>OX401404.1:33229637-33412641 GCA_947846245.1 Cerastoderma edule
AATATGTAACGATTTGCCTTCTTGGTTTGGTAGTTAAAATAGATTGCTTCTAATTATTCAAAAACACAAACTAACTACACCTTTTGATCGTAACAAGCCTCCAAACAAGCTTTTGGATGTATATGACAGGTGATGATAACTTGATTTAAGAACTAAAGCGGCAATTCGAATAAATGTGGATCAACACTTTTTACCAACCGATGCAGCTGTTACTTAAATGACATACGTGTACACCATGTCAGAGACAACAGATGAGTATATCACCATTGATCAATATCGAAATTATTGTGTACGATCTGGCGGTGAGCTTATACAGGGAACCAGTTGATTATTAAAGGAAGGTGAAATAGCTGAATTGACGTTTGATTTAGGGGAAGTGGTCTTACAATGGGCCAACTTTTATTCGATTATGCTTTAAACTAATATATTCATATAGGTATGATATTCTTATGGAATAATTCCTGAAGAACCGGTGTCGTTTGAGGTCTGTGTAAATTAATATATAGGATTTGTATGTGAGACTGAATAATCTTTTATTTGTTACTATTTATAGAACGTCCATTATTGAAACTCACGGGGCATACGACGATTTCGCGCTTGCCCAGATCGCGTTATTTAAACAACAATGTCGCTGTTTAACTTCATTACTGTAACGTGACTGTTCGCGATAACATCCTTTGATAGCCGGACGCCTCGGGCCTATCCGTTGAATATTCAAAAAGAATATTGTTCTCGTCATCATCGATATATAAAAAGATTATTATAAACCCTTCATGTGCAATCCAGGAATTATTATTTCATTGTTGGTAGTTATATACGACACTTAACACCACAGACACGATTATTCTGACTTTGACGGACCTTCCATTGTAGACCGCTTCACTTTGAGCCTTCGTTATGGTATACATTAAAAATTGAATGGACAAAGGCAGTTTGCGATCGGTGAGATCGAACTTAAGAGGCGCTTTGTTCGCTCCAGACTGTACTAAGCGTCAAAAGGTTCAGTTTGTGCTAGACTGCTTCCCCCTCTCTAATTGACCTTACGACACAGAGCAGTTAACCACGCCCACCGTAAATAGGGGAGGTCACTCTAATTTTCTCCGACATTCTGAGTGAAATAGCGTCAATGCACAAACTTGGATCCCTGTCATTGCCGATGATTTCGGATATTCTTATTGGAAATCGGAAATATTCTTACAAAATAAGCACCTGCCTTTATTGCTGGATAATATGTACATAGCATGACAATTTGTAAAGAACATGGTATATTTTGAGCGTTAGCAGAGACATTTATAACAGCTCTGTTATATATCTCTATGGCGTTGGGGTGATTTACCCCAGCAGTGTGGGGTCCGATCGGCACCAAACACGATCCGTCCAAACACGATCCGTTCAAACGACATTGGTCCGTTCGGCACTGGTTCGACCGGACCTTCAAAATGACCGTATTTCATACTACTTCAAAACAGTTAATTTGCAGTATTTGCAGGTTACGAACAAAATTATCTCATTTTGATTCTTAAACGGTTTGGATTTTTATTTTACTAAATCGGCGTATATCCTGAATGATTCAAAACGCAGACCTGCCAATTTTGTCATGTTGAAAATGGTATAATAGTGTTGGTCATGTTGAGATTATGGTGTTAAACAATTGCTGATAGGAACAATCACTATTTTGTTGTCAAATAAGTTAATAATCAAGACTTTCGAACATAATCTTTTGTATGCTACTTAATGGATGGTTGTCGGTTTTGCTACTTGATTACGAACTAAGGGTCATTTTACCAAACGAAATATTTTCAATTGTTCAAAATTTAAAGAGTTTGCAGACGTCATTTGAATGAATATGATGAATTAATACTTTTCTGATAGGGCAGACCATATTGGTGAAAAAGGATAACTTGCTCGTTAAGAGCAATTTCTCCTTTTCCCACAATATTTTCCCTAGTTGTCTGTAACAAAGTAGTCAAATGTAGTTATTATTTGGTAAAGGGTTAACAAACCTCGATTGTTAAAAAGGATTAAGGGTTTCGACGCTAATTAACATCAATCTGACACAATTGCACTTTATGGTCAAGTCACAAACGCTTTATTCATTAGCCGATCGGCGGTCTTTGTTATCAACCACTGTCTACCAAGAGTGTGTTTTACAACATTTTACAGCAACATTAGATTCTTTAAGGTATTCGGATAAAGTTGCAACAAGGAGTTTTGTTTTTAATAGCTTTTAAATTTGGATACGATACATCGATCATTACAGGTAGGTGGATTGATGGGCTATAATAAGAAAGTTAATTAATTGTTTAAGGTGCTCTAAGGGTCCATTTAAAAACAAAATCAATTAAAATCCAATTTGAAGAATTTGTATATATCCAACTGGAAACCATGTCCTCTCACAACATTATCGATCAATATTGTATTTTTAGTTAACATTTGATTCATTATCAAATGCAACTAATAACATTCGTCATTATGTGTCAATTCCGTTTTTTAAAAACAACAATTCTTCATTTTCAAACGAAGATAAAAGACAAAAATAAAACTTTACTAACATGTGAAAGAAAAAAGGAAAGAAAATTATAGTTCATACTTCTATTCTTTACATCGTTTTATAAATTAACTGTTTGCATATATTTACTAATTGCGTGTAGATCTCAGTCATTTCACAATATATGTGACAGATTTTGGAAACGGGATAAACTCTACTTCACCCACAAGTCTCTCCTTATACATAATTTCTCTATAATAAGTACTTAGACAATATCTTAAGCAGTATTGACGAAGAAAAACGACAGCACAATAGTGCTATGTGTTGACGGAGTCGCACAACGTGTCGGAGAAAATGGCGGATAGCAACCGAAGTGTTCGCTGATTGGTCAGTTCCAGCTGTCAATCAAAGTCTGTCGTAAGGTCAATTGTTCCACACGAAAGACAACAGGAAGTCTACACATTTCGAGCGATTTGATTGGTTGAAATGCAACGTTTAAAAAACAAAACAACAAAAACAACGGAAAAACCCACATACGTTGGTTCCTTTCCCTGAATATTTTTTCAGAGGCAATACAAATTTACATAATTGAATAAAGAAAATGATGTCAAATTAACTTATTTCATTTTAAAACTCGTACTAAAAATCATTTTACCAACATTCCACGCACTCTAAACTTTGTCGGTTTATCCAATGAAAACACCTCTTACATAATATTGAAGTCGCAATGTTGCTTCTTGCAAGACTTTTTTCTTTTTCAAATGAATCTGCCAAATGCAACATCTAAACAGGCATCTTAGTGGTTAAGGAATCAAAATCATAACATAACTTATAATTTAACCAATGTAACGTGTTACACCTGAAATATTGTATAAAGCGCCGTGGCTTAGGAATGAAACCAACAACATTAAAACTAGCGTAAAGTCTTTCCCAAGTATGATCGTGCCGTTTCATATAAATGTTTAATTATCCCCCTCAAACGAAGATATCGCACGTTTGAATAGCTAATCATTTTCTTCACTATTTTTATCTAATCGAATGGACACCAAATTCTACTTTACAACATTCTGGCATTGAAACCTTCTTCACTTTAGACGTTGAACGATTCTGTAAAATAGCGGAATAAAAAAATAAATACTTTGGAAGCGCAGTGTTAAATCGATGGACCCTATTTCATAATGGTTGAATAACAGGTTCATATCGATAACACATATTTTAGTAGTACCGTGTTTAGTCTGTATTCGATGTTCGAAAACGGTCCGATTAGGTTTTAACTAGGTATCGTACATACTTCAAGTTGCTAGTTCACAGATGTGAGGAAAAATTGACGTTAACATGTTGTTTCTTTAAAACTGTTGAGCAGATATACTGATGTATGATACTTACTTGATAATAGGCTTTGAGAGTGCAAGTAGTGTGAAATGGAGAACCCAGAGCATGTGTACAATGAATAGAGATATATACACTGTATTCAGATCAAAAGGCGTTGCAACGATTTTGAAATCAATCGCATACTATCTGTACACGTCTAACACTCGTCAGTTGACGGGCGCGCATGGCCAGAACAGTTGGTCTTCGCCTGCGGTTTCTCTGTCGAGTGTTAGACGTAGTGGCGTTATACAGCATGGGTTATTATGTATATATATATATATATATATATACCACCAGAACCAGAAAATTGATGGTCAACTGATGCGGGATACACTATGATGCTATCATTGGCAAAAGTTCAAAAAGCAAAGCTACTTATGGCGCGGCCATCCTGTTGGGACATAAGATTGAAAACATGTGTCACATGATTCCTCCATCTGTTATTATTATATCAAAAATATTTTCAATAAGGTTTGGAGTATGGATTAAAAAAATATTAAACATAATTTTGATAAAGTTAATAATGTGTCCGGAAAAATGGGTATGAAACATATTCTCGAGAACATTAGAAAATTGGTTAGGATACAAATCATGTTTGAATTATGGGTTGAAAAAGATATCAAGCATGTTTCGAGCATACCGTGTTCAGTCCATACTTACGGTCATTTAATCATTTATTAGCTCATTTCCAGAATCCCAATTTGAGAACATGAAATATATATAGCGAATGATAAAAACGATACCAAAATTTTACCTTTTATTGAATCGAAACATCCTGCATGCTACCATCATTTGCCCTTTTACGACCCGTTTTCAACAAATTTTATCCCCGAACTGTTTTTAAAAAATGTAGCACTAAACTTTTATCCGCGAACACGCACGCGACCGATGCAAGCTGACAACGTGTCGTTTAATGATATGTCTACCCTGAGACACTAGTACAGGTGTATAAACCTAATCTATGCTAAACTACAATATAGCTCCTTTATTTCGATGAAGGGGATATGTCCTCATGATGAAAATAAACGGCAAGAAATAAAAACTAAGCATGCTGGTTAATATTCTAAATACAGATTTGTGTGTCGTCTGCTTACCTAAACCTAAGATATCCACTGGAATGATACTCAGAGTAGCAAACAGGTTAAATAACAGGCCAACCGCCAATTTACTTTAAACAACATATGTTAATCACTCTCCATTCTGCTTCCTCGGTAGGCTACATAACCATTAATCGAGCAGCACGTTGCCTAATGAAAAGTCGCAAAGTGGACCACTAATTCTTATTTCTGAGTAAATCTCTCACATTTACTGGGGAGGGGCAATCTATACAACAGACCATAACGGATTTAAACACAGTGTGGTCAAAGTCATCATTTTAAGCTATGTTCAATAGCCGAACAAAATAATATGCAGATATATACGTTCAAATGGAATAGTTTACGTTTATATGTGCCGGTAAGAGGAACACCCACAGTGCTTCAAGTACCTTATCAGAAGACAACATTGTTTTGCTTGCCAAAAGAATAAAGATGTTAAATGAACAATTTCAAGTTTATGCAATTACAGAGTGGTTAAATCTGTAAAAATAAGGGAGACGTTCTATGTTCAACACCCGAGAGCGTTTTGACCTTTATTTGACCTAATTAAGAGTCTCTGACAGTAAACATATGTATAGGTAAGGTTCGCCGAGTTGTAATTGAAAAATTGTTAAAAGAGTCATTATACCATTGTGGAAATTGGATCAATTGCCGTGTACAATGCAGTCGTGTGTTTTGTGTTTTCCTGCTTTCAGGACTGACGTTTCAGCGTTCAATAGGACAGAACCCATTTGTATGTGCCCATTTGCACTGTTAAACGAACTGCGAACTTCTTCTACTCATGAGTGTGAGTGACTAGCAAAATCGTCGCTATCTCTAAGACTGTGCTACGTTGGTATCAAACGTTAAAGGCCCGTGGGAGGAGATGAATGCTGAATCAAACTATATCATTTAGTAAACTTTGGGTCAGTATATAATAGTGATCACCAAAAGAACCCATCGGCTTAACGTTACCGTGAAAGTCAAATAGCACTCAGCAAATAAATGATCAACCGTTGTTAGCAATCGATCCAAGGACGGTAAGACCCAGTTGTACCGAAAGCATGTGTGGTGATAGTGAGCGTGTGACCTTGTCGTATATAAGCCTGTGTTCTATATGTAGATTTGTTTTTCCCGTGATTGGTGAAAACATTGTCCATTATTAATCCCTGTAGTGTTGGAACCGACTCCATGCTTATGCAAACAGGTTAGATTCAGGCCAGCCGCCAAGTAAATTGGCGACTGGCCGGTGATCTAACCTGTTTCCTTCTCTGAGTATCTTTCCTCATCAAATTAAGCAGATATTTAAGGTTTTGGAAAGCAGACGACACACAAATCTATCTTTAGAAAATTAACCAGCATTCTAAGGGTTATGATTCAACACACGTTCACTGTACATGAGGCGGTCCAACCACCTGTTGCAATGAATATTCACTCACCCTTTGCCAATAGAAAATAATCTATAGCCCAAATGAGAAGAAAATAGGAAAACAAAAGTCTTAATTTGGGACAAAAATTTGGTGTTTGGTATAGGGTGAACCTTAAAGAAAGCTAATGTTTACCTCCCAGCATCATAGTAATCAACATTCACCATGAAACATTTATGTCCAGTGACTATACGCTGTAGTACAATACACATGAAGAATGCTGGGTAATTTTCTAAAAGTGGATTTTAGTGTCGTCTGCTTTCCAAAAGCTTAAATACATGTATCTGCTTAATTTTGATAAGGAACTGTGAGCAGAGTAGTGAGCAGGTTAGATCACATGCCAGTCACCAATTTACTTGGTAAAGTTACAGTACAGCTGTTGTGTAACTATGAATAAACTTATATTTAACTTCCAGATTTCCTCACATCTGTGAACAAGCAGCTTTAAAAATGGTGTGTAATTCATGGCTAATAATGGACAATGTGTGTCTCTGCAAACGGTGTGCATTACAATGAGACAACAGACCCATAATCAAATGAAACCTAACATTTAACAACAACATTAGGCAAGCCTATGTAGCTACACTGGTGGTTCGATTCCCGGCTCAGTCATAGTCGTTTATGCGTTTGAAAGACTGGTTGCAGTTGGGTTACAGGTCCGTCTCCAGCAAAATATAGAGAATGTAAATGTATTCAGCGGCTTAGAAAGACGTTTGCTTAATCAGGAAATACAGTACAATGACCCAGTCCAACCTCTCATGTTTGTGCATATGAAGTCGTAAATAGAGACAATATGCCAGTGGACAATCTTATGAATATTCAATGGGTAATTGGCATACAAGTATGACTTTTTTGTACTCATGAAACAATCAGGGAATGAAAGCAATCGTATCTACTCGGCAATTCCCGTAACAAGTCGGTAGATATACCTCGTAGGCAGTACATGAATACACCAGAAATCCTGGGGTAATTCGCCTTATTTCCGGCGGATAACGCAAAATGCACACAGGCACTAAATATGTATTTAAATACACACAAATTGGTTATATATCACAATTAAATGTTTTTTTTACCCTTTTCATTAAAGATGATCATATGAACACATCTTTGTTTCATATTTTGTCAATCAGCTCTTTCCGGTAATCCCCGGCTTGTGACGGGGATTGCCGAGTTGATACGATTGGCCCTTCGTTGCTGACCTACCTTCAAAAATGGCGCCCCATTACCTCCGAGGTTATTTTAAGAAATGGCCGAGGTGTTCCGAATGGGAATGAAAGGTGTGCCTAAATGTGAACTTATCAGATTTACCAAACGAAACCACCTCTGCCATGGTGAGAATGCAGCAATATTGCTTCTTGCAAAACTACTTTCAATATTTTTGTTTTCAAAAAAAGATCTTAAATGCAATAACTAAATAGTCATTTTATTTGATTAAGGACGTTCTCGGTAGTTTTTCTCTGCGCACTTCATATGCACACCTAAGGGAGATAATAATATGTTACCAAAAAGGTAGTTGCATAGTAGTCTGGTAAACGTTTTTATTCGGATGAAATTTACTGTATGCCATTTCTCTAAATGAATATTCATATTTTCCATAAAACTATGAAGGGTTGTTAACATTATTATA
The DNA here is from genome assembly GCA_947846245.1 of Cerastoderma edule. NCBI lineage: Eukaryota > Metazoa > Mollusca > Bivalvia > Cardiida > Cardiidae > Cerastoderma > Cerastoderma edule. The sequence continues at coordinate 33,237,627 of OX401404.1, forward strand.
TATTTCTCATGCATATAAAGCCCCTCGCCTTCTTTTTTCAAGTTTTAATTTTTTTTATTCGGTTTTGATAAATGTTTTTCAAATATGGTTACCATGGAAACTGTCATGTTACAGAAAAACTAACTCGTCAACATATACTTTTTTTTCACTTTTAATTTAATATTAAATTTTACTTCACATACTGAAAAATAAGAAAAAATCTATGATAGGAATTTTTAAATATCTTCATTTATTTGTAATTTACATATCAGTTTTCGTTGTTTTTTGTCGAATACAAAAATTTTAAAACTGATTTTCATTACAAAATATGTTTAGATTGTAATGATTAAAAACAAAATTGAATTTTAAAGTATTGAATGTATGAATTCGTGTTATTTTATGTTAATAAACCTTCCAGAAATCATATTATTACCTTTGACGATGGTATGGTCATTTTGACACTTTTGCCCCAAACGGTTATCATGGAAATTGTCATCTTACAAAAAATTTACTCGTCGACCTGTATTTTTCTTTTCATTTTTAATTCACAATAAAAATTTTTAATAACATGTCAAAAATTTAGAAAATTCTTGAAAGGTTTATTTTCTTATAAAACTGTAGAAAATGTCAATAAGGACGTTCCCGGTAGTTTTTTCTGCGCATTTAAGGGAGGTAATAATCTGTTACCACGTTATTATTCGAATAGAATTTACTGTATGCATGTTTTTTTTTCAAAGAATAATCATATTATCCATAAAAATATAAAAGATTATTAACAATATTACAAATGTCTCATGCATATTAAGCCCCAAGTTTCTATTTTTAAAGTTAAAAGTTATTTTAGTCGTTTTTATAAATGCTTTTCAAATACTTTTACTATGGAAACTGTCGTTTTACTAAAAAACTAACTCGTCAACATGTATTTTTTTTTTTTCATTTTGTTTTTCAAGAATGAATTTTACAGACTGAAAAATAAGAAAATTCTACGAAAGGAATTTTAGATATCTTCATTTATTTGAAGTATACATGTATATCAATTTTAATTGTTTCTTGTAGAATACAAACATTTGGAAACAGATTTGTATTACAAAAGTTATTCAGATTGTAATAATTTAAAATAACATTGAATTATAAAGTATTGAATGTATGATTTCATGTTTTTTGTGTTAATAAACCTTCCAGAAATTATTTCATTACCTTTGAAGATGGTATGGCCCTTTTGGCATTTTTGTCAAAAACGATTACCATGGAAACTGTCCTTTTACAAAAAGATTAACTCGTCGACCTGTATTTATCTTTTCATTTTTGAATTCACAACAAAATTCAAAGTAACATATAATTCTTTTTAGAAAATTCTATGAAAGGATTATTTTGTTATAAAACTGTAGAAAATGTCCTTAAGGAAAACAATATATATATTACACAACTTTTAATTTTACTATCATGTATGAGTTATGATTTAATTTGTCGCATTACTCTTAACTTAAATAATATCTTGTTCGAGAAGAAGTAAAATAAAAAAAAAAAGAAATTAAAAAATGTTTTAAAGTAATCAGCTGCAGATAACTGGTTTGAAAAAGCAATAAATACATGCACCATGTATGCCAGGAAAATGCTATCAAATTTATGTTTGTATTTTGGACCGATGCCTCATATACAATGAAATAAAATCATCTATCTGCGATTTTTTCCCAATACATTGTTATTTTGGTATTTTGTTGCTTTTACTATGAAATGAATAGAAAACACTACAATTTGGAGGAACCCTGAACTTGGAGAAAACATTTATTTTTCATTAATATGCCTCGGATCTTTGTTTCGGATACAAAGACAAACTATACTCCTAAATTCAATCAATGTAACTTGTTATGAATATAGGATTTAGTACCAACTCTTATAGTACTGGAACCAACTTCATGTTGATGCAAACAGGTTGGATCAAGGCCATCTGCCAAGTAAATTGGCGGCTGGCCTGTGATCTACCCTGTTTCATACTCTGAGTACCTTTCTACATTAAAATTAAGCAGATATCTAAGGTTTAGGAATGCAGACGACACAAATAAATATTTTAAGAAAAATAATCTTAAGGTTAAATTCCTCTTTTTGTCATTATACGTTCGGATAAATCACAAACCAAATGTTGATACCGAATAAATATTCAAACAAGTACCCCTTAAAAAGATGGTCAAAACGTTTTCTCTTCCAATAAACAACAAAAATTGTTATAACAATTCGATATAACATTTATTCTTAATTACATTTATACATTAAAAACAAAAGATGAATATTATATCAAAACTGCTGTACACAGGAGGTTCATTTAGATTTTAAAGAGAAAAAAAAGCAAACTATTGCAAATTTATCAATCAGAAAAAGATATAAAAAGGAGACTACTTTTCTTTTCAATTAAATGAGGCAATATTGCAAAAATGAAATGGTTCAATTAAGTGAAGGACTAATAAAAGTTATGCAGAAAACCTTATCTGTATCCCATGTTCAGTATTTTGTAGTGTTAATGAAAATAAACAACAAATGATGCTTATAATTTGTAAAAAATGGAAACAAAAATTTGGTTAGCTTGGTGGTCCATATCCAAAGCTCAAGCAGAAATCCTAAAGTAGCATAAATCAACATAATTGTCTATAATATGGGCTAGATATGATAGACAAAGGTCTAAAAGAATGTGAAAGTGACCGATGATCGGTTGAGGGCGTTTCAAAGACGTAATACGCATCCGTCACAGCCAAGAAGTGTAGCATCTGTGGTTCAAATTAAAATGGCAATATTACACATGCATGTACTTTCAACGATTGAAATAGGCATTGACTTCGATTGGAATCTGTAAGCCCTAATGACAAAATATCAGTTCATTGACCTGGCCGATTTAACGAACTACTGTCTGAACAGGCATCCAAAGCTGGGGTCTGATGTTACGTATAGCCTATTTATCACCTCTGCATTAGCTGAAAAATGAGTTTTTAAATGAATAGAAATGAAAACTGATGAACGTCTTGACGCGTTTACCTCCAAGCATTAGGGTAATGAACATTTACCATGAAACATTTATGTCTAATGGGCATATGCTGTAGTACAGTGAACCTTTAGAATACTGGGTTACTTTTTAAAAATAGATTTTAGTGTCGTCTACTCTCCAAGACCTTTAATATCTGCTTAATTTTGATGAGTAATTAGGATCAGAGTAGCGGGCATGTTGGACCACAGGTCCAATTCACTTGGCGACTGGCCTAAATGTAACCTGTTTGCATAAGTATAAAGTCGCTCTAGTAACTAGTTTTCCGTTTATAATCGGTTTCGGCGTTGTGCTTTACAACAAGACGACGAATCAATAATCAAATGAAACATATCATGTATCAGCAAACTTAAGAAAGCCTCTGTAGCTACGCGGATAATTCGAAATCCGGCTCAGTCATAGCCGTTAACTTATTACCAAACAAAAACGACATTTGACCAGTTTGTTGCAGACGACTTTGGAGTACATTGTGGGAAAAGAAGATGTCGTTCTTAACGAGTAATTTCTCCTTTCCCACAATGTTTTCTGTCCGATCAGAGGATTATTTTTCAATTTCATCACATTTTGAAATGCATACTCTTTCAAATTTGATTGACCTTTCTTTTTTATTTTACAAGTTTGACACTGTATGCTTGACGTGGGACATTAAAATGGTACATAATTCTTACAATGGGGAAACTGAATATTTTACTTTTACAAATTTTATGTACGAGGATCAGCCTATACTTTCGTCCAGTATGATCTATTGTTCCCATTATATGGTTATCATTGTGGCATAATTGGATATGTATCCAAATTGATATTGATCTATTTTGATAAAAATTCTACCATACGTGTATAAAGTGAACATTCAAACAGGTTCAAAGTTCAAAGAAAGGGGCCCCAAAAGAACATTCCTCTGTAATTATTATGGATTCCAATCAGGGGTTAACGACAAGAAGATTTTTTAAGGTTTTTACCAAGTATGGGCATGGCAACCATTTTGGTCACATAACTAATTCTTTTGACAAATCTTTCTCCCAATTTACTTGGCAGCTGGTCTGGATCTTACCTGTTTGCATAAGCATGAAGTCAGTTCAAGCACTTTAAGGGTTAGAGACAATATGTCAGAGACATTACAATCTTATGAATATTCTATAGGTAATTATCTAGCATACAAGTATGACTTGTGTGTACTCATGAAACAACCAGGGACTGAAAGGTAAGCTCATATCTGAACTAATCGGATTTTCAAAACGAAACCACCTCTGACATAAGAGGAAGTCAGCGCCATATTGCTTGAGATAATAAATTATAGCAACTGTAGAGAACTTTCGTAATTTCATGAAGTTTGACAACAAAAAGCATCTTACTGTGACATGCTGCCCACTGAGATAGTAGGTTTCATGTAACCCTAATAATGCGGGAACCAACTTCATGCTTAGGCAAACAGGTTAGATCCAGGACAGCCGCCAAGTAAATTGGAAGCTGGCCTGTAGTCTAACCAGTTTGCTACTCTAAGCATCTTTCCTGTATTGGAAAGCAGACGACACAAAAAAAATATTTTTAGAAATCTACAAAGCATTCTTAAGGTTAAATTCCTCTTTTTGTGATTATACTTTAGAATGAATCACATACCAAATGGTGATACCAAATAATTAGTTATTCAATTACTCCTAAAAGGGAAGGTCAAAATGTATTCTCTACCAATAAACAACTAACATTGTTATAACATTTCAATATATTTTTTTATTTATTCTTAAAAACATTAGTACATTTGAAAATAAAAGATAAATATCATATTATAATTGCTGTACATAGGAGGTCAATATTTATTAATATTTAAAGAAAAAAGCTAATTATTGCAATGTATCAATCAAAAGGAGAATATTTTTCTTTCTAATTAAATGAGGCCATATTGCCAAACCAAAATTAGAAGCATTAATAAAAGTTATGCAGAAAGCCTCAACTATATCCCATGTTAAGCATTTTGTACTCTTAATGAAAATAATCAACAAATTATGCTGCTTAACAACGGAAACAAAAGATTTGGTTAGTTTGTTGGTCCACATTAACCCTTATAGTGCTGGAACTAACTTAATACCTATGAAAACAGGTTAGATCCAGGCCAGCCTTCAAGTAACTTGGCGGCTTTTGGCGGCTGGCCTGTGATCTAACCTGTTTGCTACTATTGGTATCTTTCAACAACAAAATTTTTTGGAAAGGTTTTGGAAAGCAGACAACACAATAATATATTTTAGAAAATTACCCAGCAGATCAACTTGATCCTGAGGGTTCAATGCACGACTATAACAAGTGCTACTATCCCATAACCAAACAATAACAACATTTGACCAGTTTGTTGTAGACGAATTTTAAAAAAATTGTGGAAAAAGGAGAAATTGCTCTTCATGAGCAAGACATTCGACCAGTTTGTTGTAGAGGAATCTGGAAAACATTGTGGGAAAAGGAGAAATTGCTCTTCATGAGCAATTTCTCCTTTTCCCACAATGTTTTCTGCAATATAAGAAGATCATTTTTCATTTTAATCACATTTTGCAATGTCTTCTGAAATCTCTTTCAATTTGGGATAGTCAAAAATTTGGCACTTTGTAAAGGGCTATAGCCTTGCAATCTACCCTCAAACTGTAAAATTGCTCATAAGGATCAATATATATTTTTGTCACAATGTTCTTTCTATGCTCTCTGCAGCAAAGTGGGGAATAAGGGAGGAGTTATACACTTTTCAGAAACAAACCTTAGAAATCATTGTGACGAAAGAAGATTTGTATTTTCAAAGCATTTTTCAATTTGTCATATCAACTTTGAGGATAATGCAAAGGGTTAACCCTTTCCCAAACGCCAAATTTTCGACAGTCCCAAATTGAAAAATTTTGCAGAATACATTTCAAAATATGATGAAATTGGAAAAAGATCTTCTGAAACGGCAGAAAACATTTTTCGGAAACAGAAAAATTGCTTGTTACGAGCATTTTCTCCTTTTCCCATGATGTTTTCTTAGGTTGTCTGCAACAAAGATATCAAATATCGTTATTTTCTGGTAATGGGTTCAACTATTTCATTGCTGATTAACCCCAGATAAATATCACCATTTTTCCTTTACAAAATCATATTCTTAACCCTTAAAATGCTGGGAAATTTTCTAAAAATAGATTTGTTACATCATCTGCTTTCTGAACCCTTAAATGTCTGCTTAATTTTGTTGAGGACAGAATGATACTCAGAGTAGCAAAAAGGTTAGATCACAGGCCAGCCGCCAAGTAAACCATCTAATGTGTTTGCATAAGCATGAATTCGGCTCCAGAACTATAAGGGTTCATGGATGACCAACAACTGTGAGTTAGACTTTTCTCATTTCTGAACACATACACATTTAAAGTTAAATTTGACCTTTTCAAGAAAATTATAATCACTCAGATCAATAGCAATAAAAATGAAAAAAGATGAATATGGTTGTTTTAACTACCATGGAACATAAATAAAAAATAAAATAACTTGAGACAGTAAATATAACCTAAACATAAAATGCAATATGGGTTTTGGTGAGAGCAGAAATTTAAGAGTAATCGATCGTCTAAATCTAGGTTGCAATAGAGCACGAAAAAGGACACAATATCTCCTAAAACCTAGGACTTAAATCTGTTTTCTTTCATATACTGAAGTGGTCTTCACTGTCCATTTAAGTCTATGTTATACAGTTTTATATGTTTCAATCACTTTTTCACTACATCCTTCTTCATTATTTAAATGTATGAGTATACAATATATTCTTTTGTTAACCATTAAAGGAGAAATTGCTCATTGCAGGTTATTCATTCATTTTGTCTAATTGACATTTATTGTGAAATATCTGCTTTAGACACATTATAAACAAATATAAATGAAAAGGTCTGTCTAGGTTTAAATTTAAAAAAAGATGACTGAAATAGTAATAGCAAAACTACATGCCTAATGAGAAGAATAAGACAAGAGATTTCTGACTTTAAGAGCTAGGACATAATGAATGAAGCAATATGAAAAATTACCCTGTCACTTTCTCATAGATCAGTGCATATTCTCCACAACTGTCAAGTACAATAAGAAGGTAAAATGGACTATGACAATATTCCAATTAAAGACGCAATGGCAAATAACAAGTTGTCTTTGACTTTTTACCAATTAATTGGAAACTTTATTATTGAGACATTAGTTGGTACAGTAAACAATTTAACCCTTTCCAAAACATTACAGACATTTGACTACTTTGTTGCAGACGACTTAAGAAAACATTGTTGGAAAAGGAGAAATTGCTCGTAACAAGCAATTTTTCTTTTTCCACAAGGTTTTCTGCCCTATCAGAAGATTGTTTTTCAATTTCATCACATTTTGAAATGGCGTCTGCAAACTCTTTCAATTTGGGACAGTCCAAAATTTTTATTTTAGGAAAGTGTTAAACAATTGAACACATTCCCTTGAATGGCATTTTGAAACTTTGGCAAATTAAAAGCACCAACAGACACCATATAAACATTTTTTTCAATAAATATTTCCTTTCTAATTTGACTCAAACACTGAGAGACAGAAGGAAAAAGATGCTTGTTACAAGTAATTTCTCTTTTTGTGTCTACTATTGGTTTGTCAAAGGGATTTAACCCTTTACCAAATGCCAATTTTTCGACTGTCCCAAATTAAAAAGGTTTGCAGACGACATTTCAAAAGGTGATGAAGTTCAATTACAATCTTCTGATGGGGCAGAAAATATTGAGGGAAACGGAGAAATTGCTCATGAAGAGCAATTTCTCCTTCTCCAACAATGTTTTCCACAGTCGTCTGCAACAAAGTGGTCAAATGTCGTTTGGTAATGGGTTAATTCTGTTTGAGGGGTCAGCTATATCTTATATCACCACATTCAACAAATTGGGAATGTGTATCTGGTCAAAATAGAACACATCACGAAAATTTCACTTTGCAATATATCAAATAATGATGTTTTATCATTAGTTCCAATGAAAGAATAATGATAAACCCCTATGTTAAACAAGTATTACAAACAATTGAATAAAATTGGTTCAAGTAAAAGTATAAATAACATATCAATCATTTTTATTCAAGAGATTCTATAACATAAATACACTTATAAACATCAGATATCATTAACAAGCTCACACATGAGCAATACATAAAAATCCTTGGCAACCACAATATCCTAAAAATAGTTCTATTTGAGTAAAAACTAAAACAAGACTATACAAAGAAATAATCACAACCACTGTTGTTTTGGGATACCTTTCCGCAAACCAAAACATTAACCCTTACCAAACGCCAAATGTTTGCCTGTCTCAAATTCAAAGAGTTAACAGACGACAAAAATTTCAAAATGTGATGTAATTGAAAAATAATCTTCTGATAAGGCAGAAAACATTGTGGGAAAAGGAAAAATATGCTCGTTAAGAGAAATTTTTCCTTTTCCCAAGTTTTCCAGAGTTGTCTGCAACAAACCGGTCAAATGTAGTTAATGTTTAGTAATGGGTTAAAGGGTCGAACTCAGAGATTCATGCTCAGGGAGTTAAAAATGTTGTAATCTAATATTGACAAACACTGTCATTAAACCAAAGACCATCTTCAATTCCTTTGCATATAAGTTGCTGAAATCATGTGCATTCATTAAATAATGTGAAGTGAGCCTTCATGCCTTTCAGCACTTTTATGAGAAAGGCGGTTTATAAATAAATGCAGGAACTCCTTCACACGCACCTATATAACGTAACATGACAAGAGCCGTGAAACATTTTTGAAGACCTATCTGATGATAACATATAGAAATAGTGCTCCTTGTTCTAAACTTAGCTTGTTTTGTTTTGTAAACAGTAATTTACTCTTTTCAACCTGAAAAATCATCAAAATGGGTAAGAGCGTCTGGGACCCTAATTATGAAATGGATCCCAATTCTAATCACCTGATTCTAGCAAAATTTGCCAGAGAGTAATCCTTAGACGTTTTATGAACCAAATTAAACACAGGTTCTCAACACCATTTGAAATAAAGAAAACTAGATTGATCAAATTAATTTTTTAACATTTTCTACTCCCAAAAAACAATATGTGAGATAGTCCCTTTAACCCTTTCCCAAACACTAAATTTTTGACTGTCCCAAATTGAAAGAGTTTGCAGACGACATTTGAAAATGTGATGAAATTGAAAAACAATCTTCTGATAGGGCAGAAAACAATGTGGAATAAGGAGAAATTGCTCAGGAAGAGCAATTTCTCCTTTTCCCACATTGTTTTCCAAAGTCGCCTGCAACAAATTCTTCAAATGTTGTTATTGTTTGGGAAAGGGTTAAGTCATTTTTCCTCATATCGAAAACAAAAAGCTGCTTAAGTGTGTTGATGCCTTTGAACAGTTTTATTGAAGTCTGTTTCCTGTTTAGGCCCAACTATTTCCAATCTGGAAAAAACATAAACAAAAATCAATTAACACCCTCTCTCATTACATCAGAAATATATAAATGACTGTTTCAAAACATAATCATCATTATGTGATAATTCTGGGATGATGACAGTCAACTTGAACTGGAGCTGGCACTCATTATGATCAGATTTCCTATATCAAGCTCATTATCACAAGAATAAGAAACAGTATTGCGAGACTTTTGGAGCATCATGGTCATAATTAGTTTCAGCTATATTGTGGGGGTTTATGAAATGGCCAACTTAAAAAACATTAATCGTCTTATCTTTGACCTTCAAAAGCAACCTTCGCCTTAGAGGTATTGGTGTACTCTTTTGAATGACACATTAATCATTAATTCAAAGATAAAATATTTGAAATACTTTTGCAAAGAACCACCTATAGATCTTTCCTATAAACCATTGGTAAACTCTTTTAGCAGTTTAGGGAGAGATGTCATACAAAAGAAATTGTGAATAACAACATAAGCTTATGAAGATGAAATTACGATACAATGGTTCAATGCAAGACTATATAGTAAAGGCTTAAAGTAAGTGAATGACTTACTATATATTGTCTTGCATCAAACTATTGAATACCTAGCAATAAGTCATCAAGTGTGAAAAGAAATCTGGCTTTAAAGGTTAGCAGCAAGTTATTAATGCAACGGGCAAAAAAGAAAAGTAATTGAACAGACAGGAGGATGGAATGATAGGCAAATAAAAAGATATATATAGATGGGTGTCGACAAATATTTGTACAAAAATTAAACAAACATTAATGATTACCACATCATGCCATCATTTTGACTGTAAAATGCAAAATTATGTGAACTTCCATCAACAATCTGCATTTGTATATACATATGTATTTATGATGATAAAAATCTTTTTCTGATTGGAACCAACATATTATGATTATCAAGCCAAAAAACAAAGTGACAACTATTTATTTTTGCTTTGAATTAACCCACTACCAAACAATGACGACATTTGACAAGTTTGTTGCAGACGACTCTGGAAAACATTTTGGGAAAAGGAGAAATTGCTCATAATGAGCAATTTCTCCTTTTCCAACAATGCTTTCTGCCCAATTAGAAGATTATTATTCAATTTCATCACATTTTGAAATGCCGTCTACAAACTCTTTCAATTTAGGACAGTCGAAAATGTAGTGTTTGATAAAGGGTTTATTCATTCTTATTAATTCAACTACAGGGCAAGATTACACCCATAATTGTAATACAATGATAAACAATTTTCTTTTTCCCCCAAAGGTTCTTTCCTCATTCCATAAATACAAAGTTATGCTTGTTTAATCATTATTGTCATCTGCTTTCCATATAATTCAGAAACAAAATTTGACAGAGGAGAAAAGATTAAGTGAAAAATATGTCTGTTGTGCATCCATTTTCAGCTGAATCTATATCCTTTGTGTTTGGTCCAAAGCTGGGTTTACCACTATTTTTGACAATATTTCAGAATTATCACATAGTCAGTTCAATTATTCATACTTCAATCTGTATCAAATCCCAAATGCTAACCACTTCATTAGTGATCCATATGCCAAATGCAAAAGCTGATGATAATCTACGATTCTACTGTTGGTAGTCATTAAGCAATTTGGCATTAAAAAACAGTTTTTTGAAAATTTGATTTTGTAAAAAACAGACTAAGAACATCTGAAGCTAAAGAGGAGAAAACGATTGTTCTACTATTGAATATTTATATCATTTCGTTTTGCTTAAATCGATCGAACTTTTCAAATCATGCGACCAAAATTCGGCAAATCATCTCAAGTTTGTTTTTAAAGAAAGAACAATTTTCACGCATGATATAACTTAGATAATTGTTGCAGTTCATCCATATTGAAATAGAAGTAATCATTCAAAATGTTTGTAATTGTACTTTGATCAGTTTATATTGTATGTTCATATGTTTTGTGTCATAAAAATGACTATGCACACAAGTCATGTGGTTGTCAAATAAAAGATCTATCTATCTATTAAGAAAAGGGTTGATAAATATATAGCAGAAGCCTTTAGATTATGCAAGTCACTATCTACCTGAAAGATAATCTTTTCTTTAAAAAGGTATCTGTTCTTCCTCAAAAATGATATGTGTACTGCTTATGCTATTTGATTAGACTGTTATTTATAACATTTACGAACCAATGACTCCACCAGATGAATCATTTTCTTTTTTAGAAACAGATGACTTATTTTCAAATAATCATCTCTGAGTGTGCCAAATTAGTTACTGTGTATCCTTTAAGACAATTGAATGTGTACCTTCAAATTTGGATGATTCTGATTTAAAATGACATTATCTGTAGGTTTGTCATGAGTTATAATAAAATTCACTCTAGTTTGAGGACCTCTTTTAAAGAAATGTTAGAGAATAAGCTTTGAGCAAAAGAAATCTGTATGTGCTCATTGTTAATAAATGGGTTAAAAGAAAAGTTTATACCATTTCCTTAATGCATTTTGAAGTAAGGATAACAAAACTGGGTCATGTTGAAAGGATTAACAAAAAATTCTTAGCTCAAAAATCACATTTACATCAAAAAAGCATTTCCTTTTAGTAAAATGGTATTCTATTTTTTTGTGACAGGTGCTTTTTAACAAGAAGCGTATATCTTGTTGTAAGAAACACTTTTAAATATTGTATGAAATATCGGAGGCTATCTCGATACAAGAACTTTCTGAATGAATGGCCCCCAGATGAAGCTGTCTGTTGTCTGACTTATAACTATTGTACTTCCTTTCACTATGTTCAATTTAAGAATACCCACAATCCACCATTTGAAAGTCGTTCTTTTGTATGTTACTTTGTTTGTGCTTCATATGTATAGGTCGAGCTGGAACTATTCATGTAAACCAATTAGTTCCCACCCTGACTGATGTACACCAAGATCTACTGAAGTAATCCGATGAAAGAAAGAGTTTCAAAATGGTGGGTAATGGGTTTTCTACCTTAATCCATTACCAAACAATAACAACATTTTACCAGTTTGTTGCAGACAACTAACCAAAACATTGTGAGAAAAGGAGAAATTGCTCTGAATGACAATTTCTCTTTTACCCACATTGTTTTCTTCCCTATCAGAAGAATGCTTTTTATTTTCATCACATTTTCAAATGTCGTCTGCAAATTCATTCAATTTGGGACAGTGGAAAATTTGGTGTTTGGTAATGGGTTGAACAAGATTGCATTAAATCATGAAGGCTGCTCATTGACAAAGATAGAAAGTGTAAGGCTAGGGACATCTGTAACTACTTTAGAAAAGGAAATAACCAAATATAATCCTATGAAGAAAATTGCTTTCAAATAATGAAAAAAAAAAGGAGTTTTAGTAGCAACTTATATTTACTTAATCAAAAGCACAACACAAACAGATATAAAATAAAATAAAGCTGTGAATATCAATTAACTATTTTAATATTCAAGATCTCTCTAGTAACTATAGTATCTACAACAATGAATTAAAAGCATAAATAAAAATAGGGAAAAAACCATTAATAAAAGTGGTAAAACAAATCTTTAGTAACATACAGCTCTAAAATCTACAAAGGGTTAGCATAAATCAGTTTTAGTATGTAAAAAAGCAGTCTTGATGCCAATGAGAACGAAATCAATGCGGATGTCAATGATGTTTCTATTTAAACAATCATCAAGCTGTGCTAATCAAGATATACCTTGGTCTCCAATGCTAAGTAGGGCCAAACCTGGAACCAGTACTGAAAAGTAAAAAATAAAAACAAAAAAATTAAGTTATAGAGACTACAACAAACTACATGTATATATACATACTGTCTTCGGTTACTGTGACTAACTTTAACATGTTAAAAAAAGTTTACTGTGGAGGGGGAGATTAGAATTTGCTCATCATGAATAAATTATCATCTGTTTACAATCCAGAAGAGAATTTGTAATAGTAACTCTTTCTTTAAAAGAAAGCTTTTGTCTCTTTGATAATCATATAATGAATGTTTGTTACTGTGAGAATACAGTCATATCTTCACTTATAAGGGAGATAATTACCCATTATCAAGGGCATATAAAGTGAGATAAGATGTGAAGGTTACTTCCCTTAACCATTATGTTCTAATTTAACATCCCGTGGAAAACACACCAATATACTATCTATCTATCACTTACATTTTTGCCGTTTCAGCAGCATTAAGTGTTTAAAATAGTCCTCACGCATTTTGTATTAGAATATTATAAACACAAACATTGAACAGACAAGGATTTATAGTATACAAGATATTGAAAATGTTATTTGTCACAAAAAAAAACAGAAAAATATCATTGACATCTATTGATGCTTTCAATTAGAAACAATCATTTTTCTCATAAGATTTTATGATATCAAGGAGAAATCCTTGTTTCTAGGGTGAAATGAAATTATACTTAATGAATAGAAGGAAATAAAATATTGTTTCACTAGTCACAAGAAAAAATGAAAACAGCAAACTATCTACCTTACCAAACGTAGTCAATATCACTAATCTGCATCAGTATTTGATTGACTCCAATTCCACAATTATCAGTGACCATTAATGTGTTAAAAGTGAACATGTGTGAGAAGATTAAATTTATTCCCTGAGTAGTTCAATTGACACAAGATGACAAGTAATAATTATGGACTTTCCAAGTAAACCATCTGGTAAAAGTATGGACTTGGTTCCAACACTATAAGGGTTAACAAACTGCTGTAATGAAAGGACAAATTGCTCCTAACTTGTACTTGTAACATATCACTTTGTCACAAATATTTCCTCCCATCATCATAAAGAAAATGGTTTCTCTTATTTTTTTCAATCTATTTTTGTTTTTCAATTAAGACCAGTCATAAATTTCAAAATGAGTAAACAGGACTATAGTCAAGTTAAGGTAGAATACTCATAATCCGCAATTTTTGAAACTTATTCTTTTGTTGGATTACTTTGTTCGTTTTAGGTGTACAAAGGTCAGGGCCAGAATTATTCTGTATAAAGCGAACAGTTCTGGCTGGAAACTGATGTATACCCAGAAAGATCTAATCCAACAAAGGAAAGAACTTAAAACTGGCAGATTATGGGTATTCTACCTTAAAAAATCTTTATATAAATATCTAAGACTTACCTTAATTAAAGGCTTTTTGTCTAAGACGAGACATCTAGTGTGAGCTCTGAAGACAAGAAAATATTTCATTAATGACGGCAAATAAATAAATAATGTATGAACCAAACATGATCTGAACGTAAAGGAGCAAGAAGGTATGAAAACTACTTAAATCTTGTGACCTAACATGTAACCTAACTTTGTTCGTTTGTATGTTCTTAAACGCTGTGTCAACAATTCTTTCAGTTATGCTATGGTTTTCATGATTCCCTTGAGTTCTAAATCACCTAAACCACTGGGCCGTGCAAGGCCACTATGTAAGGTAACAGAAGTGTGATGAAAATAACAGATGCACCATAAGGAATATAACAAAGCGAGATATCAAATAATCTTAATAAATTATCTTAACCCATTTTATGTACTGAATGTCTTCTTACAATGATAAATATAAAATCTTGGGTTTGATGAGGTGACTAATGGGTCCACAGAGCTGCTTGCTTGAAATCATCTATTATATCATTAACTGTATGTATGTTATGCACATGTCATTAAGATAAACTATATTCTTATTTCCTTATAAAAATAGTAAAAAGTGTTTATTGAAATTGAATCAAAACAGCATAGAAATTGAGAACTTACATAAATACTAGACCAAGATATGTCCCTAAACCTGCTAAAAGATGCCACCAAGCATGTAGTTCTAAAACAGGAGACAAAAACCCTGCAATCTGACGAAAAACTCTGGAAAAAAAGATTATTTTACATTTAACTTAATCCATTCCCTGACATCATTTTTGCAACATGTATGAATTGGCAGTGAATGCCTCGAAGTGCAATAACACAAACTAGGTGGTTACGTTTTCTACTGTAAGTACCAATATACATGAGAGAAAGGGGTTACTAAGCCCCATTGAAAAATCAACAAATGCTATGCCAAGGAATAGCTTTTAATTTATTATGTTCAATGATGATGAAGGTAGCATCAAGTATATAGCTTTTTCATTTATTAAAATGGCAAAATTCAATCAAGCTATTTTGAAAATCTTTTGATAATGTACAACATAATACTTCACTAAAAGTACAGCACAATCCTTCACTAAATGAGTAAAAAGGTCACTAGATTTGTCAAATAGGCATAAAATAAAGAAAAGTACTCAACATTACTCAAAATTTCCTTCAAATTTATCCTTGCGTTTAGCATTATCAAGATTTTGGCAACATTAACAAAATCATCGCTCTTTCATATACTTCTCCATTTCTTATTTTATTCATCTATAAGAAAAATGTGAGATAAAAACATTAATAAATTTGTGACGAATATTTTCGTTTTGCCAAAATCTTTTCATAACCATCAAAAAGAAGAACCAATGGAGGTGGTCAAGTTTTGAAATACAAAAATACTTACTTTAGGGTCCCACATAACTCATTATCTATATTCCACAACAGAAATCCGAAACCATAAGAAAAACATGCCAGGAAAAGCAGCTTTTTCTTACAATTATGGAGTACCCTGAAAATAAATAAAAAAAAATTGATCAATTTGATTCGTTTAGTACAGAAATAATTTTATTAAATAATCAGAATTATTGCAAAGCTATTAACTCACTGCAATAACTGATCAATTAAAGCAAATCAAATGTATAATTAACACAAGGTTTTCTTCATGAGAATCATTTTTGAAATCTTTCAAAAAAGGCCAAAAGCTTTTTTTTATACATATATCTATTTGAGTTTAACATTGTGTCAACGTTATTTCAATTATGTTGCAATTCCTGACTCTAAATGATGGAGGAAGACCCCCCATACTCAATGGACTATAAGGGTTGGTCAAGCCAGGTAAAACCATCATCACTCAATAAGTCAATCGGGGAAACTACCTTTCATGAAAATCCAAATGCCCTAACTGGTATTCAAACCATACCGAAAGGGACCCTGTGATTTCAACTTCTGTACTTGAATGACTAGGCCACTATTCTACTCTCTCAGTCATATAAAGTGATTTTGGTTTCTAACTCTAAGAATGCTGGGTAATTTTCTAAGAAAAGACTTTTGTGTCATCTTCTTTTGCCAAAGCCTAAAATATATGCTTAATTTTGATGAGGAAAGATACTCAGATAGCAAACAGGTAAGGTCACAGGCCAGCTGCCAATTTACTTGGCGGCTGGCCTGGATCTAACCTGTTTGCACAAGCTTGAAGTTGGTTCCAGCACTATAAGGGTTAATTATGAAACCACCAGAAAAACATGGTCCTAGCCTTGTAGCAGGAACAGAATGCAGGAATGAGTGAAATGTTCATGGGATATAACTAGAAAATGGTTTTAAAGGCATGTTAGACAAAACAGAAGTACATGTACTTGTTACCTGACAATGTTACATGATGTAATGACTAGTGTTACAACCATAGTGCCATATGCCATCTGGAAAGAGAGAGAGACTATAATTCCAAAAATATTATCATTTCCTCCTCAAAAAACAAATTTGTAAAAATTGCCAACTCATGTTATCCTATTACAATTTGACTTTTTTAAGAATAGTTCTATTTAAAACTGCTGCAAGAAATTATGATAGTCTGATTCCCCGATACACGATTCTTAAAAAAAAGGAAAAAAAGGCTTGTAGAAGCAATTTCCCTTTTGCCATATAAGTTTCTTAAATCCATGGCTGCATATTGATAAATAAGTGTATATAATGCTGTATTCAGAAAGGATAAATTAAACAAGAAATAGAATACAATTTTTAAAGGTCTTACTTGAAAAAATACAGGAACTTTCCAGAATAAATAAACCTGAAAAGAAAGAAAGAAGGTTTACTTTATTAAGTTCCAAGCAATTTTCAAAATAGATTATAATAATAATAATTTCTAGAAAATTACCAAGCATTCTATGGGTTAAAGCTCACTTGGTATTGGTAGTGTATATGATAAAGGAGGAGCTCTGTTCTAAACAAAAGACTGCATGCAACAAACTTACATCTTAAGAAAAACATTGAAAAAATTCATAACCTCCTCCTCTCCATCTTATTTCTACAAAAGAACTTTAAAACCTGCATTGGTTTTTTTTTCAGCGAAACCTGGTGTTATCTAATTAAGGTAATCTATGATTAAAAATTGTTGCTGTAACCTTCCAATTGATATCAAGGATTAGACGTAAATCAAGTTTTTGCCATTCAGTTGACATCAAAATAGTATGTGACCATTTACCTCAAACAAAACTTGTTTTTACCCTCTACTGAAAGCTAAAAAGAAATGTTACTGTGAATATGGAAAAAAATGCTCATGTTGCACAATGTCTTCAATTTATCAATGTTTTAAGTTCTCTATATTCATCTATGTTCAAATTTGCCACCTGTTGTTTTAAACTTTTTCAACTTTGACCCGTCACAAAACTACAAATTGCATGTGCAATGAATCTCAATTTGAACTTATTACTGATCCAATCAATAGATTAATTAAAGTATGTTATAAATATACTCACTATCGTGACAACACTACAATAGATGGCTAGGAATATCTGTAATGGTACATTATGTTGTTGAGGTGGAGTCCTTACTTCAAGGCTGTAAAGCAAGTAGACTAACAAGTTGGTCAATTTGTTCTGGGGGTTGAATCTTGTGGAGCTATTTAAGCATTATTTCAGTTATGTTCTCAGAATTGAATCAGAATTCTATGCTTTTTTCTAAGAAGTTAAGCTAGATTCACAATAGCTGTGCTCCCTATATCTTATCATTACAACTGCGCACCACCATTTCAATGCTTCTGGACAGCATTATGCCATGGAAACAATATTGCCCAGTTCTGATATGAAAATAAGACGATAAAGGAAGATAACCTAAAGCAATCAGGGGTTAACTTTAAACAACCTGACAACAATTTGAAGGCTCAATGCAATACTACAGTAACTTGCTTTGAGCCCTCAAATTATAAAATATAAAAAATGAAATTCCATTGTGGCATTGGTAAAAAGGCATTGTAACAAAAGAAGAAATTGACTGTGTTATGCAATTTCCTCTTGTCACAGATGGTATTTTTATACTTTCTGCTGCATGTGAATTAAAAACGTATATGATGGAAACTCTATGGAAAGCATAAAAACCTGATCATAACACAGGGAAATTCAAAACATATGTCCCAATAACAAATGTACACTAAAGATTGATATTGAAGTAGCTATCCCTGTGAAAAATTCAAGGTCTGTGTTCAAGAACTTAATGAACAGACATGAACGACAAATGGCTGTTCATGACAAAAATCTGATCATCTAGACCAAGTTCATGAAAATCAAGAATTAAAGTCAATATACATATATAACTTACAAGGAATAAATTAAAAAAGCAGTTCCCCATATCATTGGAAGTTCATCTAAAAGCTGAAGAGACAAAGAAAACAAAAATATGAAAATAACAGTTACATGACCAATAGTACAGTTTGTTATAAATGTGAACATATTTCCTGATAAAGACAGGCATGTTTTGTCCTCTTTGTATGTCTATTGATGCAATAAAAACAAAAGAATAACAGATTGACTAATGTTAACAGGAGTAAATATCTATATTTTACATCCCATTAATATTGAGTTGAGTTTCTATGCAGTAAAGGAAGAAGACTTGAAACTTGACTGCCCACAAGGGCTGGTCAAGCTGGGTAGAATCATAGGCATTCTGTAAGTCAGAAGGGAGACTATCTCTCATACAAAATATAAATGCTGTCACTTGGATTCCAACCAACACGAGCAGGGACTGTGTGATTGAATTTTGTCACAATTGTGATATGGTTATCTGCTAATTATAAAGGTGTGATAAAACCTGTTTGTATTGAAAAGTTATCACTAAAACCCGTAAAAAGTGGAAATGATGCAATAAAAGTATTAGTGAGGTCTTTTTTTTGCATCAGCAGGATTTTCATTAAGATTTGAAGTAAAAGATCCAGGTTGAAATCTAATAGATTCAGTCGACCAATCCTCTTTTATCAGACTTCATGACTGGGCATGAAGTAACCGATTCAGAAGGGATTTTAACTGATGGTTTTCATTGTTAAAGTATTCTTAATGAAAACCCTGATCATTTGTTTAACCCTTTCCCAAACAATGATGACATTTGACAACTTTATTGCAGACGACTTTAGAAAACATTGTGGGAAAATGAAAAGTCGAAAATTTGTTGGTTGGGAAAGGGTTAATAAGCCATCAGCAGACCAAGAAAACTCAAAGAGTGTTTGATTAAGATTTATCTTACCTGCATACTATACAGAAGGGTCATATGGAAGCACCATGATCCAATACCTACAGCTGAAATAGAAAGTTACAAAGAGGTTGAATTCCTTTATTTTGTCTTAGTAACAAAAACCCTCAGTACCCTTGACAAGAAATTGGCTACTCCAGTCAAAATGAATTTCTTACACTTTCAAAAGAAATATTTCTACATGTACATTAGTTCAGACACTGCTATCCCCAATCACAAAAAAGCTTATGGAGCGAAGCCATCCCTCATAATGCTAACCAATTTGTTTTAAATGCTAAGGAATGCCTTCACTAGTAAAAACAATTTTGAACATGATTGCAGCAAACAATATTGAAAAACATTGGGACACATGGTATGAATTCTCTCCCAAAGTACATTTCCTAAGTGATATAAAGATTTCTTTGTAAATGAATGCATTGTCGTATTTATCTATCTATATATAGGTTTAATATCGTGTCAGCATTATTTCGATTATGTTACAATTCCAAACTCATAATAAAGCAAGAAGACCAAAACGAAACCATTTCTTAAAATGTGTTATGTCCCTTTGATAGTAAATGTTTGTTACTGCATGCAAAGTTCCTCAAATGGTAGAACAAAAATAATCTTAAAAGTATCTTATTATTGAACGCTTATGACTTTCAGGGCAGTTTTCTTTCCTTTGACATACTGTTAATTAAAAGAAATGTCAGATATATAAGCAATCAAATATCAATAAAAAGCAAAACAATAATATATCATACTTACTAAGTAAACCTATATGGCAAGCAATAAACCTCTTTTCAAAGTTCTGTTTAATCAGCAGAAATATAGTGACCAGTGGAGCAACAATCATTAGTATGTTGCTAATG
Organism: Cerastoderma edule; assembly: GCA_947846245.1. Classification (NCBI taxonomy): domain Eukaryota; kingdom Metazoa; phylum Mollusca; class Bivalvia; order Cardiida; family Cardiidae; genus Cerastoderma; species Cerastoderma edule. The sequence goes on from OX401404.1 coordinate 33,258,260, forward strand.
GTGTTCCCTGAAATGATAAATAATATGGTCTTACTAGTACTAAACAACTGTTTTTAAAATGATGTATACCAACTGTGTTCCATGGAATAATAAACATCATGGTCATATAGAAAGTCCTTTCACATTTGTGAAGGAGGTGCTATGGTCTTGTACTGAACCTTTCCAATAGTCATCAAGCTTGTTTTTTTCTCATCCTCAAATAATATACAAGCCTCAATTTTTCCATAATCAGCAAACTAGTTTTGAAGTACAGATGGTCATAGCTTGATCAATAACCATTTTTACTTTAATGAAGAAACAATGTATCATTTATCATTTGCCTATGTAATCACTATACAATTGTGTTCATAAGGGAAAGCAGTCATTGGTTTTGAAGAATATACTGTGCAGCACTAGTGAGAAAATGCCAGAAGCACATTCATATAGGTACACTATGGAATAACTATTCTGCACCCTATTAAAAAGAAGGAATTAACCATAGACTTAAAATTATAATTAGGAATAAGCTGATTGCATGTTCCATAGAATGATAGAATACATCATTAAGCATGAAGAAATCAGAATCAAGTCGTTGCTAAATGAATTACCTTAAATGATATGTTGTCTAACATGATTTACGATCAGGATGTTATTACTTATTATCAGACAGAGGAAATGCAGCAAATACGTACTCAGTAACTTATTATACCATACAACAAAGTCAATAATGTACATGTACAGTGTACATGCCCAATTAATCAACTGGTAATTAGCTATTATGAGTCTAATTATTTCCTACATTGTAAATAAGTACCTGAATTACATAACCAATACATTGAGCAAGGGGTATTGGCCTGACATATATGCACTTAAAATCCTAATTACCTGGGATAATATTGTGTTGTTATTGGTAATTGAAAACAGCAGTACACCGTGATTGTAAATATACAAAAAGAGCATTTTGTCTACGTGATATAAGATAGATATGAAAGTCACAAAATGATGAATTACTTATTGACAATACAAACATAATGTGAGAGAGGGTTTGCCTTGAAGCTGAATCGCTCTCGTCAACCTAATTATGTGTAACACTGGTGACTCCTGATGTAGAGAATTTGGTAAGTAAAATATTGCTAAATCCTATGCATCAGTAGTATTTCATCCTTGAATTAGTTAAAAGAAACACACATTATACTATTAATACTTGGCTTGTAGGCATTGGGATTACAAACAGTTTTATATTGATCAGTACTTGGCTTTCATTATCCACATAAAAAATAATCAAAAGTGATGTCCAATTTCCATGGGTTAAAACTTCCACATATACACATGTATAATCATCTATACACAAAGGCGTAGGAGCTGGGGGGCCAGGGGGGCCCGGCCCCCCAATATCCAGACCGGGGGGGCCAGAGTATACTTTGGCCCCCCCAATATTCACAATGGCAAATGATGATATTTGAAAAAAAAATGAAAAAACGAAATTTAACAGCAGAATGAAAATAAACATGTATTTTTTGTGCTCTATCTAATACATATTCACCTTTTGTTACGAACAATAACCGAAATCTTTTTGACGTCATCATCGCAAATGGCAATCTGAACATAACAGGTTTATCCAATGAAAACTCAGCTCACAAAAATACCCGGGAAGTCTTGATTGAAAAAAACAGTGGTGTAAAACGTGTTCTAAGAAGTCAATATTGTCTTCAATTGTTAGCTAAAGCTTGAAGAATAATTGAATTCTTCCAGTTATTTGATGGTTGAATGCATGGTTGTGACACTGTCCGTGGTTGTTACTCTTTTGGTTAGATCAATTCATTTGATATCTGCGTGAGATCGAGACCTGGCATTAAAGATTAAAGATACACATTTTCATACGCTTTCTTTTAATTCTTATAATGTTATTGAATTTGTAAATGCATGAATATAGTCATGAAAAAGATTAGGAACATTTATTTTTGGATCGGTTCTTATCTGAAGTTGCCCCCCCAAATGTTGAAAACGCTCCTACGCCTATGATAAGAGGTTTTACATTGCTTCAACATAATTTCAATTTTAGTTGCAATGCTCGACTCTAAATGATGGAGAAGGACCCCATGCCCAATTGCCCTTAAAGGCTGGTTAAGCCATGGTAATTAAGCCATGTAAAACCATCAGCATTGCGTAAGTCAGTCAGGAGACTGCCTCTCATAAAAATCTATTTATATAAATACCTTTACCAGAATTTTGACCCATGTGGAGAGGGGCTAATATATGTGATTTCAAGTTCTGCTCTCCAACCACCAAAGGCCACGAAGGCCCCAAGTTAAAAATCTAAATGAGTCTAGTGGTCAACCCCTTACCAAATGCTAAAGAGTTTGCAGACAACATTTCAAAATGTGATGAAATTAGCAAATAATCTTATGATAGGGTAGAAAACACTGTGGGAAAAGGAGAAATCGCTCGTCAAGAGCAATTTCTCCTTTTCCCACAGAGTTTTCAAGAGTCGCCTGCAACAAACTGGTGAAATGTCGTTATTGTTTGGAAAAAAGTTAAGATTCAGCGGTAACAGCAATCTCTTGTCAGCCACATTTCAAAAACAATATTAGCCATTTATTTTTTTATTGGAAGTGTTAAAGGGTTATGTTATTAATTGTCTAGCTACATTTTTTATAAACAGTCATGAGGTAATTGGGTTGATGAATGATGAACCATATGTCCACACCATTACAACCATTAACTCTTTTCCTTGAATATATGCTTACTTCAAACACATATGTTACAGAAAACTTTATAAACATGTGTGAACAAATTTAAGAACCACTTTGCCATGTACAATACATCCTTTCATCGTTATATGTTCCAAAGCTTTTTCTTATACTTTATAATATTTCTCTTTTAGAGCTTTCCAATAAGATCAATCACTATGTCATAAATGAGGGAATGAATGAATGCTTAAAAATACATCTGTATAGATAAGTACAATATCTGGCCATTGACCGACATATATGAAATACCGCACTCTGCTTTTAGTGAATGGTGCCTTCAGGCAGGTGTCAATTTTTGTAAAGAATATCACTTAACCCTTAGAATGCTGACCAACTTTCAAAAAATAGATTGATGTGTTGTCTGCTTTCCAAAACCTTAAATATCTGCTTTAATTTGATAAGGAAAGACACTCAGAATGGAAAACAGGTTAAAACACATAAGCCACCAATTTACTTGGTGGTTGACCTTGATCTAACCTTACTGTATAAGCATGAAGTCGGTTCAAGCACTATAAGCGTTAAAAGTTATTTCCCAGTGGTTTCTCTTTCTTGTAGAGTACAAAAACAACTTATTATGAGCAATTTCTTATATATTCGGTTTCAGTTCTATCTAAGTGGATCACATATCAATGTATGTACATGTATTTAACTTCAATTTATGAAGTAAGGCTAAATTCAACATCATCACATCAGCAACCTTTTTAAAGGCACATAAAAGGAGATAAGTACAAATAAATTACTGAAAAAATATATGGATTTCTTTTACGATGTTCATAAAAGTCATGAGAATTAATTTACAATTGCATTTAGACCCTATTTAAAAGATTCCTTTAACATAAGTTATTTTTGGCTTGAAATATAGTCTGTTGTCTCCAATTCAATATGTTTATCAACAACCTGTTTGTTTACATATTCAAAATAAAGAATTCTGATTGGTTGGTTCAAATATTAGTGTATCAACTGTTAAGGTGAGAGGTGAAAAATGAGGCAATCTGAATTATTAAACTTGCTAATCTAGGTTATTTCTGGTAGACTTTCATGTTCAAGTTTTGCTGATGTTTTTTTTTTTGGTGATAACTAACTTAATCTGATCAAAAGTTTACCAAATGAAATAGTTTGATATAGTATATATCTCCTTTTATGTGCCTTTAAGTTACTAGGCTTCCATTCAAAATTAAAAGCCCTGGTAAGTTTAGAGAAATAAAGGCTATACCTATATTTCATCTACAGAGTAACTGCGAAACAATTAAATGTCTTTTTGTTTTGATAAACTTGATAAATCACAACAATCTGACAAACAAACAAGGTGTGAAATATTGTTTATGGAAAAGCTTATGATCAGAACAGACTGAATTGGCTGGCCAAACAGTGAAGTGGTCGGCCAAACAATACATAAATAACAATCCCAAATCAACAAACATTAGGAATATCAGGGTCTTCCTTAGGATTTTTTTTAGGCGCTGGGGTTATTACAGATGCATCCTAAAATGATGAAATTTTAGGATTTTTGGGGGATTAAAAGACAAGCAATACTGTTTTTAAACCAAGTCAAATGTAACAAACAATGTCACAAGCATGTTGATCAGCTGTGGACCAAATTTAAAGTACTTTGGGCAACTTTTAAGCACATTGGGATCAATTCAGGAGCCGGGGGAGTGCTTATTTTGAAATTCAGGCGCTGGGGTACCACAGCGCTTAAAAGGCCTGGGGAAGACTCTGAATATCTAACTCTGGTTGGATTTATTTCCATAAACTTGTTCACAGATGAGAGAATATTTTTAATAATGGACTCAAAATTAGCTTGTATTTAAGCTTTTGTATAGAGCCTGTACAAAGTGCATAAAAATGTATAGATACCAAACAGTTTTGAGATCTACTGCATTTACTCAGTACATACTAAGATATCAAGGGTTCCATGCAATACTATAGTAAGTGCTTCATAAACATGAAGCACTTACTATAGTATTGCATGGAACCCTTGATATACTGATGCTTCCTTGGTTAGTCACAGCTTTAAATGGCTAATTTTCTATTGTATATCATTCATCTATACAAAAACTGTTAATGTTTTAATGACACTTTAATCTGACTTTCAAAATTCTCCTCTATGAATAAGCATGTTTAAATATAGGTTACTGCATGTACTTTATAAAGAATCCTTTTTGTCAGAGTGATATCATAAGTAACACAATTATACAAAAAAATGGTCATCCTCAAATCACTGTTCCTAACTTCCGCAGCAGATTGGATTTCTGCTGAAGTTTATCTATAAATGGAGTAGTCCGTTATTAAAAGGAAATAGGTATATATAAGCATAGGTAGTGATTAAGGTAAAATAAAGGTAGGTAAGTTTAGGAAACAAAAATAGGTACCTCTTTTCCTATTTTTAGACCAAACCATTCTTATGTGTTTATGTTTACATGATATTAGAGCCGTCAATAAAAGTTAAGGGATTTTAATGCTTTGTTTACAACTTTTTATCAGAAGAGTAATGAAACAAATCAAAGCAAGAGGAGAATGATACCATTACCTTAAGTATGTTGTCCTGATGAAAACAACTGATTACATCTTATCATTTCAAAGTGCATCTCTTGCAACAGTTGTTTATACTAACCCCTTAACCCTTTCCCAAACAATAACGACATTTGACCACTTTGTTGCAGACGACTTAAGAAAACATTGTGGGAAAAGGAAAAATTGCTCGTCAATTCCCACAATGTTTTCTGCTCTAACAGAAAATTATTTTCCAAATTCATCACATTTTGAAAATGTCGTCTGCAAACTCTTTCAATTTGGGACAGTTGAAAAATTGTTGTTTGGGAAAGGGTAACACACCAGCCCAAAAATGGTAAGTTTAGGGTTAGAACATATTTATCTTACATCCATTTTCGATGGTTCAGCGCAATACTATAGTAAGTGCTTCACGTTTGTGAAGCAATTACTATAGTCTTGCATTGAACCCTCGATTTGTGAAACAAGTTCATACAACTTAGCTTAATCACTCCTGATAGCCTGCTTGCTGGAGGATTGAATTTTTTAGCAGAATGCATTTATTCAATCTTTAATTTTTATTTGATGAAGATGCATATGTATAGGAAAAGCTATTGCAAGACTAAAATGAAACTCTTGAAATAATTTTAGACTTGCAATGAACATATTTAAGTTTTGCATTGCAAACAAGTTTGAACTGCAAATAATCTAAATCAACTTTTCAATAAGGGTAAGCCATTTTCAATAATTGTTTGGTTATACGTATTGTTTCCTGGGTTAACAACCAGAAAATGGCTAGAATAGTAAAGAGTCTGCAGGTACAAGGACACACTATAGTATAGGGTGAGAAATTGCCTCTATCAGGAATCAAACTTGGTCCTCCAGTCATAAATCCCAATGTGCTACCACCATCCCCCTGTGAAGGATTCAAAAGCTTTGTTTATAAACTTCATGAACATACATGGATAATAAATGGCTGTTAATTAACACAAAGCAGACCTTGAACTAGTTGATGAGCATGAAGAACATGTTCATGAACATCCAAAATATGTTCACAAACATCAAAAACAAGTCCATAACACAGTCATTGACCTTTCTTGACTGTCTTAAGCAAGTTCAAGAACAGCTTTGTATTCATGAACAGCTATGTGTTGTTCATATCAGTTCATAAAGTTCATTAACAAAGTTCTTGAATATTGCACAAGAATGCCACTTATTACAGTGGTTCCCTATTTTAATACATCTTGAATTACAGCAATCTAGCTGTTATGTAAAGAGACCAATTTTGACATAATAAGGTAAAATGATAAATGTGACAATCTATTTAATACCCTTAGTTTTAAACCCTGGGAAATTTACATCTGCCGTTAATTCTCCAACTTTAACCTCTTACTCCATAATACCACACTTTATATCATATGTTAAAGGGATTATTCCACAGATTATTTGATTTTATCAATAAATGTCAAAAATGTGATTTAAACAGCCCATGTCAACAAACACATGATCATTTTCAATTCCTTTATCTCAAAAATGTCGAAATAATTTGGTTTCATTACATAAAGTGTAAAGCAAGCTTAAGAGCTGTTCAATGCTTTGATGGAAAACTTGATAGATAAATTTTAGTATGAATGCCTTGAATGCAGACCTCAATGGTAAAACAAAAACAACATTTCTATTCATTGAGATCAAACGTAGAAGATGGCACTGGATTGGCTATGTACATATAGAATGGAAAAGTCGGCTATTGTACTAAGATGGACACCCATTGGTCGACAAACAAGAGGCAGACCGAAAGTTACCTGGCGTAGGTCATTTGAGCACCTAATGACGGCCTGTACGTCACACTAACTTCTATCATGTAGAAAATGTCTTTTTTTTGCTTATTTTTGTAACTAGCTGTTTACTCTGATTTGGACTATTTTCATGTTTCCATATTGGAGAATGGGTTGAGACAACAATTGGGGGTTGAGTAGATTTCTATATAGGCAACATTATGTTGGATATATTAGTCTTAATCAATCCTTAGAATTTAACACTAAATAATTCAGTGGGTAATGAAACAGGTTTTGATCACATGCGAGTACAAAGTCTCACTTGAAGACCAATGATTTACCAAACAGATCATTTTGGAATGTTTTTTAAAACAATAAGGCATGATGAGCTGTTTTGTCTTAAATCACTGGACAAATGCATTATTGAAAGAAATCTTAAAAGTAAGCAAAAAGTCTGAACACCTATTCATAATGTGTGACAATAATTTATCCCCTTGTAAATTTTAAATTTTAGATACAACATCATTCATGGTAAAGTACTTATATGAACATCTCAACCCTTCTCCTCATCCATAATTAAACTATTTTAAAAACATCTAGCCATGCATATCAGAAGACAACTTGAAACAGTGGTTACCGAAAAAAAAACTTGCTAAATACTATTTATCTTTTCTTCTCTAATGTTTTCTACCAAATAACATTCATAGATAAATGTTTTCTATGAATTTTCTATAATACATCTAAATTTTGTGCACAATTATTGTAGAATGCAAAAAATAAACCGGCCATGGAACCATTGTGACAAAAAAAAATATAATACTTATTACTTGTGAACAACTCATACATTTGTCACAGTGATTTCTAAAGGTTTCTGCAGAAGATCTCTCAATAAGAGGTAATTTGGAGTAATGGGTTAAATAGTACTGTTGAGCACATCATGTTGTACTCAGCTGTCAAATCAGGCTGATACATGGGTCCCAATTAATGGCCAAAACAGGACTTAACATTTACCTTTTGACAAACAGTTTTGTTTTGGTGGAATATATCAAAACCTAATTGTTTGTAACATTTGTCATTATGATGGAGTTACTTTAATTGACCTTATATTACAAACAAAGCTCAAAGCAAGGACATGTATCTTGCTTCTTTGGCCATGTACGCATTTTTCTTCTCAGTAATTATACAGATAAATCGTGGGTATTACTTTAAAAACTAAACTTTCCTTGATAATCTGTTATAACTGAGTATACATGTAGAAAATATCTCAAATTAGCTTGTACTATCCTGATATACATACAAACATGTGCAGTAATGGATGCATTTATGTTCTTGATGCTATCTATGTCGTCTGCTAATAGTATTTTAGATTTGAACCAATTTCAACTCTCAGTATGGAGAAAAATAAAAGGCTCATTCCCAATAAAAACTTTCTTAATGCAGTTCTTCAAAAATGCAAACAAATACTCCAGCATTTTGGTATCCAAATTAAGCAATTTCAGGCATAACTCTTTCCAAAAGTTTAAGAGGCTTTGACCTCCTCATTATGGAAGGAAAAGAGTCCTAGTCAGATCAAGGGTTCAATGCAATACTATAGTTAGTGCTTCATGTTTATGAAGCACTAACTATAGTCTTGCATTGAACCTTCAACATGGAACAGTTTTCATAAAGGCCAGTCAAATTGTTTCCATAATTTATATGATGACAGCCAAGATGACCTTTCCATAATGTATCAAACTGGAAAGTAGAATGAAACATTACGAAATAAGCTTTAAATTTATCTTCTAGCAAAATCCTCATCAGACAAAATCCATCTGAGTTGTGACAAAAAAAAACATTCAAAAGAAAAGTCACAGAGACAAAAAGGTTCAGTTCAAGACTATAGTATGTTTAATCAAGTGTTTCATGTTTGTAAAGGGTAGCATATAGTCTCGCATTTATCAAAAAAAATTGCTTCAATAGTCTTTTTCTTTATTTCAATGTACTTGATTCGTCAAACTACTTTTTAACTCTTTTGCTGCCGCTCTCGCCATTTGGCGAGTGCTAAGGAAGAATGGCATTCAGTACCCCCTTCTTTTACCTTTATATGATGGGACTTTCACTCATCGAAGGTTCAATGCAAGACTATAGTAAGTGCTTCATAAACATGAAGCACTTACTATAGTATTGCACTGAACCGTCGTCATGTGACATCGGTTTACTTTACAGCAGTGCACATTCATGCAATGATTCTAACTCAGTGTCATAGTTCGAAATTAGCAATGATGTGTTTATTGTGTTTTAGTAATATCAAGAAAAAAACATATTCAAACGGTAATTTCACCTTAAACCTTTAATTTCCTACCAATTACTCAACTGTACGATGTGACCTGTTGTTTACAAAACATGTTGTTTACAAAACAATCCAAAGTCATGTAACAAATGCATTCTTTAATAATTGAGTAGTGTAGACAAATACAACATGATGTATCCTTTATTCCCTGAAAGTGTAATTATATCACCAAATAGTATTAATGTGGCACAGAGTTTAGTACGGCCTGTGAGAAAAATCTAAAGCAAAAGAGTTAAGGCCTATCCAAACGGGTGGGACTATCAACATAAGATATGAGTCAACATACCTCTATTGAAAATTTAAATCTACAGCTAACATTATTCCATGCTGAGGGAAATTCATGAATTCAAGTTACCCTAATAGAATGCTAAAAATGCTTAGAATGTTGTAAGGAGTGAATTGCTTCAAACCCTTTACACTTTCAAAGCTTGTCCCCTGCAAAGAATTCAAGAACTGTTCTCATAATGTGGATAAACAGACATCAATATCTTCACAAATATGTTCATGAACAAGACCAAAATTGTGTTCATGAAAAGCCATTCTTGTTCTTGTCTCTCCATGCAGTTCATGAACAAACTTCTTGAAATCTTTACAAGGGCTAGCTTTCCTGCTGAATATTTAAAAAGAATAAAAATCGAGCTATTTAAACAGACATTGTGTAGTGAAATTGTTTACTTTTGTTCATTGAAGTAATCTTAGGCAACCAATTTAGTGGTATTATTGTACAACTGCATACATGTAAAATAATTTCATCACATGTTTGTTTAACAATATATAAAATCCCAGTCGGAGACTCAGGAGAGCCAGGGTGCAGGGCGCAGTACTACCACAATGGCCGCTTGTGCAATGTCAGTAAAGTAGCCAAGAAATAATGTTATGTTAGGGACTCTCTTGTAAATACTAAGATTAAAGTTATGAATCACATTATACGGTCTATGGCTTGCCTTCTTTATTATTTCATTACAATGGTTGTAAATATTTTCTGGACCTTTGAGGTTTCAGATTAAAGTATTTGTAGAGAAGAAAATTTTAAGAATAGAAAACATAACTTGAAAAGCATGGAAAAAATATACAATAAAAAAAATACCCATTAATGTAGAATTATGGTACAGGTCAAAAATAAATGTAACAGCAAAGGATAATTTGGAAATATGAAAAAGAGCACTTCCTTAATGATGATTGGGTAGAAACCTTTGCAATAGAAATATCAATATAGATTGTTAAATTTCCTTTTTCAACAGTGTTTTGAAAGGACTTTCTTATCGATAAAGGTGCTTATATAATAGTGAGTTTATTTAAGAATTGATAGGATAACCCTTTACCATACGCCAAATTTTCCAATGTCCCATATTAAAAGGGTTTGCCAACGACATTTCAAAATGTGATGAAATTGAAAAAATAATCTTCTGATAAGGCAGAAAACATTGTAGGAAAAGGAGAAATTGCTTGTTGAGAGCAATTTCCCCTTTACCCACTGTTTTTAGAGTTGTCTGCAGGAAAGTGGTCAAATGTTGGTATTGGTTGGTAATTATGGGATAAACAATCTTTTCAACTATTATTTTTCAGATCAAAAAGAATTCACAATTTAATAGAAAATTCACTTTATGCCCCACATAATTAATTTCTATACTGGATAAACCAGCACTTTTAAAGATATGATTATATATACCTTGCAGGTCTGGGCAAATCTTGGCAATTATTAAAGCCGTTTCTTTTATAGATATTGATTTACCAAAACCTATTCAGCACTTTCATTCTTTGTTGTGTGCAATTAAAGGAAAATACCCCTGGTAAAGTGATTGATTCTTTAAAAAAAAACTTATACCTCTCCAAAGTCATTTATATATATTTATAATAAAATACTAATTTTAACACTTATAGTAATTATAAACCATATAAAAAAGATCTATACAAAGTAAAAGCTGTTCATTAACCCATAACCAAACAATATCAACATTTGACCAGTTGTTGCAGACAACTCTTGAAAACATTGTTGAAAAAGGAGATATTGCTCTTAACAAGTAATTTCTCCTTTTCCCACACTCTTTTCTGCCCTATCAGATTATATTTTTCAATTTCATGGCATTTGAAAATGTCGTCTGCAAAACCTCAATTTGGGACAGTCGAAAATTTGGCATTTGGTTTAAGGTTTAAGCAGATTGGGTTGAATTATCATTACAATTTTAACTGATCACCCCATAGCACTATAAGACTAGTTCATATCAATTAAAAGCAAAGACAGACAGCAGAAGAAAAAAATCCTTTTCCCACATTGGTACATCAAGTCTTGAGTTGCAGATGCGGCAATTTAGCATTATTTTTATGAGAAAGAGGGGTTAAAAAATAATTCAGTAAGTAACATTTGATTGGTCAGCTCTGTGAATATCAATGCTCCTGGGTTATCTTGTAAATTTTATGTACTAAGAGGTCAATACATTTATAGAGTATGGTTTTCTTCTTTTGATTTTAACTTTATAACAATATAAATAAAATAATTAATTGCTCATAAATCATAGCAGTCCAATCAAAAAAGTGATAGAGGGTAAATACCCTTAAAATGGCTAAAAATGTCAAGTCAAATTGACTGAAATGTCTTTGTCATCAATTAAGATATTGATTCAAGATGAAGATTAAGTAAGAAAGCAAGTTATTTTCTTATTATAGTGACATGTGCATAAGCAATATAGTTGTAACAAAATAATTCTATTTACACCCGGCCAAAAAGTCCTATAACTCACTGAATAAAATGTAAATGGACTATATACAAAGAATGGTCATCTAAGTATAACATACAATATTAATCTTAAAAGCAGATTCAGACCAGTGTAGTGTCAAAAAAAGTAATCGCATACAAAGGTGCTGATAAGAAGAGTTTATTTTTTCCTATTTTATCAATCACTTCGTGAATCCTCTAGTGTTGGTAGTACTAATGGGAAAAAAACATGATGATTCTGATGCATACTGACTCTTCTTTATAAGCCTTTCAGTCAAAATAATTTGGCATGTGAATTTCTCTCATAATCTCTAATTGGCTATCTAAATGATATGCCCAATACAATGAAGATCTCAATGTTTCCTTATTCATGTCAAATTATTTTGATGTATTTTATATATTAATGCATGTTTTCCATCTTTTAGGACCATTCTAGTGAAACTTTTGCGAGGCATCTCTACAGTTGCCTAAAAAAATTTGATGTGAAGATTCCTTTTATTTTCTTATGGTACGATCTAATGGACGACCCAATCTAATATCAAAATTATGAATGACCTAAATAGTTGATGACTTTAACCAATGTCAGATTTAGAGCATTTAAAGTCAACTGATTCGACGATGTGAAATAATGAAATATACCAACAAATGATGGCATCAATTGCCATTGAACAATTAGAAACTGCTAAAGGGTCAAATGTCTATGGATTTGGCACATCAACCAGTGTAGACAGTTTTTGGTCACACTGTGGTGAAAGGTTCATGTGTGTCATTGTTGAGTAAGGGGTTGAGTTCTGTGCTGAATAGAAGAACCAGTTGATCAACCAAAGAAACTGGTTAGCAGTTTGAAATGGTTTCTTTGAAATACTAAAAAAAGCATGAAAAATTGACTTGATAAAATCACTAATGAAGCTGTTAAAATCATTGATAATTTAGCAATAGATAAAACATAATGCATTTGAAACATACGTGCGTGAATTTTATTTAACATTTTAAGAGATTTGTGTAGCCATGGTTCCCTGCCAGGTGACTTTAAGCAAGAGCTGAGAACCTGTAAAACGTAAACAGCAACGCAAAAACAATCCATCAAATCCCATTCTTAAAATACAAAGAAATAAGCCCAAAACGGAAAACTAAAGCGATCATAGCATACGATAGAAAGTATACTTACAAAACTCTGCAATTAGTGAAGTAACAGCATAATTATCCTCACACCAATCTATCGTAGAGCTTGGTTCTCCCCACAGACCTCGCCTGCCAGGAGCCATCGTTCGAAACGTCACTTCGGTCCAACTGAAAGGTTTGGTATAAAAACCAAATACCTCGTTGTCGTCTCGTTTTCACTGTTAGCTACCAAGGAAACAAATATTGACCACCATCCCTTTTTCCTCGCGTTAAAAAAAGCTGGCACAGGTACAAAACAGTCAAGCGTAATTAGTTATTCGATTCATATATTAATAGGCGAGGGAAAATATTTTCACCACTTACCGCATTATAGTAATTATCATTAGTGCCTTCAAAATGTTACACTTTTATCCCAATTTTTTTTCAATCTCTTTTTGACGTAAGCTACCTACGAACCCTGCGTTCTGTATGTTGGTCGTTTCTACAATTGTTGAATAATTTAACAACTTTTCTAACCGAGCACGCTATTCTAAAGATAAGGACAATGGTTCTGTGGAAGTATGAATAACGGGACCCATCTTTTGATTATCTTTTAACCCTTTACCAAAGTCCATATTTCGTCTGTACCAAATTGAAAGAGTTTGCAGACGACATTTTAAAACTTGATGAAATTGAAAAAAAATCTTCTGAAAGGGCAGAAAACATTGTGGGAAACACAGGGGTCCAAAGGTAATGTAGTCTTACGACTATAGCCGTAAGACTACCTTTACTTCGAACCCCTGTGGTGGGAAAAGGAGAAATTGCCCGCCTGCGTATATTCAGCTTACCTGTGGGTAGTCCGGGGACCTGGCTCGTGCGTATACCCCGCACTAGGTCTTACATTGATTAGACAAGAAAGGGAAAAAGGGTAAGAAAGAAATGTAAGATAAAAGACACAATGATGTGTAAACAGTTTCACAATAAATACGTTTCGTCAGCGAATAAATACATTAAAGACGTTTATGTGTTATATTTTGTATATATTGTACAAGGTGGATAGGTGAATGACCAGGTTACATGTAACTATTGTGTCGCATGTGATTTAGAGTGAGAGCACATACAATGCCTTGATATAAAATGAGAAGTATTTTATTGATATATACATTTCTATATGGGAATGGTATGACTGATCTAAACATCTTTTGGTGGTATTAGTTTAATCTTATTCAGTTCAGATCGATTGTGAAACACAAGTAAGATCAATCACGCTCGGTTCTGCTTCCTGGATCTATAGCAGTACTTGCGCCGAATGTGGATTAATGAAAGGTCGCAATGCAGATCCCGCTACTCACGGGATTCGAACCCACGAACCTTATTTCCCAAGGCTGACGCTCTACCCCTTGACAACTTTCCTCCAGTGGTCAAGATAGTATGATCGAGATACGACTATAGTGAGAGAAGGACATGTGGCCAATTTAAAGGAAGTTATTTTTCCAACATGCTTTTGTCTTCAGACACAGAAAACGTCTAAGTGTCCGATTTCTGATACAATCCATGTGTAAAATGGAGGTGTTATTGGGCGAGTGATAAATATGTATCAACATGCTTTCTCCACGGTTGACCAGTCCACTCCGTCGTTCTAAGTTTAACCCCTTATCAAACACCAAATTCTCGACTGTCCTAAATTGAAAGAGTTTTCAGACGAAATGTGATGAAATAGAAAAATTATCTTCTGATAGGACAGAAAACATCGTGGGAAAAGGACAAATTGCTCGTTATTAACAATATCTTCTTTTCCAAAAACAGTTTCCAAAGTCGTCTGCAACAATGTGATTAAATGTCGTTATTGTTTGTTAATGGGTTGAAGGAATCTCGGTAAGTTCGAAATAGCTACGTTAAACAAATATTTGATGTTTTATTAATGGATAATCACACGACGTGAAAAGACATGCGCCTTTGTGCAGACGGGTTTGACACTTAAATCTTAAAATGCTAGCTAATTTTCTAGAAATAGATTTTTGTTTCGTCTGCTTTACAAAACCTTGAATATCTGCTGAACTTTGATGAAGAAGGTACTCAGCGTAGTAAACATGTTAGATCACAGGCCAGCCGCCAATTAACTTGGTGGCTAGCCTGTGATCTAACCTGTTTGCATAAGCATAAAGTCGGTCCAGCATTATAAGGGTTAACCCTCTACTACAACTCATAGACGTGTCTTTTATGTGTCCGCTTTAGCAGTGAACTAGTACAAAACTCCATACTGACTCGTTGTACCCAACAAGGCTAAAGGATTTGGGTACCAAATGAAAATTCGCACTTTGTCACATTCTTTGTCACAAATGTAAATTCGCTTTCACATTCTTATATGTCGTCTGCGTCCCAATCTGCGGAAAAAGATGAAATGAAAAAGAATGAACGATACAAAAAATAAATCTCAGGACTAGCAATTTCTTCATTGGTTTTTTCTGTCCGTGAAACATTTAAATCTGTTGCTGCAAATCATTTCAATTAAGTAAGAGACAGGAGCATTTTAGATTCTCATATCTATCCACAAAGAGGAATACTTCTATTCGAGCAGATTTGATTCATACCGATTGAAATTCCAGTTAAACATTCCCACACTGATCTTCGTTTTTAACGCATGGCAGAAAAACCTTTCAGAGCAATTTCTCGTTCTGGTGGAAAGGGTTATTCCAAGTGGACTCAATAAGCATAACGATATGTGAGAAATCTCTCGAGCGACGATCTGATGATTATGATAATCTTTGGCCTAATATTGTTTCTCGTACGAGAAGTTTGTTTAATTTTGATATGAAATCTGGTGTTGTTCTGATAGAAACAATTTATAATGGTTATGTTGTATTACATTTTCGTCTTCAGGGTTCAGGCACATCCGAGCACATTATGGCCCCAGGTGAAATAACATTATTTCAAAGGTTAATTCTGTTTCCGGAAACGTTGACAAGAAGTAATGTTACGCTACAAATGAATGTCAAATACACGGAAGTTATTACCGATTGTTCATCAACTGCAATACTATAGTGTACTCAAGACATAGGGGTAAACAAAACATCAGGGTACCGTTTTACTAAAGAGTCTGGGCTGCGAAAGTCTTAACCAACAATTCCTCTTATTTCAATATAGGGTTAGGCAATATTGCAAAGTAACATATCATTAGTATCGTCTCTCTGAGATGCTTCCAATGACGTGTCACATTGCAATATTGTACTTTCATTGAAGATACTATCCATGTGTATCCATGTTTATCAGTTAAGACTTTCGCAAATATTTTCCTTAAGTTGTTTGGTAAAACGGTACCCTGACAGATGAACAGTGGGTTTAAACGTATGAATTCACGCAACTTGTAATTGAAAAGAAAATTCACAACCTCATCACTCAAAAGTTTTACTACATATATCATTAAAACAGACAACAAAACACACGTTAATGAAGACAACCAACACATATTTTTTTTTAAAAAAAAGAGCCTTTTCGATTGATCACAATGATTACTGATTCGTAAATTAACAGTACAGTCCAAGACCCAACATTACACGCAAGCAAGCAAGCAAATATAATGATATGAAATAAATAATCATAAAATAAAACCAATTCAAACCAAACCAAACAAAACTTAACCAAATCAAGCAAATCAAATCTTGTAAATTCAATAAGATCAATCAATAAACTATTCCATCGACTGTCTTGTAGGGCTTTCGTTTAACCCTTTCTTAAACAATAACGACATTTGACCACTTTGTTGCAGACGACTTTAGAAAACATTGAGGGAAAAGGAGAAATAGCTCAAAACGAGCAATTTCTCCTTTTCCCACAATGTTTTATGCCCTATCAGAAGATTACTTTCCAATTTCATCACATTTTGAAATGTTGTCTGCAAACTCTTTCAATTTGGGACAGTCGAAAATGTGTTGTTTGGCAAAGGGTTAAAACATAAGACTCACTCGAAAACATTGGTATAATACGCAAACGAAGGATTGATCGTCACAAAGGGTTTGCAACCCCATCAGCAAACACGTTCAGGAGGTGCATGCATTACCTCCCTTTTGACACTGAACTCTGTGGATAGACAGCTGCCCGTTTGGTCTTCTATGTGTTATTGTTAATTGCACAGAGATGCACGTATATTGTCCCCAAACTCAAGTCATTTGTGACCCTGTTTCAATGTAATGTATTTGCAAGGGACCAATAAATGCCAATTGAAGGATAGGTCATGTGTTAAGATCTTCCTAACAATGAACAATCATGACATCCTTTGTTATAAATGTTTAGATATGCAATTAAGCGGCATTTAGATAGAAACTTTGAGTCATATTGGGCTAAAATCATGTAAACAAATGAAACAACAAAAGAGGTAGTGAACCGGAAATACTCTGAACACGTGTTAGACAATACAACAATCTTTACAAAGATAAAGCGGTGGCAAGTGCACAAATGCTCCTTAAGTTTAGTCGACATTGCTACAAAGGGAACGTTTTATATAGCTAATATACTTTCTGATTTTCAACATGACTTCATATGTCCAGTGATGTCTCAATAGGGGTCTGTACTATGTAATATAGTTGTACGTAGTACTGAACCAAGAATGACTATAGATCTCAGTCCCCTACAGAGGCTCGGTGTGTGAAAAGGGTTTGAAGTGAATGTGTCGGTGAACAAACACAGTAATTAAAATCCTCGACTTGTTAAATGAATGGAAGTTGTTGACCATATGAATAAATATAGAAAGGTAAACGGCGTGGACACAGCGGTATATCAAAGGTGATATCGACATATCTACTTAAAGCCCCCGAGTTTCAATAGCTTACCTGAGTTCTTCCTGAATTTTATTTGACTTTTACGTTGTTTTCAACAGTAAAGTAGTCATATCTCATGAGCTAAGGAACTTCTACTCATTGGTCAATTTCAAGTAAGGCATAGGGGAGGTGACCGCTATGAGGAATTTGATTGGGCCAAATTCCTCACAGCGTTAATGTCCGCTTCGTTACATGAATTGAAACGTGACATTG
This sequence comes from Cerastoderma edule, assembly GCA_947846245.1. Lineage (NCBI taxonomy): Eukaryota > Metazoa > Mollusca > Bivalvia > Cardiida > Cardiidae > Cerastoderma > Cerastoderma edule. The sequence goes on from OX401404.1 coordinate 33,276,424, forward strand.
ACATACATGAAGGAGTTAGATCGGTAAAATAGACATAACATTGTTTTAAAGAGATACGTGCATAGTCAATACGTGTACATATAATTACATGCGATAGATAAGGTAATCAATATAAATAATACACATATTCACAATGATTACATCAAAAGAAATGAACACAGAGAGGAAAAATGGGGAAAAAAGAATTACAGTACATGAGAGTGGTTTGATTTTGAATAGGCGGTGACAAACCTATACTACAACATTTTCGAGAAGAGAATTCGAATTATAATCAAAACTATCTTATTGACCTGTGCAAAGAAAAAATGTTGTTTTAAACAATATATTTACAAATGATGCGTTGTCAACGTGACCATGAAGCATAGATGGTGCCAGTAAAACTGGAAGGATGAGGTTCGTTGATTTTAGGATGCTGAACATAACAGCCGATGGCACAACACCATATATCTAGAGAAACACACATGAAGGACATCGACGAAAATTTTAGCGTGACTTAGTTTAGGAGGTTTGCTAATTAGCGGGACAGTTACGATTCAATGTACGTTCTTTGACCCTATAGACAAGTAGGTAAGTCAAAAGTCCTCAAAATCCCCGAAACTGTTCCAATAAGTCATTTCATTGATACGATTACCTGGACGTGGTCTTCCGAAGTACAAAGACAAAGTCTTGGCATCGTGGCAACACAAGAACTCAATCGCTTTAACAAAATATATTTCTGATGTTCTTCTTTAGGAATAAACTAACATATCAATGTAGTTATTAGAAACAACGACGTAATGAACAAGGTTATTAGGTCTTTGTTAGAAATGAAGGATACGGTACAGAGTTTGAGCTTCCAGTTTGACCGATATTTGTTCCAATTTATAATTAAGTCGTTGCATTATGGTTTATTAGTGTAGGCTTTCTCGACGGACCAATTGACATCATTTGTGAAACTATTGGCTCTGAGTTAATATCCCCAATATGAAAATTAATTTCTGGCCAATATTGCAAGACAACAGTACAGTACAGAACATAGTTTCCTTTCATTGGGAAGGAATGCCATTATGCCAAAAGATAAGTAACTCATCATGAACCATTTGTGTCTTCTCCACATTGGTTTCTTAACCCATACAGTGTTGGAACCGACTTCATTCATATGCAAACAGGTTAGATCCAGGCCAGCCGCCAAGTACATTGGCGGCTGGCCTGAGATCTAACCTGTTTGCTATTCTAGGTTTCTTTTCTCAACAAAATTTAGCAGATATTAAAGGTTTTGGAAAGCACACGACACAAAAATATTTTTTTAGAAAATTGCCCAGCACTCTAAGGATTAAAGGTTATGACATAAATAACAGTAGCACTTTATTTTATTGGTCGACCTATATATACTATACCTATAGATCTATTAATATGTTATATTAAGTTAGAATAGCCCATACACAAGGTATCGATTTTGTTCAAAGGTAAAGGCGTTCCTCTTTACAAATAAAAAAAAGAACGACACAGAAACGTTTGTGTAAAGCGAGAAAGACTCTAAATAACACGTTAAATAATGAAGTTATTACCATCAATCTTTTGAAAATAGTGAAAACAAAGTCCTCGCTCATCATGGAAACGTCCATAATATCGTGAGAGTTTCTAGCTTTTAACGGGAGTACATACGGAGGAACGGCTAGGGTTGGCGTGAAATAAACTTGAATAGACTTTTATACAGGCGTATTTACTAATCCTAAAGTTGTAAATCTTTAACCCTTCACTCCAAATGTATCTATATCCACACTACCGAGAAAGACGATTTCATTCAAACTTTTTGTTGATATTATATTTCTGTTCAAGATGAGGAAGAGAAGTATGTCCTTAAATACACAATATCACACAAACTTGGTATTTGTATTAGTAAAAATCGTTGCTCTTGTCTGATTAGTTCTCATTCAAATTGAACTGTTCACAAACGACTTGTACATGCTGCCGGGTGCAATATGGGTGAGAAGGTGTTACATATACTTCTGTACAGACGGTAGTCAAACTATGCAATCCTTTCGCTTCAAGACAGTTTTTTTGACTCTCCTTAATTCGACGACTTATAATAAACTTTTTCAAGTTATCACTTTATTGTGTTTACAGAAGAACTGTTTATGTCGGGAAATGAAACGGACCTCGGTGTCGGCAACATACAGTTATTTTTTGTCATAGACTCACGGTTTATAATAAATATAGCGGGGCATAATGTCTGAAAAAGGCATTTTCCTTTTTTCGTGAAAGAACGTTTATTGCCAGGACATATAACTGGATACACCGTATGTAACAAGCTTTTTGTCATGTCCAGTATAAAACGATTATTATCAGGATGTATAACGGGACACTTTGACTGCAAAAAGTGTCTTCTTTTTTCTCGGAAAAATGATTATTTGCGGAAACTATGCCAAAAATCATTCTTCAACAATATTTTTACATTTTTAACAAAGAACGGTTATATCCAGTAAAAAAGAGGACTGCGTTGTATTTCATAAGCCTTTTCTTCTTTAGGAAAAAACGGACGGGTGTTTCAGGAATATAGCGGGACGCATGTTATGACTGTTAGCCTGAGTCCCCAGCCCATACAAGTACCCCGAATTAAGGGTATATGCATGGGCCGGGACACCAGGCTTATATGCCTATATTGTACTCAACCTACTGATCATGGAAGAACCGTTGTTTCAAGCTAATCTAGAATGACGCATTTTCTTCAGCAACTGCTCCTCTGTTTTTGAAAATCCCTCACAGACTAAAAGAGATCAATAACAAGAGATAACACAAACTATGATTGTAACGGTCGAGTAGGGAGCCGAAAACCTCTTTCTTGGTTCTAATGAAATGTGGAGTCTCTTGGTATTAGCTTAATGATACTTAACTCTTGAAACCTTCGAATGGATTCCATTGAACAATATCTTTCATTTAGCAATCTGGTTACAAAATATTTGGCTGTAGATGCGTTGAAATAAGTTTATATTTGGGAACGAATTAGAATGCATTTTGTCGTGTACATATCATTCAGACAATGAACTGAACGGTGTACCATATCAGTATATACGGTCTACCTCACAACAACACATTCCGTTTGTGTATCCTGTGCTCTAATGCTAACAAACCTATTTAATAGCTTTGTCGGTTTATCACTGACAAGAGACATGATTTCGTCACCGGAAAATATCCTTTTCTCACAATGTTTTCAATAAGCATTTCAACCATTGCATAGATCTTTATTGCCACTTTATAATTTGTTTTAAAAGTGGAACTGGTTCGGAATAGGAGAATGGTAGAAACGTTTCCTCTGTACATAAAATGTTCTGCAATGATTTAGAGATTGCAAGACAAATCAAGCAGAAACAAGAACCGCCAATCTCGCATGCCAATCATGTTAAAATAAGAATTTTGCACGTCTAGCTGGTAGCTATAATACTCAGCAAGTACAACTCGCTAATGACATTTTATTTACCTACCGAAGATATTGTCCGTTTTCGTAAAAGTAGCAACAGTTTATTGTTCATGAAATCAGGCAACAGGATATGATTCTTAATCCCTAATGTATTTATCACCAATACCCTTACATAAGATGTTTTGATTGGTCAATTATTTAAAGAAATCGTACATGACATATATATTAACATTTTTAACTGTCTCTGGAAAAAGACAATGTCATGGAAAAGAAATTACTCAATTCGAGCCATACCTCCACATTGTTCATAGTGGTTCATTAACACTCCGCCCAAATTGTAGTTAACAAATTTTGTGGTTAAGACAAAGAAAGATTAACAAGGTTATGGCAATGTTTTGGAGGGCTTATTCTAAAATTCTGGTATACAAGTGAATCGTTATCCATGTTTCAAAGTAAAAAGGAAACCATTTTGAGAAATATGATGTAAAAGTCATTAACTGGTGAATAACTGGTATAACTGTTTTACAGCAGACACACAACCACCCTTGATTAATTGGGAACATAAGTACCATCATAATGAAACCTAGGACTGGTCCAAATCAGAAAACTATACTTCTTTCAGAAATAAGGAACACTCTACATCCAATAATTGGGGAAGTTGCATAGGTAATTTCTTCATTGATGGCAACAGTCTCTGAAGACTTATATCGACTGGTCCAATTTGAAAGCGATTAAATATGACCATTTTATAGAAGATAATATGTTCTTTTTTACATCGGGATGAATGTGTTGTGAATGAAGAAGAAATTACAAAGCAAGAGTTTTATTTTTTAGAATTTTCATTTTCCAATATCTTTTTGAGCAAGATATGCTTGATATGTGCCGACTGTTTTTGTTACAAAATTTCCAAATCAAAATCTTACACAATCCTATGAGAGGTAACGGTTCAAACGAGCAAATCTATCTGAAGGAAATGATTTAGTGTTAACCCTTTTAGTGCTGGAACCTAATTCATTCTTACAAACAGGTTAGATCACAGACCAGCCACCAAGTAATTAGGCGCCCGGTCTGTGATCTAACCTGTTTGCAACTCTGAAAATCTTACTTCATCAAAGTTAAGCAGATATCAAAGGATTTGTAAAGCAGACCACGTAAAAAATCTATATTTTAAAAACATACACAGCATTCTAAGGGTGTAAAACGAGCAAATGTATGTAAAGGAAAGGATCTATAGTGTTAAGGATTACTGATCGAAGTATGTGAAAGGATCGCATGTCGTTAAGTTAATACAAAGTGGTATGCGTAACCTATCGAGTTACATTGGCAATAGAGCCATTGCGATAAATACGGGCCTAACCCACCGTGGATCAACCGTTATACAAACCTAAACAACTTTATTAACTTTAGGAATGAGAATTATAACGGAATTATACATTATGTGACACTTATTGGATTTTGGGTTGATAATTGATGTGTTTTTAAGGGCATTTCTTGTTATGGATTGAGACCTACCCGTTGAAGTGTTGATAGTTTATCTTTGCTCTACAATCGAATCCATTAACGGTATCGGATTTTATTTAAGGTTTTATTGTGTGGGTTGAAGTGGAATTTCTAAAATACGTTAATTCGAAAACCTTGTTGCGATTTTTGTATTGAAGAAAAACGATTTATTATAACAAAAAATAAACACATCGTTCAAATAGATCAACTTTACAACAGTATCATACGCAATTCTGTTTGTGTCTGTGTGATCCGTTGTAATAAAGTGCTTTACTTTGGAGCAGTAACCACCCAATTTTGATTGGAAATGTTCTGATTTAATGAGTTGAGTGAAGTGAGACTATATTGGATATATAACAATGAGTACTGCCCGTGGACCTTCACTCGAGTTTAGGCTCGAAGATGATTCTTCAGAGGGAACTGCCACACCACAGGTAATGCACGTCCCTGGACATGTACTCGATCGTAAAGGTCGAAAACAGCATTTACATTGTGTTTGATTAACCCTTTATTCAATACGTAGGTTTTTGTTTGTACATGGATGTAGATAGTATGTACATTCGGTAAAAACCGTAAGGAAAAAACTTGACAACGGCTGTTTAGATCTGTAATAATATACACATAAACTAGGCGAAATGTAACACTGGCTATTTCTAATATTTTGATTGAACGGTTTTAAAAAGTTATCATTTTGAAATGAAGCGGAAACCTCCTTTTGATATCTGATTGATAAAATGCAATTAGGAGTTGTTAAAAAAAAGCAAATATAGCTGATTCGATTTCCTTTAATCAATGTCCGTACTGATAAAGGTGGTATTATAGCTAATACATATGATGGTGTTTTACTATTTTCCACTATGAAATGTTACTCTCTGATAGTTCCCATTCGATTTATTGGTATCGTATTTAAACACGGACAGCATTCCGCATGCAACGGGTTGTATTATAAAGCAAAATAATTTCAAACTGATTTTCATTCAACACAATTTTCGCCGCACGATATAATCCTTGGCCGTATGATCCAGACGTACATATTCCAACACTGTTACAGCTTGGATCATCTTAGGTTCATACTCCTTTGTGTAAATCTTATTAAGGGATCCTCTCTTAAATGATGTGTTGATTATGCAGAAAGTCACCTTTCCCAAAATGAAAGGTATTTGAATCATTCTAGCACTAAGTCTAGAGCAAATCGAGGGTTCAATGCAAATCTATAGTAAGTCCTTCACATACGTGAAGCACTTACTATATGTTTGCATTGAATCCTCGAAATACACGTACATTTTACCATAAGATAACTACACACTGTTTATGCTTTAAACATACTTTACTGTATTCATTATCCTTTCTGTACTTTTGGCTATGGCTGTCAATTCTTAGAATGAATACCTGTCTTCTGCAATTGGAAGGGCTTTCTTAGGCATCGACCTATTAACTGTAACTTATATATCGTCACATAAGTGAAAACAAATTACAAAATATCACACAAGAAAGCAGGACAATATATACATAGGACAACCCCGCCGTTCACAGTCAAAACCTGACTTTCCAACAATACTTTCTAAAATAGCGACCAGTGGTCCAGGGGGTAGAGCCTCTAGACACGTAGGTTCAAATCCCGTTGGAAGCAGAATCCTCTTTGCAACATTTCGTTAATCCAATTCGGCGCGAGCACTGGTTCTGTATCCAATAAGCAGATTAGAGAGTAAAGCGCAGTTGTAAAGTTCTCGCTTTGCTCCGATGTACAATAAATGAGTATATTGCTTATTACGGCAGAAGTTTGACTGACCTATTCACATATATGATCTTTTGGGATATATCCAAATTGAAATCAAAGACAGACCATGAGATTGCGGGTAAAATGGTCTCTTTGCCAGTTGGTAAAATACTATAAGAATAATAGGATAGACGATTCATCAGAAACAGGTTATGCTTTTAATGCACATTTTTCTTAATCCTTCTGTGGAAGTTTTGCCAAAAATGTATTATTAAAAATGGATTAACCCATTACATACAATAACGACATTTAACCTCTTTGTTCCAGACGACTCGGAAAACATTTTGGGAAAAGAAGAAATTGCTCGTCTCGAGCAATTTTTCCTGCTCGTCTCGAGCAATTTTTCCTTTTCCCACAATGTTTTCGGCCCTATCAGAAGATTTTTTTCCAATTACAACTTTGGCGTTTGGGAAAGGGTCAAGAGCATGTGCCAACTAATTATCAAGGGGTGAAATACTTTCAAAAGCGTGTACATATATATGAATAGCCATGCCTTTAATGTGTTAGTCCGTCGCTTCATATGGGAATTTGTGACTACATGTAGACGACAGAAAAAAACATGGAAACGAGTATTTACTTTCTGATATTGATTAGAATCTGTTTTCAACAACAAGAGCAATATATCCTTTAGTTGCAAAGCTTTTTAAAGTGTTTGGCAGTAGAAACCCCAAAATGACGTAGGTACATGTGTTATAAAGTAAAGATTTTAACAACAATCGTACGGATATGCATTTAGACAATTATCTTATAAACAGAATATTTTGAAAATCAACCACTCTGGAAATATCAGAGAACTATTTTGGCAAAAAGGAGACATTACGAAGTGGGTCTCTTCATCCACCCATTTCAATGTGCTCAAACGCTTCCATATACAAGAAGTCATAAAAGGAAAATAACCAAATGAACAACATATCTTCCTTATTCGTCTCATTTGTTTCTTATTGTGAGATGAAGGATAACTGTTCAGGGAATGAAAAAAGATCAATGCTCGATTCAGAACTGTCATTTTCTTCAATTAAGTTTCAATCGATGTCGTCACGAACATTTTGATATTATCAAATAAACAATTCCTCGTCGGATGATAAATGTGCAACCAAATCTTGGCATTCGGAAAGCAGTAACCAAGGGCAGAGCTCGAACCTCGGGTGTCCGAATCGTGTCACTCTGGGGGCATGCACTGTCGATTTAGACTTAAACAGCTTATAACCATTTATCCGTTTACATTCGCTTCAACTCGATAATAATTTCAATTAACATTGTAATAAAAGGAGATATTTTGTTTTGACAATCTGGGTTTTCCATTGTCGACTCAGATCCAAACAGTTTAAAGCCATGTGTTCGTTTACACTGGTTTCTATTGAAACAGATCGTTTCAGGAAACATTGTGATAAGAGAAAACAATCTGCTTTAATTTCTTGTTTCTGTGCAATAGATTTACGAAAATGCGTTGGTGTTTTAACCCTTTACCAGACAGCAAATGTTCGATTGTCCCGAATTGAAAGAGTTTGCAGACGATATTTCAAAATGTGATGAAATTGGAAAATATTCTTCTGATAGGACAGAAAACATTGTGGGAAAAGGAAATAATGCTTGTTACAATTTCTCCTTTTCCCACAATGTTTTCTAAAGTCGTCTGCAACAAAGTGGTCAAATGTCGTCATTGTTTGGGAAAGGGTTAACATACGATATAGATGTCGTTTAATTACCCTTTCCCAAACAATAACGACATTTGACGACTTTGTTGCAGACGACTTAAGAAAACATTGTGTGAAAAAGAGAAATTGCTCGTGACGAGCAATGTTTCCTTTTCCGACAAGGTTTTCTGCTCGTTCTGAAGAATATTGTTCAATTTTATAACATTTAGAAATGTCGTCTGCAAACTTTTTCAATTTGGGACAGTCGAAAATTGTTGTTTGGGAAAGGGTTAAATCAGTAGTTATATTGGTTAACAATTGATTCTCAAATTTCACTCTTTCTATGTCATTTGCCGAATATCTATTACTCTATTGAAAGGGGAAAAACAGGATTTTCTAGTCGAGTCTATACAAATTCATTTTCAATAGCATTAAGCACTTAATCTCTCAAGTTTTTCTTTCGATTTTTCCAGATCAATTTAGACGTGTGTTTGTTATGCAAACTTTCGATAAGCAATTTTAAAGTATAGAGATATCAATACCCTCGTCGAATTAAGACTTACACAGCGCTCTATATACGTGAGGTCATATCGGAGTGGCTTTTTTAATCAAAAACACCTTTGCTATAAACACCAAATCAAATCGCAGTTGTCTAGATAAGAAAGCGTATACTAAACTCTTGATTCAATATTTGCAAAAAATATTTTATAAATACTATGCTATTTGTACGTATCGTCTCAACATGGCATAGAGCTTGGAGAGGAAACACAAATGTTAATCAGGGAATTACAAGTTTTATCTGGAGACTCCGAAATTGTCTCAACTTGATGAAATTATTCGCAATCACATTTTGTGTTTTACATCGATGTCAACATTGAAATAACCACGGCGGGGGTTGCTCTATTGGTATAAAGGGGACAATCACTGCCTACTTTTGTATTACTTCATGCTGTTCTTTAAAATCGGTATACTGCAGGTCAGTGGCAAGAGAGTCAAAATGGCGTTTTCGCCCAGGATTTGAGTCAAAATAAAACTTGTATAACAAGATATTGAATCGGACCCTCTGCTTACTCATCTATCTAGAAGTGTGGATCGGTAGGTAAAGGGCTGTCGAGCGCCGTATTGGGACATTGGTGCTTACCTAAGTTTGATGGTCCAAACTGTAATTGTATTACGACGAATGGAATATCTACGTCTGAGCAACCCGGAATAGTTTATACATTGACTTACAAACTTATTTTCGCTATCATTTAATATGCACTGACACGATTTATTTGTTTTTAGCCCCCATTACTGACCGTGTTAAAACCAAAGGCTAATCAAACAAATTACAACCCCTCTAAAATAAGATTGTATATCGTTATTCGGATAAGTTTTATTGTACCCGGATAGTTATATGGAACCCGGGTATTCAGATTTCGTTACACATTATTACTGCTTTCGTGTGTTCAACTGCCAATGGCCTGAGCAGTATGTAGCGGGGTAACCATAAAAAAATGCAATGATGAGTATATCGGTTGAACTGACTGATTATGCATATAAAGCCGGCTGTATAAGGGAAAACGTAAAACAAAAAATCTCTTTGTTTTTATTACTAAACAAATACAGGTATTCACCGTCTAAGTTGTACTGAATGCTTCACCATTCCCTCTATTAATATATTTGGGACTCGTTCATATCGAAAGCAGTAAAAGAGAATAAAAGTACCTAGAAAGGAAAACATTATGCTATTAAACATTAAATTTTTGACGATATGCCCGATTGCGCAATTGATACAAGTACACCTTTTTTATATTTTTTGAGATATTATTGAGGACTGGATTATCTTGCTTCTGAATAATAAAGAATAAGGTGTAATTTATGACCTTGCCTAAATTTAGATATGGCTATATTTCATCCCAACAAAACTAACCTATCCACGAAAAAATGAACGCGTTGTGATATAGCAAACCGTGCCTGCTACGCCTTGTACATATCTTATAGAGTACTTAGATATATCACACACAAAACATCGTCCGTCTTTATTATCACATACATGCCAGAAACGAAGAATTGGTAATTTATAAAAGTTGTCTAATTTTATGCGACATATAAATTTATTGCCTCGATCGAGGATTTTTGCTACTTCTTCGGTTGCGTGCAATATTTCACATTAAATATGCAATAATGAGTGATTTGCTGCCGGCAACAACGTATCCAAATACGTAAAAAGAGTAATATGACCACAAAAATGAATTTATGCTTGTTTATCTTTTCATGGAATAGTAAGAACTTGCTATTGACGAGAACTCGCTCATGAATGAATCTCCCTTTTCGATGGTTCCATTAGCTTGACCAGACCTGGTATGTGGTCTTACAGAACTTGTAAGTTTGCTATCGTAATTCAATTATAAAATTATGGATCCAATGCATTAGATGGTATGATTTAACTCTCAACTATCTTTTCACAGATTTTTAAGTAGCATTGATATTATATTGAACTGAAGAATTTGAATCTTTCATTTATTTCATTTATTTATTTTATTTATTTATTTATTTATCTTTTTTTTTAGGGGGGGGGGGGCATATTCAGATATTCGCCAAAGCTTTTCTGTCGTCATTAACATTAAAGCGAAAAAAGAATGCGTCATGAACAAACATATCTTCACAAGTACAAATTCAAAATCTAGATTTAACAAGTCAGATATACACATCCAGATGTGATGTGAAGTAAGACCTAATTGCATGCAAGAATAATATACCAACTCGGTATGAACAATCAATGAACTTAAAGACATCATGTTTAGTCTGCAGGTTCTTGTTTGAAAAGTAAAAACTTTTCACATGAGCAATTGTCCCTTTCTCACCAAAACTTTCTTTACTGTCAGAAGAGATTCAAACAATTGCTAGAAGTTGTAGGCTGATATCAAGCAACTGTCAATCACAATTATTTCAAATGTCGTCGTCTGCTGCAATTCCGTGTATGTTGTCTGCTGAAAGGAATAGTTTGAATTGAGATTGCTACACACGTTCGGTAGTCTAACCATGACCTTTGGGGTATACTGAGTTTGATACATCATTATCGCCATTTTGATTAACTCTTTCTTGTAAGAAGTGTAACGAACCGAGCAAATGTACCTCTCATAGAAAATACATCCGTGAAAAACACTGTCATACACTGAGCGGTTGTGTTGTCTCTATATACATATATTTCAAAGCGCTGATAGCGCTGAAGGACTAAGGTGCGTTTAAAGCAAGATGATTGAGGATACATTTGAAAATTTCTTAGGGCAACGTCTCGAGGAAAACAGCTGCTCCTTTTATCACCAGTACAATAATTATTATTTCTGTGAACAGAGATTGAACGATAGTCTATTTTTCGAACATATGGACATTTTACGATTTTCCATCAGGCAACAGTTATAATGATATAGAGCAAAACAAAGCGATTAATTCCGTACTACATTCCTAGTTCCAAGAAGGTATTAGTCCGCACAGTGAAGGCGGATGTTTAATGAGTAAATGGGGTCAGACCGCTGTTTGTGTATCGATGAAGTACCTTCCCTCAAAAAGTGGTATGTAAATTCAATGGAATAGGGTGCTGACGCACCTTATTCCAACTAGCATGTTCTCTTCAACAATGCATTATGTTCCTAATTTGCATAAACGTTCAACGAACGTTACAGAAGTAATTTATTTCTTGGTGCCAAATATGTTATCGAAATGACACAACATATCAAATTCAACTGCATAACTTGTAAATAATCGTTTTGAATTATTATTACAAAGGAAGAATTGCTAATGCTATGCATTTCCGACTGGTTGCATTCGTTGTTTTTTGGTCTGCTGTATTATTGGTTAACAGCAAGTTTGTATTAAGGTAAGTGTTTAATCAATACCCGTCGATTTTAATTGATTTTACATGTAACCTGAAGGCCGTTACACATTCGGCGAGCTAACTCGTGGATATACTTCCCAGATGTTTAAACAAATGAGGTCATTTAGTTTACTTGTTCTGGTATCCACTCAGTTCTTGAGTTCCTGTCTCTGAATAACGTCATGGCAAAAATACATTTGCTAATTCGTACAATGAGTAGAAATTTGTATGTACCGAAAAGTGCGTCGGGTATCTGTAAAAGAAAACAGTTTGTCAAAATAATATTATAGTAAATGTTTACGTTTTTTCAAAATAATGAACAATTTCCCAAACCATAGCTGTATACTGCTTGTCAGTAGTAGAAACGTTTTGAAATTCTTTTTTAGAAAAAACAGACATTTTATTGTGAGCAAAGTTTTCTGCAATTTGTTTCGACATGAAGGCGTTAGTTAGACTTCGTCCCTGCGTCCTTCGAAAGATACTGTGTATCTTGTTTAAAGGAACGAAGTATGTATGTTAACATGTTTTGTTTGTGTAACGGAGGTTTTTAGGGTAGGGGATATTAACGGTTTTGTGGTATGTTCTGTTTTAAAGGATTTTCGGTACCACATCCCAGCAGCCGAGAAAGGTGCCATGGTAACAGTGAGTATACGTCATGCATGCTGTAACACTATTGGTGTGCTGACAATGGACAATACACTAACCTCCAATCTCGCCCAGTCAAATATGTTGAGTCGTGATTGCTCATTATTTGCTTGCTTGAAGGTTTGATTTGTGCCTGCTCAAGTATTTGTTCCTTTGCCATTTCGAGTGTTTGTTTCTTTGCCGGCTCCAGTGTTTGTTTCTTTTGAAATCACATCACAAAGTATAGCCAACTAATGTATACTGATCAATTGAAGAAGGATACACCAGTTAAAGATATCTCTAACGATCGTTCTTTGGTAGGAATCGAAAAAAACGACTATCTGTAACATGTAGTTATTGTTCTGAAGAAGTATAAGGGAAGAATCAAATTCAAAGAACACAAAGTAAAAGGACGCCCTGTCCATACACACATGTAAGTACTATTAATGATAACTTTAAACCTACATGAAACTCTTTTAATCGAAATGAATAAAAGCACTTGAGTGTGCTTGCCATGTGGTGTAGTTTAACAGTAACTTTGTTTGATTTAACCTTTGTGATTTGATAAGTCGATGCCTTGCTGTTATGTAGTGGATATTCTCTTTTTGTATAACACATGCCTGTTTAATTCAACTTGTAATAATTTAATTTGTCAGTCATTAACTCATTAACCGACTTTATGCTTATGCAAACAGGTCAGATCCAGACCAGCCGCCAAATAGATTGTCGACTGGCCTGTCATCTTACCTGTTTGCTACTCTGAGTATCTTTCCTCAACAGAATTAAGCTGATATTTAAGGCTTTGGAAAGCGGACGACACAAAACATCTATTTCTAAAAAGTAACCCAGCATTTTAAGGGATAATCCAGTCATATATATTGAGTCATGTTTGCCCATTTTGCTTGCTTGAATTTTTTTCTTTGCATGCTCCGTGTTTGTTTACTTGATTGCTTGACTGATTAATGGATTGATAGAACACCACAAAGCTTTGCCATCCAATGCATAAAAATCAAGTAAAGATAATTAGTCAAATCCTTATTTCCTCCAAAAATGAAGATTACAAAAGATTACAAAAGATTACAAAGAAAAATCATTGATGAAAAGATGAAGATGAACAAAGATGAAAAGAGAAAAAAAAAGTATTTCTCACAGCAAACATACATGCACATGCACAAACATATACACACATACAATTTAACCCATGCGCATAACCACACGCAAGTAAATATACAAGTTTCAGCCGAAACTTTCCCTAGATGGACCCAATCCAACCCTTCCAAGAATGGTATTAGGTACTACCACCACTGGGACTAACCTCCAATGAAGTAAAGTACCTTCATTAAAGAGGGCCCCACCCCTAGACCTCAAAGGAGTAAAATACCTCCTTTAAAAGGTCGAGTCCCATTCTCTATCAAATGATAGTCTTCGGCACAATTTGTATTTCTTCACAACAATCAACCACACTCGATTTTGTAAGAACAACATGCATTATATAGCATGTTTTATCATAAAGCATTATGCCTAGCTACTTGAATCAAGTTTAATGTCCTACATGAGCCAAAATCAGTCATACACTGATACAAGTAATTCTTACAGAAAAGATAATGCCTTATATGTCTAACGATCTTTCTTCAGTATTTGGATAGGACTTTCTTCAAATTATTATTTGAAGAGGTTTAGCAGTGTCGCCAAGAATCAAACGAGTTGAACAAAAAGCAACATTACTCCACTGGTCATATATAATATATGTATGAACAATGGCGTACACAGTGTGCTTGTCATGTATTGTAGTTTGACAATAACTTTGTTTAATTCTACCTTTGTGATTTGATAAGTCGATGCCTTGCTGTGATGCAATTGGCGGTTGTATATAACATAAGTTCATTTCATTTTTGCTGTAAAGATTGAACTTGTCAATCATTGAAATAAAGCGGTAAGCTTCAAACAGAAAGCCAGCATAAGGTCTCTCACGAATGAAGCAAAGGAACCTTTCGAAGGCAGTAATCAGAAGTAGTATTAGGCATCTCACAAGGACCGAAATGAATTGAGCAAAAATAACATTACACCCTTGGCTATACACATTTATTGTGTTTTGAACGAATGCTTTAGCGTACATGCTATTCTCACAATCAGAGTGAATATAGGTACTTTTTGTGTCTTTGCCTAAAGCATTTGTTTAACAGCGACTTTGCTTGATCTAACCTTTGTGATTTAACAAGTCGATGCCTTGCTGTGACGTTACGGATATTCCTTTTTTCGGATATAACAGATCCTTGTTTTATCCATAATAAAATAATTGAACGTGTCATTTATTGAAACAAGGCTCTGCAATTTAAAATTGGATACCTCTGCAATCTTCGCTAGGTATTATTCGTCCAAAATGAAGCTTGAAAAGTACTAAAAACTACATGGGAATTAGGGTGAACACTAACTTAATGTTCTCGACTCGCGATTGGTAACAAAATCTGCCTAACATGCTTGAAAGGTATTTATAGAAATATTGGAGAACTGATTAAAATTACTCTATTTTTTCACTGACCGCGTAGTCTAACCTTTCGATTACTGGCTTTATTGATTATACGCGAGCTCTCGCGGAATATTTAATGCTATGGCGGATTAAGACAGAGATAATCTCTACAGATAGCATTAAAGGTTGACCTCTTTTAACAATCGCTGACTGATCTTACGCTTAGCTCTTCGGGGGAAAAGAACAACCACATTTACCATAGTTATCTAGATTGCGTAGTGAGCGAATGATACACCAGACATTCACGAAGGCTGAAGGTTGAGACACCCTTTTGTACACATTTCCTTTATTGTTTTAAAACAATTTATGAATGTAAATCACTGCTGCAAAAGATTTCCTGCGGAATAAGTAAGCGTTATTGTACATGTTAGTATGTTAGTATATGCGATCTATTTGTAGCTGTAGAACTTGAGATGTCAATAAGAGTGATCGTATATGTATGCATATACGAGTCTCTTTGTAATTGTATTCGATATGTCTTTCTTTAGTTTAGTCTATACCTAAGATTAAAACTTTCTACAAGCCTAGTCTATGTGGGCAAGATGGCTACGGAAGCATGGATAAAGAGCGTAATTGCGGTATAAGAAAGGGCACACTGGGTAACAATCATTATTGATGTATACCGGTTGTGAATAAGCACTTAGTTTCGCACACTGATCCGTATAGAACAAATCCCGGTAAATTCCCGTCACCATTCAGTTTTCTGTGACACGGTACCGATAGGTTAAATTGACTAGATCTGTTTTCATACGAATAGCCCTATCAGCCTGAGCAATGCTAATCTTTCTATTTCACCTGAGTCCCCGATGTTATGGGTACGTTTTCATACCAAAGAGTTGCCTTTACTAGAGACTGCTATGCCTTTTAGTAAATGTTCTTTTGATGCGTTCAAGATTTCAGTTCGCTTTAGAAACTGTATTGTTAACTGGATTATGAGAAAACAGTCTTCCTGCTTCATTTGTTAATCTTCCTT
This sequence comes from Cerastoderma edule, assembly GCA_947846245.1. Classification (NCBI taxonomy): domain Eukaryota; kingdom Metazoa; phylum Mollusca; class Bivalvia; order Cardiida; family Cardiidae; genus Cerastoderma; species Cerastoderma edule. Next base: position 33,292,712 of record OX401404.1, read on the forward strand.
AACCCCAGTTTCTCTTAGTTGTTGGAACATTCTATCATTCTCAATCGAAATAAGATTTATATTTATATTGGAAGCTGTTCTCCTGGGGTTGCATACCCGCATATCTGCAAGATTATCAAACCATTCTTACAGTAGACATTTCCTTGTGATCCTCATTCACGAAACCACTGGTATCTGCAAATATCACAATGTACGAGGATGTATTATCTGTTGGCAATTGTGAGATCTTTTATGTTGACTCGAGCCCTTAAAACATGCGTTAGAACTACATAGGCAGCAATAAACATGAGACGGAATGTGAAATCGACATTGTGATTTGTTGATTTTAATCTGGATTAGGTCAGGAAACCTCTTCCGACCGGAGATTGGTGATAAGTGCTTGATTAGTCGAGTTCTCCATAGGGAATTTTGTGACATGTTTGCCATGGAGATTTGAGATAATTGATCGATTGATCCTAAACTCAATATGGCTTTTCTGTCGAAAAAGTGGTTTTATACAAGTCCGGCTTTAGGCCTTAAGTTGAACATCAGGACTTATGTCTTTTTGAAGATTGTATCATGTTATCTTTGAGGAATATTTCGTGACACAAATCTAATGATAAATAACAATTTATGCCCAACCACATTTCGGGGGATCGATCAGCTTTCGTATGGTAAGCGCTCTACTGTGGGTTAAAGATCAGACTTGACGTCGTGTTTGTGAGCTTTGCTTTCTACAACTATTTGGTTTTAGCGTTCACTTTCACATTAAACATAAATGTGTCAAATTCTATAACGGATTTTCTTCTTCCGTTTAATGGTATGCTTCAATCCGAAGCTTGTGGAGGTGTCTAAGTGCATTCTTTGACACTTCTGCGAACTGTGTGAGCAATTTGAGGACCGAATTACTGAGGAAAGATCGCTCACATACTGCCCTAAGTGAAATCTTAATATGCATACTCACCGTTTGTTAAGCCGGAATACAACGTACTATGAACAATTAAACGGATACTACTTATGCTTTAACCCTTTCCCAAACAATAACGACCTTTGACCACTGTGTTGCAGATGACTTTAGAAAATATTGTGGGAAAGGAGAAATTGCTTGTAACGAGAATTCTTTCCTTTTCCCACAATGTTTTCTGCCATATCAGAAGAATATTTTACAATTTCATCACATTTTGAAACTCTTTGGGACAGTCGAAAATGTGTTGTTTGGGAAAGGGTTTGGCATGGACGGTTATCCCAACTTTGTACCGTTTTCTGTACGAAGCATAAAAAACAAGTGTTCAAAGATTTAAGTTTGTTAAAAATTGCTCACAAAATAAAAAAGTGCAAACCGTAACAATAAAGATTGCATTCGGGATAAGTATATTTTCTATCGAACTTCTCTAACGATAAATATATCGAAACATGAAAATATGCAGAGCGTATAAATAAGAGCAATTGTCAGTGAGTTTTTATTGCTTGTTGATTCGAAAATCCATAGACTCTTAAAAGGCCTACACTTCATACACATTAGATTTACCTGCAGCCAAGTTATTCATAAAGCACTGTTATATAAGGAGAAATTGCTCGCCAAGATAGATTTCTCGTTTTACAACAATGGTTTCTGAGTGTACTAAAAAAAATATTACCTCCCGGTCGTTATTTTCTTTTCTCTTTTCAGTCTTCTTTCTATTAAGAACAGTTACAGACCTTTCCAATATGATTGAATGGATAAGGAAATCGATATATCGATACAGTTTATCGAACTGCCAACAGTCTTGCGACGTTTACGCTTTTCTTTGGATGGCCCAACTTTTGACGTATGCTTGACATGGAGTCGGGATGAAATGTCAAAATTGTATTGTCTGTTTAATAATAAATAGACATTTCCGATTATTGTTGGGAACGAATTCTGTCATCATAAATGGATATCATCTTCTGAGATTCCAAGCATGTATTCATACCTAACTCGTTTTTTTCTTATACCTGTCCCTGAAACGACATTGGCCTAGTGATTAAGGTTGTGGACTTGAAACCTAGGGGTCCCAAAATCGAGCCCGCCGCCGTCAGTGGTTTTATTGGGATGTCTGTCGGCAATGCCCCACAAAACTAACGCATTGGAACCGGAGAATCCCAGAAAAGTCATAATGTAAGTGCACAATTCGTGGGTTTAATGCAAGACTATAGTAAGTGCTTCATAAACATGAAGCACTTACCATAGACATGGATTGAACCCTTGATTTACTGTCAAGGTATTAAGCCCACATGCTTAGAAATGCTCGTATTACACTAGATACGATGTCGTAACGTCTTGTGGCTGCTATCTGGTTGCCACCGACGTTACGATTCCACGCTCATCACTTGTTGGAGCAAAATCAATTTTAACAACCACATGATAGATGACCTTTTTATGATAACCCTAGCATAGTATTGTCTAAAATATCAAATCAAACAGCTTCATTGAAGCTAAAATTTCTTAATTAAGTTGTATTTCTTAATTGTTGGTGAAATTTCGTGAGAAACAAACCGTTAGTGGCCATGTTGATTATTTCGCAACTTCTCGCACTTTCTGCTTTAAGAATATGGTAATTACCCACTGAACATGAAGGGCTCATCCAATGAAAACACATGTTTTTCCCGCCTTTTTTACAACCTTACTACAACTTCCAAAGATGGAATACCCCTACATGTTTAGCTCCGCCCAATTTGACCCAATTTGGTTGTCAATTGTTGCAGGATAGTCCTGGATATCCAAATGAAAACCGGAAGTGATGGATTTGAGAAATGAAATGTATAAGGATTACAAAAAATGCTTCTATTCTCTTAAAATAATGGAAAAATATTAACTTTTGGACTCTGAGGTATGAGATATTATGCATATGTTTAATCAGGTGAAGTTTTGTTGCATTTAGTTGCCCCATTTTTGAACTATCGTAGCGGTTGTGATACACAACCGGCCTGCTCCAAAGAACTAAGAGGGCGGATTTACTACCGTGTCCCAAACAGGACACGGTAGGAACATTACTTCTAGTATTACACGAATTGATTGTATTATGGATTTAAACAAAAACTCTGTTATACGAAAAGTTATCTTTGGACTTTGTTGCATTTGAGACAATACATTGTGACAATTGGTGAAATGACTCGCTTAGAGCAATATTTTCGTATCGTTACAACTTTATAATTTTATCCTTAATACAAACTGTTAATGTACAGTGCAACTCAAACGTACATTGTCATCAAACATATAAACATGGCCATCCCTTTTCTCGATCCATATTAAGTGAGTGCATGTTGTCAAAAGGAGAAAATTGCTCATAATAAGCAATGTCTCGCTCGTATCTCAATGGGAATCTTTGCAAATTGCGCAATCTTCGTCAAAGTAAAGTCTCCTCAATACGCCTCTGTGTTGAGTGTTTAATGGATCGTTTAACAATCCAGTCCCACGAAACAAATATAACCCTATTGACGTGTGTAGTCAACCGAACATCAATTAAACAAATTACACGAGGATTGAATTACTGGGAATTCTGTGGGTACTGTACTGAACGACCGATTCGGACACCGAGTTGTGTTCAGCGACATATTCCCACAGATTAACCGTTAGAATGCTTGGTAATTTCTTAGAATATATTTTTGTGTCGTCTGCTTTCCAAAACCTGCTTAATTTTGTTATGAAAAGATCCTCAGAGTAGCAAACAGGTTGGATCACAGGCCAGCCGCCAATCTACTTGGCGGCTGGCCTGGATCTAACCTGTTTGCATAAGCATGAATTTGGTTTCAGCTCTTTAAGGGTAAACGTCCCTTATCGAAATGTTCTTCTTGATTATACATACTTATGATGTATGAGACATTTCAGCAGTCAGTAGTTAATTGTAGAGATTTGTCTAACTTCATTGCTCCTTGCACTTCCTCCTCACAGGTAGAATATCGTTTCTACATCACCGTGTGGATAGAGGAAAATAAATGTTTAAAGCCGTCCAACAAACCAAAGAATGATTAATATGATTGTTTGCGTTATATCAAATACACATGTCGAAACGTTGAAAAAAAAACGCGAATAAAAAATTGAAATAAATTGCTTATTGTTAAATCTTTAATCCATAATTGATCCATCGATTCATTGAAATATACGTCTATCTAAATACACACGATTCATATGTCGTAACGCAATTGGCATGCATATACGAATTGATTTTTAATTAGGTCGTTTTCAATAAACATGAAGTAAAAGCTTCTATGGGAAGGTTTTTTGAAACCGTTCTTTTAGCAAAAGATGCTTTCCAAAGCTATAACCGTGAATGGACCCTCACGCCGACAAAATTGATATGGATCAATTGCTTTGGAGAACGATGTCAAACGCAATTCCAGTACCGACAATTGAAATCGCACGGATTTGCTCATCATAAGCGAAATATTCAATCTTTAAAATGATTTTATATCCTCCTTCTATCAAGAATACCACTGTGAAGAATATTATGATCGCTTATGTAATTGGGGTTGAAATTGGACGCATAAGAGATTTTATTTTGATATATGAGATTTGTTTTTTTTCCAATCAAAGCTAATGCAACCATTCCGTTACCGGCCTTTTATTGGTCAATATGGTACAGTATTAAAGTTCGATTCGACTGAAAACTTGTCGTTTAACCCTTTACCAAACAACGACGAATGGTTTTCTGCTTTTATCAGTAGATTATTTTCCAATTTCATTACATTTTGAAATATCGTCTGCAAACCCTTTCAATTTGGGACAGTCGAAAATTGGTTTATGGGAAAGGGTTAATGACTTGAAAGAGACCCCGGATAATGTAGTCTGTATTGTCAAATTTAACCGAATGTACGTTCAGGCAAATATTGAAAACACTTTAGATTAGAGTTGTTATTCTCCTGCCATTTAAAAATGTTTGATTTTACATTCTTTACAATTCGTTAAACATTAGATAGCGAAGTAAATGTTGAATGTGTTTATTTTAGAGGGCAATATTTGCTTTGTAAATAATGTAAATCTAAAACATATATGTATCGCTTATACTTGCAATGGACCCGATAAGATTTGCCCCCCCCCCCCCCCTTAAAATGGCAGACAGAAAGTTATTGCGAGACTGAGACATTGAGTAACATCAGGACATTCGTTACTGTACTGTCTCCTTCATCAAAGTCGTCCTATATAGTTTACTTTCTTTTGAGTTGTCTTGTCAACATTTTCTTTGAGACCTAGGATAGCATGTGTTCACCATTATGCTATTTCTTTTGCTTATTTTACTTTCGGAAACGCCTTTATTCGAATGAAAGGGGATTTAACAGCGTCTAAAACACAATCCAAAGCAGAAATTATATGGCATGGTCACCTTTATTGGCACAATACGACTCGTATTATCGGATTGTTACTATTTCAAATACGTCTCAACTTTAATTTTTGATCGAAGGGAGATAGAATATTGAATGGTCCCATACACCATACATGTAGTACACAAACAACCTTAATTGTGCCCATTTTGTAACGATATTGACAAAGTTCGTCATGTTAATTGATGTCTTTTCCTTGACAGAATTGCTCAACTTACTCTCCATGTCATTGACCACCACCCGAATTGCATTGTTATGTTATCAAATATTTTGTCATGACTTCGAGGTTACGTCTGTCGGACAGTTTTATTTCTTGATTAAATGTCGAAAAGCATTCAAAACATGAGTTTGATGAACTGATAAAAGTTTCACTACAGACCACTGGGTTTTGTAAATTGTGCCTGTATTTTGACTTAAAATAATATATTTCTTAGATTGACTCGTTGGGAATTCCCTGAGCTCACTGTATCTAAAGCTCTATGATGTTATGCGTTATGCATAATAAGGCAGACGATATTTGGAATTACCAGGTTCCTAAAATTTAAGTCGTGTGTTTTGAATTCAAATAACCTTCCCTTTAAGCTTTTGGTCGTTGCTAACGTTTGTGTGCCCTCTGTTTGAAATGAGGATCGCTTGTCTATTGTCTACTCCTATACGCAAAAATGACAACTGACCTAAGTGACAAAGGTGCAGACTCGCTATTGCTATACATCTGAACCCCTCGGTATGGTTTGCAATTCCATCTGACAATGCATATCGATCTTTACAGAAGAGTTCCGTTTGGTTTGACGTAGAAATGGCCCTTTGTTATTGTTAAAGACAAATCCTTAAAAGAGTTCAAATTGATTTTCTTTGTTTGATAAAAGGAAAGTTTTACTTATATTTAACAGACGTCTGCAAATCACAATGGCAACTCACTGCGGCCAGTCGACGAGGAGGACACACAAACATCACGACGCGTTCACATCAACGAAGTGGACGCCTCTGGGCGGGTGAGCAGTACAGACGCCGATAATGAGGGGAGAAAATCCGAGGTGGCGTACCGGGTACCAACGCAGGCTGTACGAGCGATGCTGGTCCGAACACCAGCAAACAAAGATGGCGGTGATAACACGCCACGAGAACGAGACGAGACTTCGCGGGAACCCCACGAACCGGATGTGCTGATTACCGAGTTGAGGGAGCAGGATCACATGCTAGACGTAGATGATGAAGGCTCTGATATAGAAGAGGAATACAAGCGTGTGAATATAGAGACTGTTGATGCTGGAGCGGGTTCGGCGGATGAGGACTGGGATACAGATCTTGAACTAGAAGGTAAGGCGGATACATTGTTCTATGAAATACTGTTTTTATGGGCGTCTTTAGTGCAGGTAGAGCGTCGGTCTCTTGTACCGAGGGCCCGGGTCCGATCCTCGTTAGGCTCGGTGAGATTGGCGGGACAACCACCGCACAAGGGCACTAGTACTGATTTAGTATGCAGGAAGCAGTCATCGAGAGTGATTTAAACAACCTTCAAGCTTCCGTAACAAATGATGTCAAACAAAAAGTTAAGTTTATATTACCAATTTTCATCTGCTGCTACAAAATGAACCTAACTGCAACAAGATATTTCTGAAAAAGAAAGATGAAAGCATCAAGGCCTATGGAGAAATCGCTTGTCACGATCAATTTTTTCTTCTGTCATAGTGGTTTATAGACATTTTTGCTTCATATGCACACAGAAAAGTCTATCAAAATCGCATAGGTTATGCCAGGCGGGGGAACCATGTGATCAATGTTTACGATCTTGTGTTCGACCAAAATGGCTGTGCCCTGGTATTGGACCAACTATTTTGGACATGCGTGCCCGTCGACTGTGATTTCTCTGCCAAACGTAAGATATAACGCCGTTATAGAGCATGGGTTGATGGTCAACTCATGCGGGATAAACAATGTGGCTATCAATGGCAAAAGAAGTTGAAAAAAGGCAAAAATACCTGTGGTAAGGCTTTCTTGTTCTTGTTCTAAGATACATTGGTCACGTGAACCCCCCGCGACTGTATACGTTCCCTAACCGTTAGAATGTTCGGTATAGAACTAATAGGATTAAATGTTGGTTGGTTTGGCCAATTGAGATAATATTTGAATATATTTGAAGTCTCCTTGTAAACTCGTGGAAGATTCGTGATTGTAGCTGGAATGTATTAAGGTCATCTTACAACTAGAATACAACAACAATATATCAATCGAACGGCTGCTGATTCAATTGCATATACATGTATCCATTATTTCCATAGATCATATAATAAAACATAACTCTCTTCGCACGGGAAACGAAGAAAAACGTAAGCTCCTTAACCCATTACCAAACAATAACGACATCTAACCACTTTGTTGCAGACGACTCTGGAAACCATTGTGGGAAAAAAAGACGAATTGCTCGTAACGAGCAATTTCTTCTTTTCCCCATAATATTTTCTGCCCTGTCAGAGATTGATTTTCAATTTCATTACATTTTGAAATGTCGTCTGCAAACTCTTTCAATTCGGGACAGTCGAACATTTGCTGTTTGGTAAAGGGTAAAGGACCCGTTTTGTCCAGGTTTATTGCAATAGAAGATAAAAGAAGACTATAGTAAAGGACGATATCTAGACACGTCTTAACAAAGCTTCTACAAACGATGATTTGCCGAAAGCGAAATAAAAGGTCGTGTCCACTGTTATAGTTTGGAAAGAGCAAGAACAGGGTTAACTTTTAGTTCTTTTCAAAAGTCGAGCCAATGATTATCATTTTTATGCTGTTATTTTCAAAAGGTATTGTTAGTGACAAGAAGAGAAAAGGTAAGACAATGCACAACATGTAAGTGCACGTGTTCATTACATCAGTAGTGTATGTAATAGGGCGCTCTATAGACAGTTATCACCATCATGGTGTAGTATTCTTCATGCTTATCATACAATTTCCGTAATTCTGGTTGTGGTTTTATATTCAATAATCAAAACCAAACTCCGTATTCTACATGGTTATCATAAAGTGTCCGTGAATCAGGTTGACTTTCACTTAAATTATCAAAACCCAGAATCGAAAAAGAAAATATAAGAATAACATATTGACAGACAATATTTTGTCTTTGTTTGAGGTTTTGGGGTTTGAGTTAATACCCCCAACAACAATATACACATTAGTTTAAGAAATTATGAGATCAATCCTTTATAAGCATTACAAACGTACTTATTGTCTTGCTCTCTTTTTAATTCGATGTTCTAAACAAAGAAATCAGCAGAGTACATTTACATAAAGCAGTGTATCCATTTAACGGTTATCTTCCAAGAAGGTTTAATATTATCTATTACGGTGAATTCATCAATATTATATACAAAATTGTTTTAAACCTCTGTATCTCTGTCTAACACAAAGTCTCTTTTTCTTGGTGTATCATTGTGCTTTTTGTCGACGGCTTCTTTAGTCTTGTATACTATTTTATACTGTAGTTTAACGCAAAGTACTTTATATGTCACATTACGGATTGATAAGTATGGTGTTATCTTTTGAGCAAAATACATATGTCAACTGTTTGCTTTTTGTATGTGTATATGTTGTTTGTTGTAATCATTATGCGCAGTTTCTGATCTGTCCTCTTATACAGTTAATTACAAACACGTGTAACTACATGTATTCCGTTTCACATATCAACACCACATAACAGTAAAGAGCAGGAAAATCAACACTGAATCACCCAGTTTTTCGTGTTAGAATACCTTGCGTCAAATGTATACACTTTATTAGTTCATTTATTTAAATTACAATGTCTCTGGTAATTGTATCCTTATGATTTAATAATGCATTACGGCGATAGTAATGCATTTCTAGGGAACGGTTGCCATCGGCAATAACATGTCGACATAGAAACAGTTTTGAAACTGCCAGAAAGACTCAATTTCCGTGATAGCATGATCTTTGGGACATCAACACTTGACCCAGGCTAAATCACCGGCTGACGGGAGAACCAACAGTTCTAATATCCATAAAATATTTACACATTAATTTAAAAAAAGTGACTAAGTAAGGCTTTTTGGTATCGATTGAGACTGACTGTTTTCTTAAAAATTGCTTCCTATGTCTTAGAAGATATTAGACCTATATTCTTTTAATTGCACTTGCCATACATGACATTGTCCTGATCAAAGGAGCTTAGAAATTAACTTCACATCACTAGGGAAGTTATAAAGGTTTCTATTTCAAAATGATAATTGCTTTAAGTATTTATCACGTTTTCATCTCTCATTTGATCAATAATTGCCTACTACGTATGTGTATTTTCGTTCATTTTTTCATTTCATATATTAGTACATATATAACAATGTAATTGTGCTTGTAAACGGACAAGAACCCTGTTCCTTGTACCAGTTGAAGTTAGACAAACATTAATATTCCACACGCCAGCCGCGAAGTAAATTGGCGGCTGGCCTGGACCCAACCTGTTTGCATATGCATGAAATCGGTTCCAGCACTACAAGGGTTAAGTCACATAACAAGGAAAGTTGTTTACAAGCTTGTCTGGTCTGGGTCAATAGTTAATTGTGATGGTAATAGCTCGTTATCTCGATAATTGTGGCTGTCTTTGTATTAGAAAGCAAACTTATGATTACCAATTGTAATCAAGCACAAAGGAAAGTTGATAAGAAATGCCAACACTTTAAAAATGAAACATATCTCATACCAGCATTAGGACTGCATTTACCAAATAAGCAACTTGCAAGTGTTTGTGGATTCGTGGGTAAAGTTGTTGTATTGGAATTCTAAAATTACAATGACGGGGCTAAGTGGAAGTCTAGGTATGTGTGTCTAAGTTTCCTCATCTTAATCAAAGGCATATATAAGGTCATCTTTCACTAAATACATGACTATATAGCAACGCTTACAGTTATTACCTTACAATAAATTTTAGTTTTGGTGACTTATGGGCCAACTTAGTTGGGGTTTGGTTCATTTATTCATGTATATAATTGTAATGTGTCCACACTTGTCACGTAAATAAAGTCTAATCGCATACATCTTATCTAAATCTAATCAAATCCATCTTTTGCGACAATAACATTAACTTTCGTGCCATTCGAATCCGACTGGACTTTCCAAAACAATTTCTTGTTTATGTCGATGATTTTTTTTTTCATTTTCAGATACTTTCAATTGCATCATGAACAATCCATTTTATGGATGAATTAAAGAGGTCTACGAAACGTTTTCATTGTTCTGAATTGATCTTTCATATAAGCGATTATACAGACGACTTGTTGCTGCATAACTTAACATTCTTTAGTCCTTTATTTGTATGTTCAGGCATTTTCTATCTCTCGACAAGAGACAATATACAAGCAAATGATTCACACATGGAGAAATACAAAAATTGATAACCCTTTCGATGACAGCTAAATTTTTCCTTGGTCAGCATGTCAGCCAACCCAACATATGCAATAGAAAGGAATTAGTCCCTATTTGTGTCTGCTTATGTTAACCTATTAACTTACCACTGATAGACGACGAATTATCAAGACCTATATATTCCTTTACAGAATTGAAAAGAAACCACCATTAAAAAGGACATACCGCTCAGTATTCACATTGAATCATAAAGGCAACTGCAGCAGAATGCATTTTAATAAGGTTTAACCCATTTCCAAACAATAACGATATTTGACCATTTTGCTGCAGACGACTTTAGAAAACAAATATGGGAAAAGGAGAAATTGCTCGTGACGAGCAATTTCTCCTTATCACACATTATGTTCTGCCCTATCAGAAGATTATTATCCAATTTAATCACATTTTGAATTGTCATCTGCAAACTCTTTCAATATGGGACAGTCGAAAATTTGGCGTTTGGGAAAGGGGTAAGGACGTAACGGGTAATTTTGTCATATCGTTATTAGATGCAGTCATGGCGGAGGTCCGGAACCACGATCCGTCTGGGAGAAAGTACTACGACAAGGTGTGCTCCAAGATGGGGCTCGTTCCCGTGTCCTACATCAAACGACATATAACCGACAACGAAATCACCATGCGGTATCATGGTCTAGGGCCTAGTGCCGCAAAGGCGATCGCACTCGTGTTGAGGGTAGGTGGATTCATGTTTATGTTAGGACAGAGTGAAGCATTGTTCTCAACATCTTTAATCGAATTACCAACTCAGTTTTTAAAGATACTTTGTTGCAAATGACTCATTTACTTAGCACCAAGTCAGCAAGTAAATTTTATTATGGTGAAATTGTGTTATGTACATTTAGATATACAATTACCTATTAACAATATTTACAACACCCGGCCACGTTGGCCTATAAGACAGTTTGAGGCCAAAACACGAATAACACAAAATACATTTCTCAGACAAACTTTTCCAAATTGTCTGATGGTAATCAAGCCATATAATAAAGGTCCAGTAAATAAACCACGTGATAGAGTAGGTCGAGAATGAATTTTGATATGGAGACACTCGATTAAACAGGCAAAACAGGCAAATGGCTGTGTTGTTTGAGTTTATTTTTGTTCACTAACGTACGGCTTCCTGGATAATCTACCGATGTACATTGTCACAAATAGAGGTATGTAGAGAGAGTAATATTTTTGTGCTCATTGAGTTTATGATAAAAACATGTTTCGTTTCGACTTTAGACACTTGATATTGATGTCACAAACACATGGCTCAATGTCCAAATGCAGTTCCGTTTCTGAATGCAAGATGATTACCATATACTATCCTAGCAGTCATGGTCATAGGATTTGCATAATACCCTCCCTTTAGCCAACAGGCTTGTATTTCTTTCCTATCCCCCCTATTTCGGATAATGATATCCTACAATAAGTCTGTGGAAACAACCGAAACGAATGTTATTATCTTCTTTACCTTGCAGGACAACATTACTCTAGAGAAACTGAATCTACAAGGTAACTGGATCGAAGGACAAGGGGGTGTCGCCATGGCAAGAATGCTAGAAGATAACGACTATATTACGGATTTGGTAAGCTGAAAACCGTTCCTGTGTTTGCCTTTTTATATTTATTGCACATGCCATTTATCAATTAATCTAATGTCTTAGTTTAAACATGGTTCATTTGCAATAATAAAAAATATGATTGGGACGAAAGCAAAGAGCTTAAAATGTCCCTTTCCAATGAATCTAATGTCTTTGAAAGCTAAATTCAAACTTATCTCTTCACGTTACTCTTCTTAACTCTTTACAAAACGCCAAATTGTCGACTGTCCCAAATTGAAAGAGTCTGCAGACGATAGTTCAAAATGTGATGAGATTGGAAGATAATCTTCTGATAGGGCAGAAAACATTGTGGGAAAAGGAGTAATTGCTCTTAGCGAGCAATTTCTCCTTTTCCCACAATGTTTTCCAGTGACGTCTGCTGAAAACTGGTCATATGTCGTTATTGTTTGGTAATGAGTTAATGGTAGACGTATGCTGATCTGTTCTCCAATTTGTTCATTAATATGTATCGTCATTCATGTATAAAATAAAGAACCAATAAGGCTGGTAAAGATGGTTGTCGATATACATTCAAGATTAGCAGGATATTTATAGTCATAAACATGTATTTTCTGATCTCCCGTCATTCGCTGTCATCATAAATTCATAAATTATGCCTATACAAGCTCGTTTCAATGTTAAACCAATTAAACTTGTTCAGGAATGAATGCCATAAATTCATGATCCATGGTACAGACAGGTCTTGCGGGGCCTCCGTGGCCTAGTGGTTAGAGTACAGAACTTGAAATCACATGGGCCCCTCTCCGCGTGGGTTCAAATCCTGAGAGGGATATGGATTTTCATGAGAGGCAGTCTCCCGACTGACTTTCGGAATGCCGATGGTTCTACTCACCTTGACCAGCCCTTGCGGGCAGTTGAGTATGGGGTCTTCTTCCATCATTAAGGGTCGGGCATCGCTACATAACTGAAATAAGGTTGATGTGATGTAAAACCCATATAAAAGAAACCCAGATTTTGCAGATATTAACTGCATTGTCCTTTTTATCTTCTTTTCAATCAAGCAAGGCATTTGCATTTGAAAAACAATCAAAACTCGTATTGGAATTAATACCACAAATCCATGATCAGTTGTACAAACAGATTATGTTATTCTTGACTGTATGGTCTTTTTTGTCTGATTTTCTCGCTGACATGCGCATTTACATTTGATAAATAATTACAACTCGTAAAGAAAGTGTAGCGTTTCGCTGGACATAATGCCATACTTTTGCAGGTTCTCTCCGACAACAAACTCGGTAGGATGGGGGCTGAGTGTATGTGTAAAATGCTGACAATAAACGCGGGATTGAGAAAGTTGGATCTGTCAGGTAGTTGTCATTTATTTACCTCGAACATTTAATCATGACATCTTGCAATTGTAAATATTGTTGCATAAAATGTCAGTTAACCCTTCGCGAAAGTTTTTTGACTGTCCCAAATTCAAAGAGTTTGCAAACGACATTTTCAAAATTCGATGCAATTGAAACATAATCCTCTGATAGGGCAGAAATCATTGTGGGAAAAGGAGAAATTGCTTGTCACGAGCAATTTCTCCTTTTCCTATAATGTTTTCCAGAATCGTCTACAAAAAAGTGAATAAATGTCTAATTGTTTGGTGAAGGGTCAACAAAGATATTCCAAGAACTAAACTGACTCTTGATCAAGTTTCGCTAATACCATACCGATTTTAACATTCTGTGACCAGCAAAGGTTATTTTAACTACCTTATGTTTATATGTCTCCGATCCTTGATCAGTCGTTCCAGTATTGCTTAAGGTTTCAGACTGTTCATAGTCTCCCAGACGCTCTATTGTCTTACCCACGTTAGATACACAATACAAAGGTTGTCTGTAAATGATCTTACAAGTGCATGTTTTAGAGATCACACAGTTACCGAATACCTGTTTTGTTATAATCTTGATTGATCATCATTATTTCAGGAAACAACTTTGACGATCGAGATGCTACCATATTTGCTGAAGCCTTAGAGGTACGTACTCTTATAGTCAATGTGGTGTATGGTCGGACAAACCTTAAACCAAACACATGTACGTGCAGAAAGATCATAGCATTGTGGAAATTGATAACGTGTCTTCGTTCTGCACATGCGTCTCACAACTTTGTCCTGAATTACCTCACATCTGTGAGCAATAACTTTTATTTCATCAGAAGTGAGTTCTTCAAGTTCGATGCAAGCCTGTCCGTGTAAGGAAGTAAGACATGTAGCACTTCAGTATCACTGATGTATTTTCGGCAAAGATTGCAGATATGTCTGTAAATCTTTCGGAAACTTCTACAAAATCTTTGACAATTGTGATGGGCTTAATATGAACCATTGAATAGGAGGTATTCAAAAGCAATGAATTGTAAACAATTTAATTGTTTGAACCTTTATGGATGATTATTTAATGCCTTTTGGTGGGTGGTCAAATAGTAAACCTCTTTTAAGGTTGTTTCTTACGTTTTACTTGGAACATATAAAGGGCTTTGTTTGAATTTTGATTTAACGTTGCTTCAACATGTGTTTCAGAATGCCAAATATCTCAAAGAACTCTACCTAGCCAAAAATAGTTTCGGTTCCGATGCAGGGGAAATTCTCGGCCCAGCTATAAGTGAGTATACATAGAAGGAACGGCTTGGCCGATAGCTGCGGCCGTTGAATACCTTTTAAAATTTGGTATGATTGCCCTATCACAACATTATGCTTGTAAAGACAGGCATTCCTTTTGATGTGTAGCTATATGAACACTCGTATATCTATATAAATTGAAGTTTTAACCATCTGTAAAAAAAAAAGAAAAAATGAAGATATAGAAACGTTAGGTACCACAAAATCTGTGAAAGAAAATTGATTGTAATCATCAAGCATCTATGTATTTCTCTTTTTTATTGTTATTTATGATCATTTTTTTTCTTTTGTGACAGGTTTCGTACTTATATGAAACAATGAAATACCTGTATAATAAACGTATTTGTAATTGTGCATATACAAATAACCAAAAAAAGGAACGTTTGATAGTGGAAAGTTTCATGTGTCAAATAAAATGGCAAATTTTCCAAATCATGCCTGTTTTATTAGATCTAATAGAAATGTTATGTTCTCTATTTGAAAAAAGCGTCTCGTAATATTTTGAAACCATTCAAAATATCATGCAAATGAATGTATATTTAACACGTGTTATCAGAGATATGCAAACACGTTAACACTGATTATCAAATAAATATGGCCATTAGGAGAGAAAATAGTTCTGTAATCGAAGTAGAGTAACGGTATGATGAATTATACTATAAAGAATGCGTGAGGTTGTAAACAAACATTTCCTTTGGAAGGAAATATCAGTGTTACGGCCGGTGTATTTTAAAAGCGAATCCTTTACAAAACAATATCAAGCGATTATCAAAGACAACCCTTGAAAATATTGGAAAACGGAGAAAAAGATAAATAAATATGTTGCCTAATATCTGAGGCTCCAGTCTATGTGCATTGTATGGTAGTATGTTATTTGCAATGACACGTGACAACAAACCACGTTAAAATCGGTAAACCTACAAATATCAAAAGTAAAATCTAGTTATATTGTAATCCTGTCCATCCTGGAGTTTCTTTTTTTTGAAAGGCTTGGTCTAAAGTTAGATTGGTCTAAAGTTTTTGTATGGAATAATATGAATTACGTACATTTGGTTTGTGATAAGCCTGTATACTAGACTCATTAAACAGATAGATCCGAAACAACAGCTTAAAGACATAAAGTGGATTTCCCAATTTAAATCCGTGTTTCTCAAAGTCATAATTTAGAGTCATACATATATGCATACATTTTTTCTTAACAGGTTCAAATGACATTTTAGAAGTATTAGATCTCAGCTGGAACCACATTCGAGGGCGAGGTGCAATAGCAGTGGCCAAAGGAATTGGTGTATGTATTGTGTTAGCATAGATATTATATATTAAAAATGATACAGGACGGTTAACTGTTCTAAACACCTCTACGTCATGGCCCGTACTAGAGAGGTGTCTGTAGAGATTAGTCTGGGAAGACATACAACTTCTTTTAAAGATATTCTATCTCCCATGAATCGTTGGCATATATCATTTCTTATAAAGAACATTTACAATTGCTGTCGATGACTGCTTTCATTTCAAACCAATCCACACTGATACCGCACTAATTGGTAACAACACACTCTTCTCACTCACGACCTGCCTATTTTACCTATTGCAGGAGAACGTACGTTTGAAGGTATGTAACGTAAGCTGGAACGGTTTTGGACCGGAAGGAGGTGCGGCCATTAGTGAAGCCTTGATCAACAATAACTCATTAAACGAGGTGGATATCAGCGGTAACAGATTAAACCCGGACACCGCATTGAAGATAGGACGTGTCATAGCAACTAACGACAATATCAAAATTATCAAAGTAAGTAAATCACGATTATTTACGAAAAATGACATAGGTTTTGATGATCATCATCGTGGAAGAGATTTTGATCGTCAATGCGTCGTGTATGGATATTTGAGGATTCAAAAATCCGAAGGGTTATACAAAATAGAATAGTTACGCAATATTTAAGTAATCTCTGTCGGTACTGTAGATAATGGGGACACTAACGTGACTTGGCATTTGAGATATCATTAGACAGCTTCAGGTCAAAGAGACGTGCTGGATTTCTTCGTATTGTTACCTTTGGACAGTTGTTATAAACGGTTTTAATTCTAACACAAACAAAAGTACATAATGTGGTTAGGTTAACAAACATACAACTGATATTAAATAAAGAAGAAATATCCTTTCTATAAGACAATGGACTATGCCAGAAGCACTTATTAAAATTAAGCCTTTTTTCTTTAGTTTTTTCTGATTGTGTTTTCATGCAATTAATGTGAATATGTATATGTATATAATGACTATCATATTCATCGTACGTTATTAATTTTATGGTATCGATTATGAGCTTGTGTGCTTAATGGTTTGATAAAAGTATGTTTTGTCTTGTTTGTTATGGTCACGAATCTCTAGATCTGTCTGGAATAATTTCGACTCAACCCATTATGATTGAGTACGTCTCTTAACTTAGTTCATATAAACCTGAGACCAGACATGCCTTATTGGCATGATACTTATGTATGGAACGTCAATCCCTACAGGATGTTACGACTGGCCCAAACTCAAAGTAACAGCAAACGAAAAAGCTATAAAAAAAGAGAAGCTACATGTGTTTTGTGATACCGATTCGAAACCATTGACAACATGGAGAAACTTCTCGTTATGTACCATTGATCATTTTGCCTCAATGATTTCTTAAATCTTCTTCTAAAGTAGCATGCTTTTTATTTATAATGAAAATTCAAAAGTCGGTTAATGAAAGATCCTGTGAGCTTATTAATCTGTGACGTTGGTAGTAGTTCATATGCAAACTATTGCTAGGGACAAATCAGAGAGAGAGAGAGAGAGAGAGAGAGAGAGAGAGAGCTTGTTGTATAATTGCCTTTTTGTAGATTTTACAAGATAAATACAATAGAAAACCGAAGATGAATAATAAATGGCTATTACATTTTCTTTGCACTTTTTCTCGTTACAGCTAGGAAATAATCTGTTGACAACGGCGGGGGCCATAGCGCTGGCATCAGCTATTAATGCTAGCGAGAGCAGTGAATTAGAGGAACTTGATATAACGGTAAAATATAGTCCTACCAAAAACAACCAATTTTGTTCTAATTGACCATCTCAAACAGCGCGTGGAAAAAGTTGTTTAGTCTGAGACTATCTTAAAACAAGGCGCTATTAATATAGAAAGCTCCTACTAGAGCTCTCTGGATGACTGACGTCCGTATACAACTATTCATGTCTTATACACCACGATTCCGTATTGCTTCAAATATATTGCTTGTATGATCATGAAAGCTAAGACAACACAACATCATTTTACTTCAGTCTTCACTTATCTAATAAAAGTAATAATACTAAAGATAGTTGTAACGTAATCGAGATGTCTCACTAAAGTTGAAAGCACATTCTATACGTATTGTATTGACCGACCATTCGTCACAATTCCAGGACGTACCAGTGGAGTTCGAATTTCTACGCATATTTGAGGACATCAAGACCAAAAAGCCCAACTTCGTCGTTAGGCACGGTCCGGTATTGAGTTCGGGCAACACGACTGAGGACCTCGGAAAGCCCGCCATTCACCCGTACAAAAGGAAGGAGCCTGTGTTGATACTGGACCAGCATATAGTGGTGAACGACAAACGGTTGTTGGACATACTGAAGACCTACGACAAAGATGGCGACCACCAGATCCAGCCGGATGATTTTGTTAGCGCCGTAGAGGTAGGCGTGTACAATTGAATTACGCTATTACGTGAAAATGACCACATCCAGGACTTGTAGAAAGGGCTTTTTAATGAGTTTTTGGAAGGGTTTTAGATATACAACGTGATCATGACTACACGTATGTGTTTTCGAATCAAGTATTCAATTCAAGATTGTAAGCTTTTTATGAGATGAGGCGGCATTTATGAGCAAATTCACTGCAGCGGTTATGGAATAGCTTTCAAACTGAACGGATGTGCTCTTTTCATTCATAGGAGATACATATTTTCTTTTACAAACGACATAACATTTTGAATTCGCTAAAACTCATGTAATATTTGACATATCAACCAACCTCATAAAAAGAAGAAGCAATAGAAATAGTGCGTTTTTATGCATTTGTTTAAGTGTGTCCAAATTATATCTGGTTGGTTAAGTGTGTATATCATAATTATTCTTCGCTTCAGAAATAAGCTTAGATATTGATATAAAATGTTCAATCATCAGATTATTGGCCTAATTTGAACTTCAGTTTATCTCATATTTCATATTTCAGCAACTTTCTGTTCCTTTCAACAAGAAGAAGCTACAAGATGCCGTAAATATGTTGGCTGATACACAAGGAGGGAAAATATATTTTGGGTATGCATTCTTATGCATGTTCTTTATCGCATGAGAGAATTTCTATAGTATGATTATGTAAAGATCATTTAAATTATTTAAGTTTACCCAGACCTAAAAGAAATATTCAAGGTAACATACTTTTTTATTCATTGGTCAGACTACAAAAAAATACGCCCACTGCCAGTGGTCTAGTTAATGGTGTATTATTGGTTTGTTTTACATGGAATATTTCAAAAACTATTCGACCAATCCTATTATGTCGGCACTCATGTAAATTGTCCTAATGACCATCCTCATTATATGGTTTAGCGAGGCAATAACGATCTTAGCCGGTGGAATCCGTCTCTTGTCTAGAATTGTATTGTAGGCGTTTTCTGGCTAGAACCCGATAGGAGGAAAAAAGACAAAATACTATTGAGCACATGTGTAATTCAGTCTTATCCATAAGGTTAGAGGGACATCTCTTTATAGCAAATGTACATGAGCTGATCCGGCTGTGAAATTGATTTTCTTTGCTATAAGAACCGGCAACGTTTTCTAAGGTTGGTCTGAGCGAAAACTTTAAGACTAATGATCAGAGGAAATTGTGTTAATGCTAAAAAAACAAAAAAAAAACAACAACATTTAATTTTACTTTATTTACTCTCTTGTAACAGTGGATTCATCGAACAAGAGGAAGAGATGCTACGTCAAAAACATGGCGCTGGAGATGACATTCCTAACGACAATGATCAACTTCCGGTGGAATGATTTCATCATAAAACGCCAGCCTCGTTTTAATGTCAACACATCCGTTAACAACTCTTATATTTAATTCAGCTTGTAGTATGAATTGAGGTGTGATCGAGGTTCTTAACCCTTTACCATACACCAAAGTTTCGACTTTCCCAAATTGAAAGAGTTTGCAGACGACATTCGGTAATTTGGTGAAATTTGAAAATGATCTTTTGACAGGGCAGAAAACATTGTGGAAAAAGGAAAAATTGCTCGTTAAGAGCCATTTCTCCTTTTCCCCCAATATTTTCTAAATTCGTCTGCAACAAAGTGGTCAAATGTCGATATTGTTTGGGAAAGGGTTAAACTGGCAAACATCCCGTGTGCATTGCAATTCGTGAACGCACATCACCATGTGTCTGTCTGACGTGTTTTAGTCTTACATAAGTTGTTATTTATGGGGGGGGGGGAACAGAAAACTACCAAAAAACAAAAAACAAAATAAAAATATTCTCTTATCGCATTATTATTTCAATTTAATGTGTTCTGTTTTGAAGCGATATCGGTTTCGCATTTCAGGATATGGCTAAGCCAAATACAGAGATAATGTTATCTACGTCTCTGCCTAAGCTTTACAAATTCATTAGGCCTGTCACACTACAACGTATGGACTTAACGTATGCCGAACGAATGATTTTTTTCTGAAAAAGTGTCCATACGCCGGCATACGTCGACCCGGGTACCTAAAAATCAAATTTGTTGTGGATTGGTCGCATACATAACGTATACACAACGAATCTAACGTATACAGAACGTATGTCTAACGTACCTCCAACGTATCTATAACGTATGCTTAACCTATGAAATATACGTTGTCATACGCTCAAAAGTTTTGAACATACCCAAAACATTATTTTTGTCTCGGCGTTCATGAACGCATGACAGCGTATGACAGCGTGCTGATAACGAACACCTAACGTACCCCTAACCTATATCAACGTACACCAACGTATTGGCAAAAAAATCTCATACGCTGGCATACGTTAAGGCCATACGTTGTAGTGTGACAGGGCCATTAGGTTGTGTTAAAAATGATACAAACCATTACACTGTTTGCCATGAGAGAGTTTGTTGAGTTGACAATTACTATTCTTTCCTTTAAGACAATTCATTTCTCTATCATTTAAGACCGGTCTTGGAAGAATCGGTTGAGAATTGGCGAAGAACTTAATTTATATCTGGGACAGAGATGCGTTTCGTCCGTTGGGTCATATTTTCGTATCATATGGTCATAATGCATGGGCATCAGATAATGCTGATTAGCTGTGTTTTATCGGCATGTGTGGATGGTCTTTACATGCTTTTATACGTTTTTCCAGAGAAATTTGAAGGGGATTGCGTTGTATTGTTAGTCGGGGCAGATGGAGTGGGGTGGCTGTTATTCGGCTTTAATCTGTGACCACCCATACATCGGATGCCCTGGTCACAACTGTTTGTATTCAATATAATACTCTTAGTATGAATAACTGAACATATGAATAACTCTGAGTCATTTGCGCTTACGATTTGTTTCGGTGTCAATGTGTGGATGTGTTAAAGTTATATATGAAAAGTGTTTTTGAATTGTTTTGCCAGAAAGAACCCGTCCAAGAATGCTGTGATAATAAAATCTCGAATATCAATATATCAAGGGTCAACGCAAGACTGCAGTAAGTCCTTCACAAACAGGAACCACGTACTATAGTATTGCAATGTACTCTCGATATTTGGTCTCGGGAAACCAATTGTGCAACCATTGATATTCGTTGATGCATTATTCATCATCTAATAATAAGTATTTGTTTAATGTTGTTTAAGAATTTCATATGACAGGCGGCCTTCCTTCGCTTTCATTTTCATTCGATATCTAAACATGATAGTAAATCTATCACTTGAATCTATTCAGTGCGGTTCTAATTGGTAACCACTTTTTGGAGACTTTAAACTATACAATCTAATCAATAGGCCGCGGAAGCCGAAAAGTGGTGGGCATTGAGTTGTGTTTTTCAATAGAAGAAGCACGTATTTGCCAATTAACGCCATACTACTGTGCACACATTTTGAAATGTTATTTATTTGAATAAATACATGTACAAGGAAATCTGGAATTTGTCTCAATCTTTTACTGTTAATTGGATAAATGTGACACTTCAATCAATAGAAGTACATCACTATCACATGAAGCTGGTTAACCCTTTTCAAAACAATAACGGCATTTCACGGCTTTGATGCAGACGAGTCTAGAAAACATTGTGGGAAAAGGAGAAATTGCTCGTGACGAGCAATCTTTCCTTTTTCCACAATGTTTTCTGCCCTATCAGAAGATTATTTTCCAATTTCATCACATTTTGAAATGTCGTCTTCAAACTCTTTCAATTTGGGACAGTCGAAAATTTGTTGTTTGGGAAAGGGTTAAAAGAGTTTAATTTGGAGCCAACAGTGTAACAGTTATGAATAAATGCTTGTCCTATTATGGTTAACCAAAGATGGTGTTGTATCCCTACCCTCTAACCAACGAAAACGCAAGAAAATGCACGTCACAGGCCTGGTGTAGTAGATAAGAGGCATTTGAGACTGTTTTTATTGAAAGAAACCACAGACGAAATAAAAAATAAACAATAAAAAGCTGTTTAAAATGGTGGATGAAAGTCATTGTGAAAAAGGAAAGATTATTCATACGTAGCAACTCATTATTTTGACACAGTGGTTTCAAAATGATCCTCGGGCAGATGAGGAAAAGTAACGTACAATTGAAATTTAGGACGGGATCATCGCGATTTGCTTTTTTTTTCTTTATTTTGTTTTACTTTATCACATTATATAAAGAGTATCACCTACCCAGTCTAAGTAAAAACGAGTTGTGATAATGTACAGTTCCAAGTGTGACATAAGCCGAACGAGTGCTTTTATATTTATTTTATGATTTATTTTACTGGAGAAAAACTGTAAATGGCGATTACATAGATATGTAATTTCACGAGAATGCGCCTGGTCGACGGTTCACAATGCTTTAAGAACTATAATCCCGCCAGGCGCCGCATATATTATGAGCCAAGAGTTTAAGATAGAAAACCGCTGATTCACCATTCCGAAACACATTCTTTCGTCGGATTACTTCAGTCGTTCTCGGTAAACAACGGTTAGCGTCGGAACTATTCGGTTAAATGTGTATACATAGTTCCGACAAGACCGATGTATACTGAGGACGACCGTAGTAATCCGATGAAAGAATTTGTTTCAAAATTGCGGAAAATGGGTATTCTACCTTAATGGAAACATACAAACCTGTGTTTCTTTCAACACATTGCTAATACTGTCCCACTCCCTGCAACGTCCGTCGTCATGTGTCTCTCCATTATTATTCAGCTTGCATTTAAATGAAAACAGTACATGATTTTTAGCCAAAACGATGTATGATATTTCAACGACAAAATACATACTTTGCCTAATATATAAATTGGCTGTAGTATCGGCACAGGCCATGGATCTTCTATTCCGGTGACTTAATCGATTGTAAGTAGATAAACAGAACGATTCTTCCAAACTTAATTTCATCTTTTCCATATATAATTCAATGACAAGTCTGTTTGGGAGAGATCCTCATACAACAAGACATCATTAGACAGAGTCAGGTTTAGTTAGGTATTTCCAACTCGGAATAACAAAGTCAGACAGGCAGACAAAGAAGACACGAAGAAAACATATATACAATCAGATGCTGAAATAACAAATTCAGGAAGAGAAAATATGCCTATAGAAAGAACGAGAAATAGAGAGCCAGATAGTCAGCAACATGGACCGAGAGATGTGGAGAGGAAACGAGAGATGGACATAAATACCACGTGCCATGTAAACCGTATAAACAATATCCAGGAGTAAAAGGTCATGATAATAGAGATAACATGAACCCAAAAGCTAAGATCCATGCCTCAACAACGACACTGCAACTAGCCACAAATAGTTGATGTTCCTGTCAATAAATCAGGTGTCTTCAAACTTGTTGCAAACGTTAAAACTGAAAAAGCAGCAGGTCCTTATCATATCAGGCCAGTAATATCTAAGGGGCTGCGAAATAAGCCAGTATATGTCATCACTGTTCTATTTCAGAAGTCCCTTTCATGTGATTATCTACCCCTTGACTGGACTGGGGCCAATGTTAGTCCCATCTACGAGAAAGGATGTAAAAATGACCCGACCAATTATCGATCAATCTCACTTACATTATTGACCCATTATGACAAGCAATTTCTCCGTTTGCCACAATGTTTTTTCTTAAATGTCTTCTACTGCAAGTCGCAACAATGTGGCGCTAGGCAGTTATGTGATAACTCTCGATCTGATTCTAAAATACTCGAACATGACCTTGACGAGCTAAAATAAAATTGGAAAAGAAATTGAACATGGAATTAACTCCCTTAAAGGTTCCACGTCGCTCAGAACAGAAACATCCTGAGGTGAGTACGCTACTTTCTTAATGGTCAAGTCTCTACTGTGCGATTTGAACTTGAGGTCACTAGAACCTCGTAGGTTAGACTCTCGCCTCATGATGTTCTATACAAATATAGATTCACAGGAGACATAGACTATATAGGCTGCATGATCCATGAGTAGGCTACATATTTCATTTGACATATACAATTACAGAATGGATCATCCAGAATGGATCATCCAAGTTGGGCTTTTCCAGAGACATAGATGTCTCTGGCTTTACATATATATATTTTTTTTAAACCGTTGCTTTCATTTAAGGTTCATCTAACATTTCACAAGAATCTCTGCTTATCTAAAAATTGAATAAAAATGCACAAAATACGCCTTTTTTCTACTTGCATTTTACCCGGGTTTGATCCCCAAAACAAGTCATTTCTTCCAAACCAAGGGTCCAGCCACCGGCTTGCTATGCTATAATCGTAACTTCTTCATTTACCTACAAAATACATCAAGATTAGACACCAGTCTCATATTCAATCAAGGCATATTTCCCGTTGATTTCAGAATTCGAGAAAATCATCTCAACACCGTAATAATCATAGGCTGATGATAATTTCCTATTTTACATGGAGAGACTGTTTTGGGGCCAATTTGAAAGAATTCAACCAATAGCAGGCAAATTTGAATTTGCATTGACCGTATTTATATATGAGTATTTTCTCCTTTATTCACATAGGAAATCAGGGTTAGGCAATATATGTACAAATAAGGGCCCCGTCTACATTAGACTATAAAACTGATTAATGGCAATTCCAGCCAGAAGTCTTGGCGTGCCAGATGCAGCGAGTGTCAACATGTTTGTGAATAATTCCTGAGTAATGGACTTGGGCAACGGCTTATGAAAAATTTGCATAACGAATTCAGCAGCAGACGACTTTAAAATTATATGGACAGTATGAATATCTGTATATATGACTAATTCCTCCTTTTATTACCTTGAAAGTCTTCGCAACACATGTAGTTGTCCATATGCGGATAATGTCTCCCAAATTCTGCCCAGAAAGACTATTCTCGGGCCAATTTGAAAGAATGACACCAGTAGCAGACGACTCTGAAAGTACATTGGCCGTATATAAAAATTTTCGCAATTTATCCCTTTCTCACACTGAAAATCTTCTCAACATCTTTGATTATAATATGCTTATGATAACTCACCCATTCTACACAGAGAGACGCACATTTGTCCCCTCACTGTAATGTAAATGACGGACATTTTTCCCCTCATATTAATTTTTTGTAAGTTGATCTGGTCGTTTTCCGTTATATTTCAATAGAAATTTAGATGGAGATAATATTTTTTATCAGACTAGCCTGTCAATTTCGCTCTATTACGCCGATGGCAGTTGGTCAATTATGCTCATCCATCCGCGAAACTTGATTCGACGTTAATTTTCTTATTTTCGGCTAAATTATTTCTCTCGTATCAATAATCAAATGTGTTGGTCTTTGATTGTCATACTAACACAAATTGAAATACCTTTGGTCTTCTTTGTTTTGGATGGTTAGTCTCGAGTGACACATTGGGTAACTGTGACCTCCTTTTGAAAAGTGTTTGGTCATGGCTTGTTGATTCAATGGGTAAACATGCATACAAAGACAATATTAAGGCCGGATTACGGATAAGTGCCCTCCCGGAGAAGTACCTTCTCGAACAGTTTTAACTGGACGGAGAACTGCCCTCCTACTAGAATTCAGCGGGCGGAGAGGTGACCTCTCGTCAAAACTGGTGACACAAACGAGCCCTCCTTGGTGGTGTTACCCCTTAAAGAATACCCTTCTGAAAGATGTTTTTCCTTATATGCAGTAACCAAAGACAAAGAAAAACAAAAATGAAATCATCTACCAACTTAAGAAAATGATTGGTTTGCCCGTCTTCTATATTACTGATCTCGACTGTTAATTATGATATTATGATAAAATGTTGCATGTTCTCTTCAAATGTAACAAGTCAGTACTTAGTTATTAAAATCGGTCCGGTCCCCCAAATAAATTATGGCGTTTAACTCCGCTCAGAATGCAAACTGTTTCTAAAAGTCCCTTTTAGTATTTGGTTAAAAAAATATTCAAGAAACCTCTGCAATTATCTTGTATAACGCCTTATTTGCAAAATGCAAAATTGCGCTATTCCGCTTGTACAAAAGACAAAGTTTCATATTGTTTTTAAAGGGGGCTAATATCCGACCCTCTCGATTAAGTGGGAGGTCACTTCTCTGGGAGGGCACTTCTCCGGGAGGGCACTTCTCCGCCTTCTTGGTATTAGGGGGCACTTCTCCGGGAGGGCACTTCTCCGGGAGAGCACTTCTCCGGATACCATTAAGGCCACAAGGGGAATGATCGTGGAAATGTTTCACAGTTCTAGGACTAAGAAAAAATGGATAATATAGGAATTCTGTCCGCCTGCCCCCCCCCCCCCCCCCATTCGTGTTCTTGTATGTACTGTTGCATTTGTAATGGGGGGGGGGTCAACGTACCCGATATTGAAGTGATCATTCATTGGGAGGCTTCCAAAAGTGTACTTTCGTACTGGCAAGAAGTTAGGCGAAGTGGACGATTAAGACAGAATTCTGTTTCCATATGGAAGATCCCTTATGAAATCAATCACAGACGACTCTATGAGAGAGCTCGTGCATAGCAACACGTGTTTGAAGGAGAAAGCTTTAAGTCAACTGCTAACGCATCGAATGGACAAGTGTGAAATACAGATTTCAAATTATTGTTTCGAAAAGAACAGAACAGAACAGAACAGACTTTTATTTAGACTTGTACAAAGTACATCATCTACAACATATATAAAGTACAATTTGATGTCAACGTGACAAACATATCATGACAGTTACAAGAAATAGTTATGAAAAGAAAAAAAGAAAATATTAAGTTGTTATCTTTGGAGGTAAACATATACATAATTATGAGTCAGTATTTAAAAGAGCATTCCTTTTTGTAAGAGTCTCTTTAATAAACAAACATAGCTTAACTAGTTCATCTTTCTGACAGGTCTGTAATAGAATAATAAATTCATAAAATGAAGGTCTAATGTAGTACTTTTTCTTAATATACTTTTGTCTGATGCTTGCAAAACATTGACAAATACATATTAAGTGATATTCATCTTCGACGTCAGTGGAATTGCATAATAAACAAGTTCTTTCTTCTCTTGGTAATCGGTTTCTAGAATATCTACCTGTTTGTATGTGCAAGGGATGACATGATAACCTAATTCTACAAAAATAAAATCGAAAGCTTTTTGGAATTATATCTAAATAGGACTCATATCCAAAAAAAGTTTTAACAGACTTATACATGTATAAAACGGTGCTAGATTCTAATGTATTGATCCAACCTTGTTTGAACGTTTCAACTAGTCGTAGTTTAAATTCTGCAAGAAATACCTTAACATTAACAGTTTGAATATTATCAAACATATATGAAAATCCATAGTCATTTAAAAGGGTTTTAATGTTACTAATCCAATTCTTACGGCCCATTATACAATCATTTTGGGCTATGTTAAATACAGACTTCAGAATAATATTGTCAGTAGTGGATAGTTTAATCCAATACTTGATAATACGAATATATCGTGAAATATATAAAGGATAACGACCCAGTTCACCATAGACACTAGCGTTACACGTATTAGATTTTACTCTTAATAGCTTCTTGCAGAATTTTAGATGGATTCTTTCTAGTTCCTTTGATTTCGTGTTACCCCAGACCTCGCTTGAATAATTTAAAATCGACCCTACAAAGGTATCAAATAATTGGCATAGTGTTTTAGGTTTAAAATCATAAATATTACATTTCGATAAAAGTACATGCATGGCCTTAAGAGATTTCCCAACCAAGTATTGCTGGTTTAATTTAAAGTTTCCAGTATAGTTTAGAACAGTTCCAAGATAGTTAAAATCATTTACTACTTCAATATGCTGATCGTTATATGTCCATCTTTCCCCCGGTAAAAGTCCACCACGTTTACGAAATACCATTATTTTGGTTTTACTTGTGTTCACAGAAAGACCCCAAGTGTTGGAATAATCATGTAAAATATTAAGATGATTTTGGACTTCTTCTGGGGATTTTCCAAGAATGGCCATGTCGTCAGCAAACAATAATAGAATTAAAACGATATCACCAATAAGCAGTCCAGATGTCGCGTCTTGCTGCAGAAACAATTCAAGGTCTTCAACAAATAGAGAAAATAAAAGTGGGGACATAACCTCCCCTTGACGGAGACCGACTGAATATTGAAAATAGTCTGAATAAGAAGAGCATGATTTAACACAAGATTTGACTTATTGGTACATATCTCGAACAATTCTTAATAATTTACCATCAATACCATAATTATACATTTTCATCCACAAAGCATTTCTGTATATAGTATCAAAACATTTCATCATATCAACATAAACAACATATAACCTTTTGTTTTCATTAAGATAATGCTGGACTAAGGAGGTAAGAATAAAAAGTGCATCTACTGTTGATCGACCTTTCCTAAATCCGAACTGCGCGTCCGAAATAATGTTATTCTCTGAACAAACATGTTCGATACGTTTATTTAAAATAGTAGTGAACAGTTTCGAAAGACAGCTCACTAACGTAATGCCCCTATAATTATTGACATCATCGGGGTTACCCTTTTTGTGTATGGGTATAACGATCCCTTCAGTCCAACAATCGGGAAAAAACCCTGTATCCAAAATACAATTAAATAAATCACATAAATGAGAAGACAAAATGTCTGCACTTTCAATAAAATATTCGTTTAACAAACAGTCTATTCCATATGCTTTACCACGTTTCAACGTTTTAACAGCGTTTAGAAATTCTTGAATACTAATAGGTTGATCAAGCTCTGGAAAAGAAACATTTGGCAAGTTAAAATCATAAGTAGAACAAAAATATCCTGCTTCTTCATTTTGACATTCAAAGATATCCTTACTAAGATTACAAAAATACTGCTGGAATTCTTCTAAAGATATATCATTTCCAGTATTTTGCGATTTAGATTTGAAATATTTCCAAAACTCTTTAGGTCTACTTTTCTTGAGAGCCTCAATCTCACACATTTTCTTTCTATAGCACTGGTTCTTCTTTTTCTTAATTAAGGTCTTATACTTTTGCTTGTTTTCACATAGAATCTGCCTATTGATGTCTGTTTTCTCACAGTTAAAAACTCTCAAGGATTTCAAATATATATAACGGGCATCCTTACATTCTAAATCAAACCATTCTGCGTTATTAAAATAACTTTCTGTATCAAAACGAGTAACCGGCTTATAAAAGCATTGTTTGGAAAAAAGAGGATCTCCGATACTGCGAAAAATACTGGTTAGACCATTTACAGCAGTATTGACAGAATCTCTATCTTTACTATCTAAATTGTTAACAATACTATTTATCTTTGGTAAATTTGCTATAATACTTGATCGAAACTGATTTTTATGTAGATCGTTCCATCTATACTTAATATCAGAATACTCATTCTGCTCTTTCAAAGTATTATGACAGAGTAAAGTAAAGTGTAAAGGGGCGTGGTCACTCCACTCAGTGAGTGAATCTATAGTAAAATCACCGACCCGTGAAAAGTTTTGCTCACTGGTTAACAAGTAATCAATGACCGATGCTCCGTTATGCGCGACAAATGTGTGCTTGTTAGTGAGGCCTATTCGCCCATTAACAATACGCACATTTGAAGACTTACAAATGTCTATTAACTTAAGCCCGTGATTATTGCATGTGCTATCTAAAGAGCCTTTCGAGGGTTTGGTCAGGATAGTAGTCTATATCATCTAAACTAGGATTAAATATATCATGAGATATGAAATCAGTTTTGTTACCTACTCTGCTATTAAAATCGCCAACTATATAAGCATACCCTTTACTGGCATATTCATGTATATCATTTTCTAAAAGATCAAACAAATCTACATCAAGAGAATTGTAAGCAGGAGAACCATCTCCCCAGATATAAACACCACATATATAGATATCCTGGTCAGTACTAAAATGGTTATGATCTAATTTAATCCATAAAATTGTATCATGATGATTTTTAACAATACTAATTGCATTTTTAAGATGCTCTCTATAATAGAGGGCTATTCCCCCACTACTTCTGCGTGCCCGTCTATGCTGAAATTTTCTATAAAGGTTATGGGAAACATAGCCATTTAAATTTACATCACTTGTTACATTTGACCATGTCTCATACAAAAATACAATATCATGCTTTGAAATAATATCTACAAAATCATTACACTGTTTCTTATCTCTAGTTCGTCCATGCACGTTCCATGAGAGAACAGACAGTTCACCTCCCTCGCACCCCTAGTCACGCACTGGTTTACCGTCTATATACAGTGTATCATAAACAATCCATGCTCTTTTACCCTGGTCTCTTGCTTCCTTCATCTTAGGGACATATTTCCTTCTCTTTGCTAGCACTTCTGGTGGGAATTGTTCATGCATATTGTAGTGTGTACCGTTGAGAGACTTCCATTGTCTACGCACGGTTTCTCTCTCTTGAAAGTAGGTGAATTTGGCAACTATTGATCGTATTCTACCATGAACAGGCTGTCCGGGAGATCTATGGACCCGCTCGAACCTAATACCATCTGCTACCTCCTTGGTCAGCTTGAGGGCCTCGTGGATATGCTGTTTTAACTTGCGCTCGGTAATTTCCGCTGACTCGTTACCGTTTGAGTTATCTTCCGGAACGTTTGTGAATATGAGATTGTTTCTCATAGATTGAGATTTCAAATACGTGATGTCCTCCCGTAGATTGTCTCTCTCACGTTCGAGCTCAGTTACCTTGCTGGAGAGTAGAGCAGAACCTATATCCGCACCGTCCACTTTGTCCTCAAGCTGATTCATACGATTTTCGACCCCCTTTGTTCGATCCTCTAAGGCAACCCATATAGTTTTCAGCTCTTTTTCAAACTTTGAGACCTTTTCTTCTAACTGCTCAATAGACTTAAGCTTCCGTTCAACGGTGTCTATTCTTTTATCAAAGTTAGAGTTGAGTTTTTGAAGGAAGTCCATTATATCCTTGTTCGAAGGTTCGCTAACGCTGCCGCTACCACCCTCCGCCATAATTACTCCGGTCGGGCACTGACTCCTACTGCATTCAGGCTCATCAACAAATACAGATATATCGTTACTATTCTCTGGGTAGAGGGTAGCACTTACTTGACTTAAGAGTTTACTTACAGAAATGTTCTCGTCAGAATTACAAGACGGGCCTCCTCGCTTGAACTGTTTTGAGCTGTCTATATTGCCACTGTCATCACTACTATTTCTGTTCTTACGCTTTTTATTCTTGCTTTTTGCCACAATCCATTTATCCGTTAATGGATAATGTAACTCATGTATAACAAATAAAATCCAATAGCTTTTCCAAATAATTCACGGCAAAAAATCACACAGATTCACAACCTTATTTTTAAACTTTTCTTTGTCCCGGTAAAAAAACACGCCCGGCACGGTTGACATCAGCTCATAGTTATTGAAAGGATTGTTCCGTTTGTGAATGCACTGCATGTACTTGTTGCAGTATTTGTAGGAATTTATGTGAATGCACAGGGAAACGGTCTGTAAAAGAGCAGTTTTTCCAAAAGAAAACTTCCATTGAACACCTATTAAAAGTCTAAGATTCAGCGATTAACAGGCGGAACAAAATTATTGTTACAACAAATTAAGGTTCTTATTTAAAAAAGAGTAGAAATCAATGTGACCAATGAAGAATTCGCTTCTTATTTGAAACATTTATTTTGGTACAGAAGCCTGGTTCAAGTACATGTATATAGGTCCTACATTTGGTAAATAGGTTCTCATAATTTCGATGAATTTTAGAATTTGTTACATTTATAAACAGCGTACCACTTGCTCCTAATATACTTATATTGCGTGCGTATAACGTCGTCTGCAAAAAACAGATTCTCCTTTTTGTCTGGTAAAGGATTGATGATGATGTATAGGCTTGAACAATTTATCCCCACCCCTTCTTCAAACAATATTAACACTGCGCAACGACATATTGTTATGAAGGTGTTAAGTAAAATAGTCAAAATGTAAAAATGTGTTGTTTCCTTCCTTTGGCATTCAATCACCTGTGTAAATACGTGATAGATAGGCCTCTTGTTAGGCGGTTTTCATATACAGGTCGATGATGGCGTGTATCCGACGAACACCCAACACAATACTTCATGAGTAACTTTTTAACCACTAGTAGCAGTTAAATGTTTAGTGTTCATAGGACTGAACATCACCGATCCAAAACAGGAGAAGGAACTAGCTTGTTTAAGTTTCAAGGAAATTAACTGCAAGTTTTATCGGTCCGACGTCATGTGTTTTACGATAGGCGTAAATTTCGCACCAAACACAATTTTATAAATTGAACTTTTAAATGATACTTAATTCATGTTAGATTCGATTCAAAACAAAACATGAAATGATTTGCGTTCATTTTGATTTTTTTTAAAATACATATAGAGGCTATTTTCTATATAAAAATATTATTATTTTTGGTAAGACTACAATTTCGTAGGAGGCAAAATAAGCAAATTAATAGATAACAAAAACAAGGATATCATTTTCGAAAAACCCTAACGGACTATATTATAAATGCTGCTTTGCAAAAAACATCTTATCCATGCATGTATTCTCCCTGTATGTGAAGAGAGGTCAACTTAGTACAACGACTTTTGGTGAAAGACGCGCACTTCATCCCCAAACTGAATACGTAATGCGATGACATGTGACCCGCGAGAATCTCACGGCCGGTTGTAAACAACATGGACGGCGATTGTTTATTTTTGGACATCGTTGATGTTACTTGATAGATAACTCGCATATAAGAGGTGTACTGGATACTTTTGTGAGCTTAAACGATTCATAAATTATTAATGTATGTATTTCAAGTTTCAGTTTATTGTTTAGTCCTTTTGAACACAAACAATAGCAAGTTAAAAGCGCTCAGTCGGTCGTTCGAAATTTTGTAACATAAAAATCACGTTGGACTTGAGACGTAGCGAAGCACGATAAATGTCTAAATGATGAAAAAAGCTTCGTTCACGGATCGTTATTGAGACTAGGTGTAAGCCCATTTTCAACAAAGTTGTAATTCTTTGAGTTCATTATTTTTGTAAGAATTCACTTATTGAATATCTATTCATGACTCTGTGACTGGAAAGCTATGTATATGTTGACATTAAAACTTGTTCAAGTATATTTTAAATTTTTTGTTACAAACTGGTTGGCACAGTGCTCTTTGAAAGAAAATATCAGAGTTTCTTGTTTAAAGTTGTGTGATGCTCATCTTTCGGAAATATACGTGTTTATCACTTAAGGTCTATAATTCGCTTTGATCGGAAGCTGTACAGTTAAAACTGTCATAAAGACACAAAAAATGAAAAAAAAAACTGTTTGGAAATAGTGAAATATGACAATTAAAAATTGACCTAGTTTCGGTTTCAAACTAACTTAATCGTGATTCGGGCAGTTATGACGGAAGCAAATTACCGGAAGTTAAAATTCCGTAATCAAACCAACTCGTCCAATTTACGCACGCACTAAGATATCAGAAAGGGCATCGATGAGTAGGTTTAGCCAATAGTATTGACATTAGGGTTTGTGAAATGCTTATGAATAGACAGAGATATGACACGAGAAAGTAGCACGTACTACGCCGTGAAAGTGTGCAGAAAATCGTCCCAAAATCTACAGTGATTTAGGGGCTCTTTTGAATCTGTCATCTTAGAAGTTAGAGTGAAACATACATACTGTCCATTGATATTTAGTAATAGTCTAGACACCTTTGTAACTATTATGCCTGGAATTTAAATTGTTTCGTGAAACCATTTGTTCGCCTTCCAGGGGTTGGGTAAATTTTACTCGTTTGATTATTTTGGTGAACTCGCCATTCTTTCAAAATGTGATGAAATTGAACAATATTCTTTGGAAAGAGCAGAAAATCTTGTGAGAAAAGAAAAAAAATACTACTAAGAGAAATTTCTCCTTTTCCCAAGTTTTCCAGAGTTGTCTGCTACAAAGTCGTCAAATGTCGTTATTGTTCGGAAAAGGGTTAACCCATTACCAAACAATGATTACATTTGACCAGTTTGTTGAAGACATCTATGGAAAACTTGGGAAAGGAGAAATTTCTCTTAACGAGCAATTTCTCTTTTGCCCACAATGTTTTCCGCCTTATCAGAAGATTATTTTTCAATTTCATCACATTTTGAAATTTATGTTGTCTACATACTCTTTGAATTTGAGACAGGCAAAACTTTGGCATTTGGTAAGGATTAATGTTTTGGTTTGCAGAAAGGTATTCCAAAACAACAGTGGTTGTGATTATTTCTTTGTATAGTCTATTTTTTTTACTCAAATAGAACTATTTTTGGGATATTGTGGTTGCCAAGGATATTTTTGTGTGAGCTTGTTAATGATATCTGATGTTTATAAGTGTATTTGTAATACTTGTTTAACATAAGGGTTTATCATGTCATATGAATTGTATTCATTATTGTTTTGATCGCTGCAGAGAGAGATTGTTTCGTATTTCTATGTGACATAGAAGTTGGAATTCCCACTAAAGGGTCTAGAAGGGAGTAGAATGTTTATATTTAGGTGTTGATCATGTTCTCCTAGTATCTTCTAGTGCATGCTTGTTAATCAAAATAAACAAATAAGTATCAGGAAGATTCTGTTAGATGTTTAATTCTTCAATGTTCTAGAAACATTATTATATAATAAACAAGTAACTGGAAGGGTCTGGAAAAATCAATACTGAGTCTTCATAGCTTTATAGGGGCCCTGTGTGTGTGTGTGTGTGTGTGTGTTTGATTGTAAAAGCTATTCCAGATTGTTCTAACAAGAATAAGTTTACTGGGTGTAACTAGAATGTTCTATAGGGTTATAAAAGAGAAACCAGAGAGTTGATTGGTGTGATTAAAACTAGTATGCTATCAAAAAGTACTTGATCTATGTTATTGTGAAAATTGTGTGATTTAACAGAGTGTTGCTGCTTCATCACTTAGTGTTAGAATTTTCTATGGGAGCTTAGAACAATTGAACGGATCTGTGGATTTATTAATTATAGTTCTTGGAGTGACTGTTACTAGGGGAGCTTAGAACAATTGAAAGGATCTGTGGATTTATTAACCATAGTTCTTGAAGTGATTGTCACAGGTATTATAATCATTCTGCTATTATAATTCATCAAATAAACTTGTTGTTGTTTGTAATACTTGTTGCTGGTTATCTTTCTTTTCTCGTTGCCAGCTAGGTTCATAATAGAAACCATAGGTTCGTAACAATCATTATTCTTTCATTGGAACTAATGATAAAACATCATTATTTGATATATTGCAAAGTGAAATGTTCGTGATGTGTTCTATTTTGACTAGATACACATTCCCAATGTGTTGAATGTGGTGATATAAGATATAGTTGACCCCTCAAACAGAATTTACCCATTAGCAAATAATAACTACATTTGACAACTTTGTTGCAGACGACTGTGAAAAACATTGTTGGAAAAGGAGAAATTGCTCTTCATGAGCAATTTCTCCTTTCCCTCAATGTTTTCTTCCCCATCAGAAGATTATTTTTAAACTTCATCCCTTTTGAAATGTCGTCTGCAAACCCTTTCAATTTGGGACAGTCGAAAAATTGGCGTTTGGTAAAGAGTCCCTTTGACAAACCAGTAGTAGACACAAAAAGAGGAATAACTTGTGACAAGCATGTTTTTCCTTCTGTCTCTCAGTGTTTGAGTCAAATTAGAAAGGAAATATTAATTGAAAATGTTTATATGGTGTCTGTTGGTGCTTTTAATTTGCCAAAGTTTCAAAATGCCATAAAAGGGAATGCATTCAATTATTTAACCCTTTCCTAACAAAGGATTTGGACTGTCACACCCCCAAAATTGAAAGAGTTTGCAGACGACATTTCAAAATGTGATGAAATTGAAAAACAATCTTCTGATAGGGCAGAAAACCTTGTGGAAAAAGGAAAGAATGTTTTTTAAGTCATCTGCAACAAAGTAGTCAAATGTCGTTATTTTTTGGGAAAGGGTTAAATTGTTTACTGGACCAACTAATGTCTCAATAATATTTATTTTACAATTAATTTGTAAAACGTCAAGGACGACTTGTAATATGCCATTGCGGCTTTATTTGCAATATTGTCATTTTCTATTTTACCTTCTTATCGTCAGATGTGGAAAATAGGCACTGAGAGATTGACAGGGTAACTTATCATATTTCTTTACACATTATGTCCTAGCTCTTAAAGTCAGAAATCTCTTTTTTTATGCTTTTCATTAGGCAAGTAGTTTTACTTTTTACTATTACTATTTCAGTTTTCTTATTGAAATTAAACCTAGACATACCTCTTCATTTATGTTTTCTAATAATGAGTCTAAAACAGATAATTCATAATGCCGAAAGGAATGAATTACCTGCAATGAGCAATTTCTCCTTCAATTGCAAACAAAAGAATACTTTTTATACTCATACAATAAGAGAATGATGAAAGATGCAGTGAAAAAATCAAAATGCATGAAACGCACGTATTTCGTAAACAGTGGAAAAGGAAGAACACTTCAGTATATGAAAGAAAACATAAGTCATAGGTTTTAACCCTTAGAATGCTGGGTACTTTTCTAAAAATAGATTTGTCTGTTGTCTGCTTCCGAAAATCTGAAATATCTGCTTAATTTTGTTGAGGAAAAATACGCATAGTAGAAAAAGGGTTAGATTACAGGCAAGCTGCCAATTTCCTTGGCTGCTGGCCTGGATCTGACCTGTTTGCATAAGCATGAAGTCGGCTCCAGCACTATAAGGGTTAAGAGATATTGTGTCTTTTTTGTGCTTTTTTCAATCTAGATTTTGAGAATTCATTGCCCTCAAATTTCTGCTTTCATCAAAATCCATTTTGCATTTTATGATAAGGTTAAATTTTCTGTCTCAAGTTGTTTTATTTTACAAACATCTTTTTTGGATCTTTTTCTATTTTTGTTGCTATTGATCAGAGTGATTATATTTATCTTTAAAATGTCAAATTAAAATATAAATGTGTTTGTGTTCAGAAATGGAAAAAGTCTGACTCATAGTCGTCTACAACAAACTGGTCAACTGTTGTTATTGTTTGGTAATGGGATAGAAGCACTTGCTATAGTCTTGCATTCAACCTTCAAGTTGGTCCCCATAGTTTCTAGCCTATATTATAGACAAGAAAGTTGATCTATGCTTCTTTGGGATGTCTGCTTGGGCTTTTAGTGTGGATCAGCAAAGTAACCAAATTTTTGTTTCCTTTCTTTATAATCATTAATTGTTGATTATTTGTATTAAGACTACATAATCCTTAACATGGGATACAAAAAAGGTCATCTGCATTACCTTTACTAGTGCTTCTATTTTTTGGTTTGCAATATGGCCTCATTTAGTTAGAAAGAAATACAATCTCCTTTTGATTTATAAATTGCAATAATTAGCTTTTTTCTTTTAATTACTATGGACCTCCTATGTACAGCAATTATGATATGATATTTATCTTTTATTTTCAAATGTACTAATGTATTTAAGAATAAATAAGAAATATATTAAACTGTTATAACAATGTTGGTTGTTAATTGGTAGAGAATACATGTTGACCCTTCCATTTTAAGAGTAATTGAATAACTAATTATTTGGTATCACCATTTGGTATGTGATTCATCCTAAATTATAATCACAAAAAGAGGAATTTAACCTTAAGAATGCTTTGTAGATTTCTAAAAAAATCTTTGTGTCGTCTGCTTTCCAATATCTTAAATATCTGCTTAATTACAACGTGGAAAGATACTTTAAGTAGCAAACAGGTTAGATCCCAGGCCAGCGGCCAATTCATTCGCGACTGGCCTAGATCAAACCTGATTGCATAAGCATGAATTTGGTTCCCGCACTATACGGGTTAAATGAAACCTTCCATCTCAGTGGGCAGTATGTCACAATCATACAGTAAGATGTTTTTTGTTGTCAAACTTTATGAAAATACGAAAGTTTTCTACAGTTGCTATAATCTATTATCTCAAGCAATATGGCGCCGACTTCCTCTTATGTCAGAGGTGGTTTTGATTTGTAAATCCGATGAGTTCAGATTTGAGCTTACCTTCCAGTCCCTGGTTGTTTCATAAGTACACACAAGTCATACTTGTATGCTAAATAATTACTTATAGAATATTCATAAGATTGTAATGCCTACTGACATATTGTATTTAACCCTTAAAGTGCTTGAACTGGCTTCATGCTTATGCAAACAGGTTAGATCTAGACCAGCAGCCAAGTAAATTGGAAGCTGGCCTTTGATGATACCTGTTTGCTAATCTGAGTACCTTCCATCAACAAATTCGAGAAAATATTTAAGGTTTTGGAAAGCAGACGACACAAAAATATATTTGAAGAAATACCCAGGATTGTAAGAGCTAATAACGACTTCGTATGAACAAACACGAGGGGTTGGATAAGGTCATAGTATTTCCTGATCGAGCAAACGTTTTTCTAAGCCACTGAACCCTTTCCTACCATTTAAAGCTCACCTGAGCACAAAGTGCTCAAGGTGAGCTTTTGTGATCGCCCAATGTCTGTCGTCCGTTGTGCGTTATCCGTCGTGCGCCGTCAACTATTTCTTTAAACATCTTCTCCTCCTAAACAATTGGGCCAATATCAACCAAACTTCTCAGGAATGTCCGTTGGCCGTTGCTTTTCAAATGTTGTTCAAACTAATTGACTCCATGGATAATTTTGGTTGCCGTTGCATGAAAAAGAGGGAATCTCTGCATTTTTTTAAAGAATCGTCTTGTTTAAGACCACTGGTCAGATTTCAAAATAATTTCACAGGAAAGTTCTTTGGGAGCCTCTTTTTAAATAATGTTCAGAGAATTTTGATATCGCAAAAAAACGTGGCCGCCAGGGTGCGTTGAACTTTGAACGTGTTTTTGTTTTCACTATATACATGTATGGTAAAATTTACAACTTACAAACATATTTTTCTTCCCAAACCTCAGAACCAATTTCACTGAGTTATCATGTGAAACATCCGTAGTTGGAGGGGAGAAAGATTTGTCAAAAAAAAAATTAGTCATATGACCAAAATGGCTGGCACGCCCATATTTGGTAAAACCCTTAAAAATCTTCTTTTCTGAAACTACTGGTCATATTTCAAATTAATTTCACATGGAAGTTATTTGGGGGCCTCTTTCTCAAGATTGTCTAAGAATTTTGATATATCGAAAAACATGGCCGCCAGGGTGCATTGAACCTTGAACATGTTTTGTTTTCAATATACAAACCAAAATGATTGAGGATACATTTGAAAATTTCTTTGGTCA
This sequence comes from Cerastoderma edule, assembly GCA_947846245.1. Taxonomy (NCBI): domain Eukaryota; kingdom Metazoa; phylum Mollusca; class Bivalvia; order Cardiida; family Cardiidae; genus Cerastoderma; species Cerastoderma edule. The sequence continues at coordinate 33,332,599 of OX401404.1, forward strand.
ACATCTCGAGGAACACAGCCGCTCCCTATACCACCATTACTATAATTATTATTTCTGTTAACAGAGACTGAATGATAGTCTATTTTTCGAACATCTGGACATTTTACGATTTCCCATGAGGCAACAGTTACAATATATACAATATATATATACATATATATAGAGCAAAACAAAGCGAATAAATACGTACTACATTCCTAGTTCCAAGAAGGTATTAGACCGCAAATTGAATGCGGATGTTTAATGAGAAATTGGGGTCAGACCGCTGTTTGTGTATCGATAAAGTACCGACCCTCAAAAGTGGTATGTAAGTTCAATGGACTAAGGTGCTGACGCACCCTTAGTCCAAAAAGGATAGGCCAGGTCTCGATCTCACACAGAATTCAATTGTATTGAATTAAATTAAAAGTGACAGCGACCATGCTGTCACAGGCACGGATTAGACTACTTCTACTAATAAAAAAATGAGGCATGACTGTTTTCGTCAGTCGAAACTACTCGAATATTTCCGTGAGCTGAGTTTTCATTGGATAAACCCGATCTATTCAGATTGCCATTTGCGATGATGACGTCAAAATGTTTTTGTTATTGTTCGTAGCAAAAGGCGAATTGGTATTATGTAAAGCCCAAAATTACACATTTATATTTATTCTGCTGTTAAATTTCGTTTTTTTTTTCATTTGTTCTTTCCCAAAATCTTCATTTTCCATTGTGAATATTATTGGGGGCAAAGTATACTCTGGCCCCCGCGGTTTGAATATTGGGAAGGGGGGCTGCCCCCGGCTACTACGCCTATGAGAGGTGATAAATATGCTATTCGTAACATCAGACCCCGGCTTTGGATGCCTGTTCAGACAGTAGTTCGTTTAGAGTGCCAAGTCAAGGACCGGATATTTTGTCATTAAGGCTAACAGATTCTTATCGAAGCCAATGCCTAATTCAATCGTTGAAAGTACATACATGAGAAATATTGCCATTTTAATTTGAACCTCAGATGCTACACTTCTTGGCACAGCTGTCGCAAAAGATATTATCAAACACACAATTGTTGCGGTAACTGATGTGCAGTACGCCTTCGAAACACCCTCAACTGATCATCGGTTAAATAACATTCTTTTTAGACCTTTGTCTATATCTAGCCTATATTATAGACAAGAAAGTTGATTTATGCTACTTTAGGATTCCTGCTTTAGCTTTGGATATGGACCACCAAGCTAACCAAATTTTTGTTTCCATTCTTTATTTTTATTAACACTACAAAATACTTAACATGGGATACAGATGAGGTTTTCTGCATAACTTTTATTAGTCCTTCACTTGATTGAACCATTTTATTTTTGCAATATTGCCTCATCTAATTGAAAAGAAAAGTATTCTCCTTGTAATATCTTTTTCTGATTGATAAATTTGCAAAAGTATAATGAAAAAAGAGGAATTTAACCTTAAGATTGTTTTTTTTAAATACATATTTGTGTCGTCTGCTTTCCTAAACCTTAGATATCTGCTTAATTTTAATGAAGAAAGGTACTCAAGGTATGAAACAGGTTAGATCACAGGCCAGCCGCCTATTTACTTGGCAGCTGGCCTTGATCCAATCTGTTTGCATAAGCATGAAGTTGGTTCCAGTACTAAAAGGGTTGATTCTAAATCCTATATTCATGACAAGTTACATTGATTGAATCTAGGAGTATAGTTTGTCTTTGTATCGTAACAAAGATCCGAGGCATATTAATGAAAAAAAGATCAATGTTTTCTCCAATTTCAGGGTTCCTTTAAATTAGAGTTTTTCCTATTCACTCCAAAGTAAAAGCAACAAAAGACCAAAATAACAATGTGTTGGGAAAAAAATGGCCATACCATCTTCAAAGGTAATGAAATAATTTCTGGAAAGTTTATTAACACAAAAACATGAATTCATACATTCAATACTTTATAATTCAATGTTATTTCAAATTATTACAATCTGAATAATTTTGTAATACAAATCTGTTTTTCAAATTTTTGTATTCGACATAAAACAATGAAAATTGTTATACATGTATACTACAAATAAATGAAGATATCTAAGAATTCCTATAATATATTTTTCTTATTTTTCAGTATGTGAAGTAAAATTTAAACTTAAATTAAAGTGCAAAAAATGTATATGTTGACGAATTACTTTTTCTGTAAAATGACAGTTTCCATGGTAACCATAGTTGAAAAACATCAATTAAATCCGAATAAAAAAACTTTAAATTTGAAAAAAAGCTGGGGGGGCTTAATATGCATGAGAAATATATAATAATGTTAATAAGCTTTCATAGTCTTATGGAAAATATGAATATTCATTTAGAGAATAAATGGCATACAGTAAATTTCATCCAAATAAAAACGTTTACCAGACTACTATGCAACTACCTTTTTGGTAACAGATTGTCATTTTCCTTAGGTGTGCAGATGAAGTGCGCAGAGAAGAACTACCGAGAACGTCCTTAATCAAACCAAAAGACTATTTAGTCATTGCATTTAAAATCTTTTTTTTGAAAACGAAAGTATTGAAAGTAGTTTTGCAAGAAGCAATATTGCTGCATCCTCACTATGGCAGAGGTGGTTTCGTTTGGTAAATCTGAGAAGTTCACATTTAGGCACACCTTTCATTTCCTGCTTGTTTCATAAGTACAAAAAAGTCATACTTGTATGCTAATGACCCATTGAATATTCATAAGATTGTCCACTGGCATATTGTCTCTATTTACGACTTCATATTCACAAACATGAGAGGTTGGACTGGGTCATTGTACTGTATTTCCTGATTAAGCAAACGTCTTTCTAAGCCGCTGAATACATTTACATTCTCTATATTTTGCTGGAGATGGACCTGTAACCCAACTGCAACCAGTCTTTCAAACGCATAAACGACTATGACTGAGCCGGGAATCGAACCACCAGTGTAGCTACATAGGCTTGTCTAATGTTGTTGTTATATGTAAGGTTTCATTTGATTATGGGACTGTTGTCTCGTTGTAATGCACACCGTTTGCAGAGACACACATTGTCCATTATTAGCCATAACTTACCATTTTTAAAGCTGCTTGTTCACAGATGTGAGGAAATCTGGAAGTTAAATATAAGTTTATTCATAGTTACACAACAGCTGTACTGTTACTTTACCAAGTAATTTGGTAACTGACATGTGATCTAACCTGCTCACTACTCTACTCACAATTCCTTATCAAACTTAAGCAGATACATGTATTTAAGCTTTTGGAAAGCAGACGACACTAAAATCCAATTAATCCAAAATTACCCAGCATTCTTCATGTGCATTGTACTACAGCGTATAGCCACTGGACATAAATGTTTTATGGTGAACGTTGATTACTATGATGCTTGGAGGTAAACATTAGCTTTCTTTGAGCTTAACCCTATACCAAACACCAAATCTTTGTCCCAAATTGAAAGTGTTTGCAGGCGACATTTCAAAATGTGATGATTTTGAAAAATAATCGTCTGATAGGGCAGAAAACCTTGTGGGAAAAGGAGAAATTGCCCATTATGAGCAATCCCTTCTTTTCCCATGTTTTCCAGAGTCTTCTGCAACAAACCGATCAAATATCGTTATTGATTGGCAATGTGTTAACTATATTACTTATTACAGATGCACTCACTGGATTGCTAGTTTGATTCAGGAACCAGCATCAATAAGAATACAGAATGGCATTGAACTGGCCATTTATTTTATATAAATGACGATTAAACATTGGACTATCTATCCTTAAGTATTCATTAAGTTTCATATATAGCACGGTTATTAAACAATCAGCCAAAATCAAAGATGGGGAGACAATTCAAGTCACTTCTTAGCGAATGCAGAAAAGATAAATATACATTACATCAATAGACGAAAATACGAAGACGCCGTCACCTGGTATTTTGTCATAAGGAATGTACAGTCTCCAATCGAATCTTATGATTATTGCAATTGTTGAAAAAACATATACGTGTGAAATATTGCCATTTTATTTTTAACCACAGATGCTACACTTCTTGGCACAGCTGTCGCAAAAGATATTATCAAACACACAAGTGTTGGCTGTGACGGATGTGCGTAACGTCTTCGAAACACCCTCAACCGATCATCGGTCACTTTTAATTTCTATTTAGACTTTTGTCTTCGTATTATCTTCCAATTTGGGCTATAGATTATTTTTTGTTGGTAAAGGATGAGCGAATATAACTCATTGCTTTGTGTACAGTGTATGTGCGTTGAATATTAACCCTTAGAATGCTGGGTAAATTTCTAAAGATATTTTTTTTGTGTCGTCTGCTTTCCAAAACCTAAAAAAGCCGCTTGATTTGATGAGAAAAGATACTCAGAGTAGGAAACAGGTTAGATCACCGGCCAGTTGCGGCTGGCTTGGACCTAACCTGTTTGTATTAGCATGAAATCGATTTCAACACTATAAGGGCTGATAATGGAAAATATTTTCACCAATCACGGGAAATACAAATCTACATATAGAACACAAGCTTATATACGACATGGTCTCATGTTCACTATCACCACACATGTTTCCTGTACAATTGGGTCCTTCTGTCCTTAGATCGATTTCTAACAATGGCTAATCATTTATTTGCTAAGTGTTATTTGACTTTCACGGTAACGTTAAGCCGATGGGTTCTTTTGGTGATCACTATTAGATACTGACCCAAAGTTTACTAAATGATATTATAGTTTGATTCAGCATTCATCTCCTCCCACGGGCTTTTAACGTTTGATACCAACGTAGCACAGTCTTAGAGATAGCGACGATTTTGCTAGTCACTCACACTCATGAATAGGAGTAGAAGTTCGCAATTCGTTTAACAGTACAAATGGGCACATACAAATTTGTTCTGTCCTATTGAACGCTGGAACGTCAGTCCTGAAAGCAGGAAAACAACAGAAGACACGACTATATTGTATACGGCAATGGATCCCATTTTCCACTAAGGTATAATGACTCTTTTAACACATTTTCAATTACAACTCGGCGAACCTTACCTATACATATATTTAGTGTCAGAGGCTCTTAAGTAGGTCAAAGAAAGGTCAAACCGCCATCGGGTGTTGAACATAGAACGTCTCCTTTTTTTTCTTTACAGATTTAACCACTCTGTAATTGCATAAACTTGGAATTATTCATTTAACATCTTTATTCTTTTGGCAAGCAAAACAATGTTGTCTTCTGATAAGGTACTTAAAGCACGGTAGGTGTTCCTCTTACCGGCACATATAAACGTAAACTAATCCATATGAACGTATATATCTACATGCTATTTTGTTCGGCTATTGACCAAAGCTTAAAATGATGATTTTGACCGCACTGTGTCTAAATCCGTTATGGTCTGTTGTATAGATTGTCCCTCCCCAGTAAATGTGAGAGATGTTATCAGAAATAAGAATTGTTGGTCCACTTTGCGACTTTTCATTAGGCAACGTTCTGCTCGATTAATGGTTATGCACCTAGGAAGCAGAATGGAGGGTGATTAACATACGTTGTTTAAAGTAAATTTAACCTGTGTGCTACTCTCTGTATCATTCCAGCGGATATCTAAGGTTTCGGGAAGCAGAGGACACAACAATCTGTATTTAGAATATTAACCAGCATGCTAAGGGTTTATTTCCGTTTAATTTCACGATGAGGACATATCCCCTTCATCGAAATAAAGGAGCTATATTGTAGTTTAGCATAGATTAGGTTTATACACCTGTACTAGTGTCTCAGGGTAGAGATATCATTAAACGACACGTTGTCAGCTTGTATCGGTCGCGTGCGTGTTCGCGGATAAAAGTTTAGTGCTACATTTTTTAAAAACACTTCAGGGATAAAATTTGTTGAAAACGGGTCGTAAAAGGGCAAATGATGGTAGCATGCAGGATGTTCCGATTCAATAATAGGTAATATTTTGGTATCGTTTTTATCATTCGCTAGATTTATTTCATGTTCTCAAATAGGGATTCTGGAAATGAACTAATGGTTTAATGACCGTAAGTATGGACTGAACACGGTATGCTCGAAACATGCTTGATGTCTTTTTCAACCCATAATTCAAACATGATTTGTATCCTAACCAATTTTCAAATGTCCGGCCACATCATTTAACTGTATCAAAATTATGTTTAATATCTTTTTAATCCATACTCCAAACCTTATTGAAAGTATTTTTGATATAATAATTTCAGATGGGGGAATGATGTGACACATGTTTTCAATCTTATGTCCCAACAGGATGGCCGCGCCATAAGTAGCTTTGCTTTTTGTACTTTTGCCAATGATAGCCTCATAATGTATCCCGCATCAGTTGACCATCAATTTCCTGGTTCTGGTGGTATATATATATATAATAACACATGCTGTACAACGACATTACGTCTAACACTCGACAGAGAAACCACAGTCGAAGACCAACAGTTCTGGCCATGCGCGCCCGTCGACTGACGAGTGTTAGACGTGTACAGATAATATGCGATTTATTTCAAAATTGTTGCAACTCCTTTTGATCTGAAAGAAATAGAAATTGTTAGTACTTTTAATTATCTTGGTGTTGTTTTTTCCAGCGGTGGGTCACTTGTACACGCCACCAAAACGCTCGCTGGCAAGGCATTACGAGCAATGGGTTCTTTATTTAGTATTACAAAGAATATGGAAGTATCTGTTAATGTTATGTTTAATTCGTTTGATGCATTTCTTTCATCAATTTTAGGATACAATTGTGAAGCATGGGGCTTCATTTTAGCCGAAAATAATGAACGTGTACATAGAAAATTGTGTAAATGGCTACTTAATGTCAAAATGTCAACGAATATACTATCTTTGTACTCTGAATTAGGGAGATTCCCTCTTATTGTAAACAGACACATTCGCATTGTAAAGTATTGGCTTAAACTACACAACTCTAAATCTCCAAATTGTATTATATCTGCAATAATTGAACACCATCGCCGTCAAATTGAAATTAACAGCAATGTCAACAACTGGACGAATGAGGTTAAACACTTACTGAACTCTTCAGGCTTCACAGAAATTTGGCTATTCCCAGAATCAGTGGCATTAAATACATTTATTCCAGTATTTACAAATAGACTTCGAAATTTGTACATAAACGAATGTCAAAATGAAATCCAGCAGTATTCTTCTTTACGTCTTTACAAAGTATCAAAGTCAAACCTTTCTAGAGCAGAGTACCTAGATCTGATAGGGAAAAGGTCACTAAGAAATATGATAGCAAAACTTAGATTATCTTCACATAACTTATCTATAGAAAGTGGTAGACATAGGGGCATAAACTTGCATAATAGAATATGTGAACTTTGTCAATCAAATAATATTGATTTGAATATCACTTCATTTTAATTTGCCGTTATTTTAAAAGATTAAGATTGCACTATATTGAAATATGCAAAAATTTATTTGTCTGCTTAGTTCTCAAAACATCAAAATACTGACAAACCTTGCACTGTTTTGTATAAATGCCTTACAAAGTAGAAATAAATTTCTGTCAAGAAATGATAACTAGATATGTTTTAGGATTGTTGAAAACGTTTTTAAACCTCTCTTACACAACTTTGTAGAATGAAAACCATCATTGTTGTCTCTATTTAATCTTAGTTAATCTTAATTGTCACTTTAGCAAGGCATCGATGGCTATTTATACACTTTGTCATCATGATTTCTGATAAAAGTAAATTAAAACGTTTGTTTTCTTATTTCAGAGCAATGCTTTTTGTTAAGTCGAACTGTATGTATGAAATGACACTATTTTTATTGTTATGTAGTTAATTGTATTTTAAAAACAATGAGCTAATATGCTTAAGTTCTAATAAGATATGTTTTATTCTGTTCTGTTCTGAATATAGTGTATATATCTCTATTCATTGTAAACAGGCTCTGGGTTCTCCATTTCTCACTTCTTGCTTTCTCAAAGCCTATTATCAAGTATGTATCATACATCAGTATATCTGCTCTACAGTTTTAAAGAAACAACATTTAAACGTCAACATTTCCTCACATCTGTGAACTTGCAACTTGAAGTATGTACGATACCTATTCAAAACCTAATCGGACCGTTTTCATAAATCGATCATTCATTGTCTAAAGTGAAGAAGGTTCCAATGCCAGAATGTTGTAAAGTAGACTTTGGTGTCTATTCGAATAGATACAAATAGTGAAGAAAATGGTAGCTATTCAGACGTGCGATATCTTCGTTTTATCAGGCTAATTAAAAAAAATATATAAAACGGCAAGATCATACTTGGGAAATACTTTTCGCTAGTTCTAATGTTGTAGGTTTCATTCCTAAGCCACGGCGTTTCAAACAATATTTCAGGTGTAACACGTTATGGTTAAATTATAAGTTATGATATAATTTTGATCCTTTAACCACTGAGATATTGCATTTGACAGATTCATTTGATAGCGAAAATAGTCTTGCAAGAAGCAACATTACGACTTCAATATTATGTAAGAGGTGTTTTCATTGGATAAACCGACAAAGTTTAGAGTGCGTGGAACTGCGTTTCCTGTGGGAAATGTTGGTAAAATGATTTTAAGTACGAGGTTTAAAATGAAATAAGTTAATTTGACATCATTTTCTTTATTCAACTATGCAAATTTGTATGCCTCTGAAAAAATATTCAGGGAAAGGAACCAACGTATGTGTTTTTTTTTCCGTTGTTGTTGTTGTTTTGTTTTTTAAACGTTGCATTTCAACCAATCAAATCACTCGAAAATTGTAGACTGCCTGTTGTCTATCCTGTAGATAGAGAGCGGGGAAGCAGTCCAGCGCAAACTGAGCCTTTTGACGCTTAGTACAGTCTAGAGCGAACAAAGCGCTTCTTAAGGCCGTTCTCAGTAGTTTTATCTGTGCACTTCATCTGCGCATCAAAGGGAGATGATAATATGTTATCGAAGAGGTACTTGCATAGTAGTCGGATAAACAATTTTATTCGGACGACATTAACTCTAATACATTTTTTTCAAAGAATGATCATAATATTCTTGAAACTATTAAAGGACATTAACATTATCATATAGTTATCATGCATTTTAAGCCCCGAGCTTCTAGTTTTCAAGTTAAATGTTATTTTAGTAGTTTTTATATATGTTTTTCAAAAAGGGTCTGTCATTTTACAGAAAAACTAACTCGTCAGCATATACGTTTTTTTTCATTTTGTATTTCAAGATTAAATTTAACATCATATACTGAAAAATAAGAAAATTTTATGAAAAGTATTTTTTTTAAATATCTTCATTTATTTGTAATATATATACCAATTTTAACTGTGTATTGTCGAATACTTAAATTTGAAAAACTGATTTGGATTACAAAAATTATTCAGATTGTAATAATTTTGTGTTAATAAACCATCCAGAAATAATGTTATTACCTTTGATGATGGTATGGTCATTTTGACATTTTTGCCCAAATGGTTAACATGGAAACTGTAATTTTCCAAAAAAAAAACCTCGTCGACCTGTATTTATCTTTCATTTTTGAATTCGCAATAGAATTTCAAATAACATATCAAATATAAGGAAACATCTATGACAGGATAATTTTCTTATAAAACTGTAGAAAATGTCCTTAAGTTCGATCTCACCGACCGCAAATTGCCTTTGTCTATTCCTTTTCTTAATGTATACCAACCATAACGAAGGCTAAAAGTGTAGCGGTCTACAATGGAAGGTCCGTAAAAGTCAGAATAATCGTGTCTGTGGTGTTAAGTGACGTATATAACTACCAGCAATGAAATAATTACTCCTGGATTGTGCATGTAGGGTTCATAATAATCTTTCTATATATATATCGATAGTGACGGGAACGATATTCTTCTTGAATATTCAACGGATATGCCCAAAGCGTCCGGCTACCATAGGATATTATTGCGAACAGTCACGTTGCAGTAATGGAGTCAAACAGCGACATTGTTGTTTACATAACGCGATCCGGGCATGCGCGAAATCGTCGTATGCCCCTAACTCGGATGATCCAAGCTTTAACTGCGTGACAGGATGAATTATCTACGTCTGGATCATTCTGACTACGTATGCCCCATGAGTTTCAATAACGGAAATTCTATAAATAGTAACAAATAAAAGGTTCATGATCCGATTATTCAGTCTTACATACAAATCATATATATTAATTCACACAGACCACAAAAGACACCGGTTCTTCAGGAATCATTCCATAAGAATATCATACCTATATGAATGTATTAGTTTTAAGTGTACTCAAAACAAGTTGGCCCATTGTAGACCACTTCACCTAAATCAAACAAACATCAATTAAGCTATTTGACCTTCCTTCAATAATCAACTGGTTCCCTTTATAAGCTCACCGTCAGATCGCACACAATAATTTCTATATTGATTATTGGTGGTATTCCCATCTGTTGTCTCTGACATGGTGTACATATATGTCATTTAAGTGGCAGCTGCATCGATTGGTAAAAAGTGGTGATCCACATTTATTCTAATTGCCGCAGAAAGGCCCATAAAAAGAGATTAATGCTTTATCAGACTATATCATTTGGTAAACTTTTGGACAGATTCAAATAGTTATAACCAGAAAACACAACCAGCACAACATAAAAATGAAAGCCAACAAGAAATAACCCAGATTAACCAGTTTAATAATTCAGATTGTATGATTCCTCACCCCTGACCTTGACAGTTGATACACAAATGTTTGAACTGACCAATCAGAATTCGTTATTTTGCATATGTAAATAAACCGATCTTCGGTAAACATGATTGAACTGCAGACAACTATATTTCAAGCACAACAAACTTTTGTTAAAGGAGTTTATTTAATAGGATCTCAATGCATTCGTAAATTAATTCTCATGTCTTTTATGAACATAATAAAATAACTCGATATATTTTTTCAGTAATATATTTGTACTCATCTTCTTTTATGTGCCTTTAACTATCTAATCAGTAGATATTGATTAGCGGTGATATACGCATCTGGTGTCTCTGACATGGTGTACACGTATGTCATTTAAGTGACAGCTGCATCGGTTGGTAAAAAGTGTTGATCCACATTTATTCCAATTGCCGCTTTAGTTCTCAAATAAAGTTATCATCACCTGTCATATGCATCCATAAGCTTATGTTTGGAGGCTTATAACGATTAAATGTGTAGTTAATTTGTGTTTTTGAATAGTTGTAAACATTGTATTTTCAACGACCAAATCAGGCAGGCAAATCGCAACATATCGTTGATAAAACCAGTAATTGTCTTGCAGCTTTGATAGTGAAAGAAGTACTCGTAAAATTCGCATTTTTTGTCTTTGTGGAGCCCTTACCTACAAAGCATTTTTTCAATGATTGGTAAGCGAGGGGAACTTGTTTTTGTAATTATGACCCAGCTGCTATCTTTTATCTATGTAAATAATTGGACAAGGGAAGTCAACTTTTATGAGATCAAACAGATAATTGTTTTACAGGAAAACTTTTGTGACGATATAAATCACAATATTTCTTCTAAAACCTTTCACTTAAATAAAAACCTAACGATTCATCTCAAATTATTTCTGTATAATCTAACTGCATAAAACGTTGATTCGATTATTTTCCTTCAGAATATTTTAGAAACCAGTGTGTCTATATGATACATGGAAGAAAAATTGGATAATTCTCACATTTATCTGATTTTATCTTTCTGCAACTTTTATAGACATTTTTTAAACTTAATAGACTAGCTATGGAAGTCTAACGAACAGTATTTTATTGAAAATGATACATAGTAAGTGTAAATGACATCTCAAAACAATAAAAAGTTAAGAAATTAACCTTATTTTCAAAAACCTTATACAATTCCAGTTTAACATCGTGCTGTAGCTTGAACAGCCTTTAACCTTGTTGTCACAGAAAAAATCGTTTCTTTGAGAGTGCAAATAATTTAATCAAATACACGCTGCACATGTAAAATATCAGTGAAATGCTCAAACTTGAATTATTTGTACTTCACGGACAAAACATTTCATCGAATCTCTTCTTATCATCTTCATAACCTTTTGATAATGATATAGCACATCTATATTGCATATTTAGTAAACTAGTAAACTTTTTAACTATAATTGTGTTAGAATTGACACCATCCTATGCAAACAGTTCAGATCCAGGCCAGTTGCCAGATTAATTGGCGGCTGGCCAGTGATCTTATGTGTTTGCTACTCTGAGTATCTTTCCTCAACAAAATTAAGTAAATACTGAATGTTTTGAAAAGCAGACGACACACAAATATATTTATAGGAAATTGGCCAGCATTCTAAGGGTTTAAGCAACACTGTTGTTTGAACAATATTTTTGAGGTTTAAGTATATATTATATTTGTTTTACATGAAATGGTCAAGACATTTCATATTTTGAAGGCGTCCAAGTGTTTAAGTCGTCTAAATATTGAACTTCCCTGAAATCAATTAACAAGACATACGAAATAAATGCAATCCAAGAACAGGTTAACGTTATGATCTTGAATGATAAAAGTTTTCTTGATTAGATAGCAAGAGATGATCTAAAAGGACCTTTAAACTATGACACGTCTTGAAACAGGCGCTGTTTTAAACATTTTAGAACAATAAAGGGGAGAAATGAACAATTAACGCCTATCGAGGTTGTGAGATAGAGGGCCTCATTGGAAACGCTTTCTTGGGCATTATACTTGATTGGTCTTTATTTTTACTCTTTTTCATATGCATCAGATATATGTCCATTGTACCTTTCATCATAATCTATGCCTTCATGTACACAAACCATTACAACCAAACGACAATAGCACGCGATACTGGAAATACCGATGTATAGCTAGAACTGACCTGATTGGACAAACTTATACTACATTCGACAGGAAAAGCGAAACACTCATCGGCGGAAGGAATAAGAATTCAAACAGAATGGAGACGGAAGATCTGAATATCTTGTAAACCATGCGAAAACGAGAGAAACCCCTGTTTGGAGCGATCCCAAACCTGCTAAGATAGACGATTTCACCGCCGATTTGAAACCTATAGATGCAATAGTTGATAAACATGAAGCGTTCTCCTATGGAAATAACCGAATACACGATACACACTATTACACGGTTCCCCGCAAGGGGAAAAGATTAACCATTGGAAGGGATCACAGCAAAACTCTCGATGATAATGGTAACAGTCAATTCAAGAAACACGTTTCTAGACGTCTTCCGTTAGAAAATACACATGCCTTCGACGTGAACAATTCTTCTGCCTTTGACAAATACTTTGAAAATCTTAACATGCACTTAGAGAATTGTGTTTCATGGAACCCGACATTCGATGGGTACCCAAAGGAAGTTCTATTCTATGATGTCGGATTACTGGAAAACAGTCGACAATGGTATTGGAAAAGACAGCAAACTTTACCAAAATGGATTTAATGTGGACGAAATGTTAATAGAAATGAAAACAGCAAAGATACTAGATATAACGTTTCTTCTTGACAGACCCACCATGAATTGGATATTGACATTGAAAGAAGGTCAAAGCGTATTGTTTAAGCCCGAGCTTAATCTAATGGTAAATGTGAATCTGGCTGCGACCATCCTGCGTTCGAGATTACAGGCTTTGCTATAAATAGAATGCTTGGTTTGAACACCATGCCGTTTACCACAAGTAGAGTTCTGGATTGGTTCAAGGAGATACAACACATTTCAAGCGAGGGGTTTAAGAAAAGTTTTAAAGTATTCAATACGTCGTCTCAGCATAAAGATGCTAGGGTATGTGTGAAGTGGACCTGTGTGCAAAGAACGCATTCCCTATCACGGTGGTTAATCAAAACGGCTTCTATGCGTATAATCGAGGGTTGCATTGCTTCTATGCGTACAGGCACCGGCTTCTATACCGATAAATCATGTTGACATATGATGACGGTTGTGTTTATTTCTTTAATATATTAGCAGATACGACAAAGTTTCTTATTTTAATTATCTGACGGAACATGTTATATATACGTTCATTGATATAAACTGACATTTGCGTTCTACATGTTTCGGTATTCAAAAACAAACCCAAAATGTGAAGCAGAAATAAGTGAGAACTCTTCAAAAAAAATGATTTAAAAGATATTTCAATCAAATCTTAACGTATCAAACTCTTATTGACATTGTTTGGGCAACTTTAACGTACATTAACTGATACTTCTCAATCATTTCGGTTTTTTAAATTTTGATTAGCCCTGGATATGGTAAAAATAAGAGATATTTTAATGCAACGGATAATATACGTACCCGGCACCGGCTAATTATCGATGTAAACGGACACATTTCTATAACCCGTTTCTGATCAATAATTAAGTTGTAAAGCATGATTTTCTCATTAGAATAGTATATTCAAATTAATATCTTGATAAATTAAGCTGGTTTTTTCACTTTGTGTTTGAAATATGCATCAAGATGTGGCCTTTTCTGTACCAAGTTATTTCACTTGAAATAAGCTAATTCGTCTGACTCATGAAATTAGGTATGTTTTTTATAAGACTCTATGATTTGCATTCGTATTAGCATTACAAATAGTTTTATCAAGAAATATGAGACACATATTCGGGGTTATTGTATTTTATGTTTTCAATCCTTGGAAGAGAATTAAGCCCAAAGCGATGAGGGACCATTATTAAAAGTCTGCGACATTAATATCTCGACCACAGAGGCTACTTAGAGTTATCTTGTCCGTAACTATATGAACCGCCTTTTCTTGTATGTAATGACAAAGTATTATGCATGTATGCTTTTGAAACACAATGAGTACGACATTAAATAATTTTCCGTGTTAATAGTTCGTTCAGAATCTAACACTTAGCCTTTCGTATCAACAGATTTATCCATTTATTGGTATGATCAACATAAGTTTGGACGCGACGAAAGTGGTCATGGCAAACTCGAACAAAACGATGTTGGACAAGACAATGACAAAATCGGGCTAGACATCGTTGGAAAAGACATTTAAAATAGAAAGTAGAAACAAACTTGGGCGAGACAATATTGAACACTTCAGTGGAAGGACCTCTTTAAACCTTTCCCAAACAACATATTTTCAATTGTCCCAAATTGAAAGTTTGCAGGCGACATTTCAAAATGTGATAAAATTGGAAAATAATCTTCTTATAGGGCAGAAAACATTGTGGGATAAGGGAAAATTGCTCGTAATGAGCAATTTCTCCTTTTCCCACAATGTTTTCTAAAGTTGTCTGCAACAAAGTGGTTAAAACTCGTTATTATTTTGGAAAGAGTTAAGAAGACTTGAACGTACAGTATTTATCGTGGGGGATGAACATGGGTGGGTAGCATCTATTCGTCTCTCCTTTTGTTGATTTGACCAAAAAGAGACCGTCTTATCTTCGTTTTAACGTATAAAACAAAAGAATGAGAGAAGCTAGTGCTATCTGTTCGTGCATTTGCCGGTGCCAAAAATTAATGCGTTATAAACTATTCATACATTATCCGTAGCCAACCCCGTTGATGATTTTTATATATTTCTTTATTTTTCTGATGAACAAACAATGGACCATTTTCTTTTTCGTTTCAACCTGTAAAAGTGAATAAAATGAGAATGAAGGTTCATAAAGAAACCGGTGTCATCTGTTCGTACATTAGCCGGTGCCAAGAATTACAGCTTTATAGGTTATTCGTAGATTATCCGAAGCCACCCCGTTGAGGATTTTTATATATTTCTTTTATTTAAAGACAATAAATATGACAATAAAACGTGGCATACATGGATCTTAACTTTTCTGGTGAATTACATTTCGGAAAAGAACATAATCTCTTATAAATCAGAAATGAATTGCAGCTTTGTCGATAGGTTTATGACAGAAAAAAGGACAGCCTTGTTAGTCGAAAGGTGCTTTTGGCCATTGAAAATAGAACTGAAATGCTGTTAAGGTATATAGACAAATGTTTTGCCTTGAAAGGGAACGAGAACCTTTTAGTGTAAATAGTGATTCTTCACATCTCCTAGATCAAATTTCAAATAGTTGACTGTGAAAGGAACACGATCCAAGACTTTGACGTGAAGTCCGTTATAGTATCTGAATGTATGACTTTTCATCATTTGAACATAAATAATAGCCAATCCAATCAGATGTGATTAGTGTATCATATTCTATTGGTCGATGTGTAATAATTCTGTGTTTTCCGTCCTTGCGAATTCGATTTACCAATAACTATTTCAATAACTTACTAAGCAACGAAAACCGAACCTTGTTTAGAATCTCATCAGTCGATTAGGAGCCGACATTTTAACAACCCAAATCGGGCGACAGTATCTTTTAAATACTTTTGCAGACATTGTCTTGTTTTATGTTTTATTGTGTTTTGTCAATGCTTACCATTGTTTCGGATGCGCATTATTAGATAATAACGCTGTTGTATATAAAGATAAGATACTTTTATCTTATTAATATGATGGCACGTACATTCCAAATTATCGAAGAAATCCAGTCTCATTTGGCAGAGTGGTCACTCCAGCATTTAGCTGTGTCATGGTCTATTGTTGCGAATAAGTATACGACTAGGCAAATACGTAGTCAAATTTCGACTTACTTTCTCTCAGAGAAGAGATACACAAACACTTTATGTGTTGATACACATATACACATATATGCATATAAGTAAAAATGATTACTATATAAGTTTACATATGCAATTAACCATTTAATAACATTGTGTTCTTTCTCATTGACTTAACTAAATATTTTTAAAAGTAAATGGAAGGTTTGTTACGTTTTTTAATTGGTTTGGTTAATATCAATTCAAAAAGTGAAAACTTCTTGAGCATGCTTTTCGTAACAGCTTGGATTGGTAGTCTAAATACTAAATCCTAGACAAATACAAATAAAATGTTTTTCATACCCGTCACATTTTTTTCAAAATCCTAATTGTTCGGTGAGTGCAAAATAATCAAACTAATATGTGACGTTATCTGAGTGAATATAGACAGTGATTGTAACCAGAAGTAAGTTTACCCCCTCATTTCAAACGATCTATTGTTTGTACTCTCCACGCTAGAGAGTACGCACAGGGGAGAGAATAATGTGAAATACCTCTATTACCATCAATCTGACACGATCGCACGATATGGTCAAGTCATAAAACCTTTTTTTTCTTGAGCCGTTTGGCGGCCTTGACGATCAACCATTGATTGGACACACAAAGTCCCTTTTCAAATATATCAAAGTAACCCTGTGTCCTAAGTCAGTTGCTTTGAAGTATTTTACACAGTTCCAACAAAAAGATATATATTTGTCCTTTTCTTCATAGCTAATAAATTTGGATACTTTACATAATTAATTAAGTGATCTTAAATAAGATGTTTGAGCACAATTCGTTGATCAAATTTCAGTATAAAGAATACGACATCCAACTGGAAACGGGACGTGTACTAGTATAGATAACATAAAAAGCAAAATATTTTCATATACGTGTTATTTTCCTTCGTTTGTCACTGACCATAAACATAAAGGTTTCATTGTATTTTGCTTTCAAGATTTAAAATGTTACATTAATTTGACAATAATTTTAACGAATTCTTTCATGGGAACTTTCTTTGAAATTGATCTTTTTGCGTGTGATGGCCAGTTCGGTAAATGACTTTTTTGTAACTTGTCAATACTGAAATCGAATATCATGTTTGTAAGTGGAACCAAATCAATGCAAGTTCTGGCTTTTCTATTTGACGTTCCGCCATATATTGCCATGACCATGTTTGGATGAAGGAACTCAGAGAAGGAAATGATAGGCTGTGCTTTGATATGTAGGCGACAACTTGCGGAAATGAGACGACATATAGCCACAGCCGGCTCGTTTTGAACTTCAAAGAATACGCAGGTTTTATCCGTTGACATCAATATTGGTCAAAAGTATACACTGCATAAAGGTATTTTCTACCAAATAAAGTCTGTTTTAATCTGAATATCATATAATATACAATCAATTAAACATAAACTAACAAAGGATATCACAAATAATTACATGAAGTAAAGACCGGAAGTTTACCCCCTCATTTTAAATCGTTTAGATCGAGGACCCTTTTGGCCCTCTTTTGCACATTCGCACTTGAATGTGAAACACCTCCAAATTAATTCGTCGTTGTTTAATCAGAGATAAGTATTTACACTAAATCCGTTACCCTCTCCTTTGATTTGTTCGGTAGGTTTTTTGAAAAAAAAATGAGAAAGAGAGATACACAGTTTTTAACATTCCTTTTTACATTTGTTTTTGGTATTTACATCCCAATCGCATATTTATACCCCATAACTCTCAAAGCTAAGTATCGGAAGAAACCAGAAAGATAATGCTTGACAGATCATCAACATGTTAATTACAACCTTTGCTTATGATTGTCACATTATAAAGCATTGGCTATCATATTCCATCAGAACCGGAAAGCTAATGAGCGGGACACATTGAGCTTTCATTTATAAAAAAGGGTAAAAAAGGCAAAAATACCTGTGGCGCCGTCATCTTCATTGGACATTAGATCGTAAACATTGGTCACGTAATTCCCCCATATACTGTGTCGTTGGAGTACTTTTCCCCTTGTATTCACTGGAAGATTTCACAGGCAAACGTAAGAACATACAGAAAGGAGAATTATGCTTTCAATAAAAATTGTGATATTTGACATTGTATTATAGTTACACAAACCTTACGTATCGTGAATTTACGTGGTTTTATTCATTGATAAATGTTTTCATTTAATAGGTTTTTGAACTTTAAAGTTATTTAGTAGATAACGATTGTGTTGATCTATATGACAAGGGTTTGTGAGGAAAAGGTATAACTCAACATAACTGACGTTTAAACACTTTAATGAAAACCAAAGTCTTTATAAAATAAACATTCTATTACAGGTATATAGGGTACAGACATTTTATCGTGAATACGGGCTTCGTGTCTCCAATACGAAATAACAAACTTAAATACATATATTTTTAAACTATAAGCTGAGTCTCATTAGTTGATGAAAAATATATTCTTCGAAATCACACATTCCATAAGCTTCTTAAATACTGGAAATACGTAATTATGAAGGATCTTAGGATATATTTCAATGGGATCCACAGTTCGCATCGATTACCATCATTGTATGTAAAATATAGACACCTAGTTGCCTAATAGTGATATTTTACACACATGACAGCATTCGTGTATTATATGATATCCAATTGACCATAGACTCTCTTTGGACTGATCATGATCAAGAATGGACGCAGTCATAACGATATTCTTTTTCTGACATCATCGAATGGAAACAAATTTTACCTTCCCCAATTAAATGTTCAATATTGAGCTTGTGAAAGGCGCATCTAAATACTGTAAGGGATTTTCTCAGCGGAAAAGAAAGTTCAATAAAGTTTCAAATGTTGGACTCCAAAGGACTTTAAATGGTTATGTGTATCGCACCTAGGAGAGTTATTGATGCATTCCGGACAACTCTGTATTACACAATCTTACATTCGTTATTTGAAGTTGATGAAAACAGATACTATCTGAAATCTCTTAAAAATCCAGACATGTCATAACTTGTAAGTGAGAGACAGCAGGGAATTGACAAAATCGAGTTTCTATTTTCTAGGCTTGATGTAACCTTTTTTCACGAGTAAGAAATTCCCCAAGTTACAAAAAGCCGATCCTGCTTTATAAATTTCAAGAGTTCCTTTATATAGTGTTGTTTTACACAAGAGAAAGCAACACATTTTCTATAAGAACTAACACCACAACAAAATATCTCTTAATAAAATCAAAATAGTCCCTCTGTGATAAAAATGAGATAGTCATTGATGTACTTACATTTACTGAGTGGTTGAACTCATTGAAACACAATATCAAGATTTCTCTTTCTAAAAAATAGAGTATCCATTTTAAAAATCATACAACACTAACGAAATGGCTATAACCTTACATCAAATACAATATGTTAAGTCAAAATATATCTACACGAAGAAAACTATTTAAAAAAGAAAACCCCACATAAAATTAACACAGTCTTCACACAGTTATCAAGCGACAGATACATATAACCAATTGGTCATGATTTTCATGATTACGGTGGCGTTTCATTAGTAATCAGCTGGCTGGTTGAGAAGGTCTTGTAAGTTCCCGCGGGAGTTATTGCTGTCACAACGACATATATTTCTTTCCCGAACTCTCCAATATCCGCCTGTGTGAGTTTAAAGTCGATGTGTGTGGAGACAGTTTCTTGCCACATGATGATATCCGTACTGTAGGATGCTGTACCAACTGATACTTCATAATAGAGGTCAAAGGGTGAGGTAAATACGTCTTGCCAGTCTACCCGCACTATTTGTGTTAACGGGTCCCATGTCATTGATAAAGCGTTGGTATCTGAAAGTTAATATGGTTAGGACGTCATGATACATCTTGTAATTGGTATTCTTTGGAGTTGGTCATTAACGAACAACAAAGCAAGTCTTCATTTGCCCATAGGCATGAAACAATGACTCAACGTTTTTCCGTGTCGATATGGGATACGATAATACTATCAAACAATTATCTGTCATTTTATCGCAGAGCGCATGGCTACGGACGGTTAATCTCGTATTCCTAATCCGCAAGATCACGGACTGCAGACTTATATTACATTAGTGCACGTTAAATTCGATACGACCCACATTTCAATAAATAATGAATACAAAATTGTGTTACCTTTAATAACAGGTGAATCGAAAACTACTGTAAAGTTCTTCACAATAGCCTCGCTTGTCAGTCCAATTTCATTGACCCCCGTTAGTATGCAGCTATATTCGCCCTGGTCAACCGTTACATTCGCGAGATAAACGAATGTAGAGGCAACTCCTCTGTCCGATACATCAAATGTCTTCTTTATTGTTTCACCGACAACAATCACCTAGTATCATAATAATAATTTACGTTTTGACTTAAAGCATACAGAGCAAAATATATGAGAAATGATTAATGTTGTACACACTTTGAAACTAGCTCATTTATTCCATAATACTCATATTGTCTTTTTTAAATAAAGATATCGACTCTCTTTTCAACTGCTTTGACAGTAACATAGGTGGTAAACAAGAACAATGGAATGGCCTGGAATGTTTTAGCATAATTTTACATTGCATCAAATTGTGAGCATTAGCATAACCTTAAGGTCTGGCTGTTATAATGACCTTGTGAGGAGCATTTCTACATGACAAGCATTCAAACATAAGTCATATACAGGTTTTATACATATTCAAGATCAATCATATCCAAACCTAACTGGCGATCTTTTGTGCGACAGTCGGACGAATAACTTTAACACAAATAGCTTGACTCTTTACCTGGTGAACGATTAAAAAGATATGCAACGTAAAGGAGACGCATAAAAGGAAAGAAAGGTTACTAACTAGGTAAATACTGCAACATTCTTTTTTTGAAATTGTAGTTTTAAAGACCACATTTATTTATACAGATCTATAATACAGAGTCGGTAAGAAAATCAAAAGTGATGGTTAACCTGGTAAAATTTGATTTGGTCCGTGAACTTGAATCCCGACCATCTTAATCGCATTTCCTCGTGTGACCCTTGGTAGAAATCCCTTGTGGGATAGAGCGTATCTGACGTTCCGAGAATGTCCAAAACAACGTCACTAACGTCTGGCGGTGAAAGTAAGACTTGAATGCCGTCGCTTCTCATTTCCGAGGTCAACCCGACGTTATTGACGCATTTTACCGTAACGTAGAAGGGTCGGGATGTATCCATAGTATCTAGAAGACGCCAATTACCAGTTCTTGCGTTATCTTGCAGCGGACGATAGTCTGACACCAGATTGTAATCAATAAATGTTCCTGAAACATTAAACATAGCGACATACGCTTTACTTGATAAAATACAACTTCCTTCAATAGCTAACACGATGATATATGTTTCGCAGGCTTCACTCGAGCATTTTGGTAGCGATAATAGCGATACGTCTGAATGAAGTTACGATAATGGTAAAAAGCCAAACCATGAAAACTTCTGGTGAAAGACAAGGTTACTGTTATATAAATCTACGGTGACTTACCTAATGCCCAGGAACATTCTTTAACCCCAGATTCATCATCTGACACATCGAAAGTAAAGGTAATATCTCGGTTTCCTTGGAAATCTAGATCTGCGTCTGCATAAAAAAGAGTCACAAATTGTCAAATTCAATTTTTAATAAACGCGTCGATACAATGGCGAAAACAATCTTTATTTAAAGTAGGTGTACAAAAATCATTTCTCATTCAATGAATCATAAGACACATCCTTCCTTAAAATGCATGGAGTCGATATACTTTCATCCTATTAATTTACAGCAACGGCATTTGATTCCGATTCAACAGGTTGAAATAGTACATAGATAAGATAAATATTCTTACCTTTATTTGGTCCATCGTTGAGGGACGATATTGTAGGAGGTGTTCTGTCTATCAAGAGGGGGTCTGAATAAAACACTGTTTTCATTCCAGCGCCATTTGTAGCTATTACGGTAATGTATAGAGCGGTTTTGTGTGGTAAATTAAGATTGGTATTCGTCCCAAACTGCCTCTGTCCTACACTTGTAAATTTCTGATACTGACAGCCACCTCTTACAGTTCCTGTAATCAAGAAGATGAATAAGAATGTTTAAGGAGAAGTGTCCTTTCAGTGAATATTCTAGTCTGTCCATTTCTCTCTGCGTTATAGTTATTGTGTGTGTGTGTGATTTTATTTTGTTGAGCTGTGTGTCAGTTAGAAGAAAGAAAATGATGACGGCCAATGTGTGCACTGCAAATATCTAGATGCAAATGTGATGAGTTGAAGCCTTATTCACAAGTGTTAGTAGAGTAAACGTCCTTAATCTTCTTTGTATTTGCTAATAGCTTATTTAAACGTCACTGAACTCAAATAGTTAACCCTATACTCCTTTAATTAATCATTACGAATTAAATAAGAAATGGCTGTAGTTAACCATTTCATTTTCTACAAAAATTTGTTTCATCCATACCGGAAGCATCTGATAAGAGTTTATGCAATATACTATTTTCAATGTTGTACTATTAAGGATGGTCCAGAACTTTTAATGCCCTGTATATGACCTTACCTATAGCCCAGACGTAGTTCTGTATGCCACTTTCCGGATCAGAACACTTCCAAGAGGCGTGAATAGATGCAAAGTCGTGTACTAAAACAGCGTGAACACTGATAAGACCGCCATCGCCTTTTTCGTAATCGGCCATTTCCGTGAGGATTACGTCGTCAAGTAGGAGTCCGTTTGATCTTGGCAATGTTCCAAGTTTCAGAACCTGTTTGGTATCCCTAGATTGAAACACACACGATATCAGTTGCCATGACGATTCACTGTTCGAACCACTGTGTCCTGGTCGCGAGTGGAGTTGAAACAGATGACGCTCTTCTCCGAATTGGACACTTACCTCTTCAGTTAATAAAGTGTTATTTTTGGATGGAATGTGTGTTGCATACATTGTCAAATAGTAGGCGTGTCCTTTATTTAAGAATGGCATGGCCTGGGAGATGTTTCCACGTATCCATAAAGCAGCGTTGCCCTCCTTAACTTTTCCAGAAACCACAGAAAGACACCCAGCTACATTCCATGAAGATAGTTCTTCCGCTTTGCATGCTCTTTTGGGCTTTAAATATTCTAGACCAATTGGGTTGGCAGCGTCTTCAAAGGATGGGTTCTTCAGGAGATTGTCCCCCTGTATTATTTGACGCACTGGAATAGGGGCAGTTCTATCTATCACGACACCATTAGAAGAAGCTTTCTCGGATGTTTGGCCAGCTGCATCGGTTGCAAACACTTCGTTAAAGACCATCTGACCTAATGATGAAAAACAAATACAAATTAATGCATTGTGCAATTACCAAGAGTGAGAACACATTATAAGGCACAATGACAACCAAAAGTAACGAAATTAATTAGGCTTTCTCATACAGGTAACAAAACTTTGTCACAGAAAGCCGAATTGTTCACAATTGTTCAGCATTCGCTCTAAAATTGCCTCACTCTTTCTGCTGAAGTGATGTCAAAACTATCAGGAAAGTGTTAATATGCTTGCTTAAATTATTAAGGGTAGCACAATAACTGTAATCTATTCGAAACAACGATCGCATTGGCAATATAAGCTAGATTCTTAAGGCATGTGTTGCAGGCGCAAGGAGAAAACAGGATATGACTTTCACAAATGTCACGACATGGTTAAAAAGCCGGAACAATCTCTAAAACGGAATTGTTGCATTGCATTCAAGGACCATAGTACCTAAACTGTTGCTGTGGTATAAACAAAAGATGAAAACTACGTTGAAATATCATTTTAACAAACCCTTCTTCGGATAAATCATCTTTCTCGCCCTTTTAATATGAGGTTTCGGCAATATTTCAAACAACAATCAGATTGGGCTTAACAGGTAACTGCTTATTTGGAGTAATGTATGTCTTCGGAAATTAGTAGGCATTTTTACGCAGACTAACCATATATTTTAGGGAAAGTAAGGTATGGTTATCTAGTTATTGAAATATTTACAAGTGTACATACCGTTTTCTATATCTTTTTGTAGAGGACGTGATACGATTGTATCCATGCCAAGTTCAGTTTGAGGAACAATGTCGCACGTCCCTGCTTTGTCTGCACTAGACACACACCATGTATACGATACAATGCAAGAGTGAATATCTGTAAATCCATGCCAGTGAGCAGCTAACAGACGTGAATGGTTCTGGTATTTCAAGTCAAGGAGATCTGTAATCAAAATGATATTTTGTTTATTATGTTTATGATGTTCTCATCAAGTCAAACGGCAAAGCCTCGTAAAACATTGTCTATGAAATATATGGTCGAGATAGAATAAATCAGCATGTGATACATGCCCTTTTTGCTTGAAATAGCGAACTACAGATGCAGATGTTTTTTAGCGTGTCTGTCTCGTTTGTGGAAAGTGACGAGTTCGATACTAAGACAAGATTAAACTAAAGATTATAAATCAATAGAGCGTTACAGTTTTTCCTCATGGCAACTAAATTGGTGATAGCATTAAAAACTGAAATGTAAGTTCAAATTCTAATAAGCGTAGCAGACGTTTTCATCAAAGAAATCAAAGTATGATATCAAATGAAATATTTTCAAGTTCAACAACAACAGCAGCAGCAGCAGCAAACAAAGAAGAAAAAATAAGCTTCAGGGTTTTTGGTATTTTTTATAATTTAAAATACCATTACTCTGTGCTAAAGGTAACATCAATTATCTCCCTTTAACATTGAAAATTACATTTGAAATCATGACCAAAAATAAGAATAGCTAATAATTGTGCATACTTGTTCCATCTATAACGGTACCCATTCTCGGACTGTCTGAGTCAATAAGAAAACCGTCAGAGACTGCACATGTGTGTAAACCAGAAAACGTAAATCCTTGCACGCTGCTGTAGTAATGGACGCCTGGCTTTAACTCAGAAACAGGAATACCAACACGTGTCGTGGATACATTGGATAGCTCGTGGTTATTTCCTGTAGACAATTAGTAACATCAAAGGTTCGAAAGTCATTATTGATCATTGTCACAAAATGTTGATCCTGTTAAACGTTTTCATCATATTATACCCGCTCAAAGGATTGCCAGTTCGGTATAAACTTACTTTTAAGCCTTTTTTTAACAATATGTTCTACTCATTTGTGACTATAGACTTTATACAAGACTTTAAACAATGTTTAAGACTAACAGAAAATCATAACTATTTCGAGCTGTGAACACCCATTTGAACCAGTCGCAGTAAAACGAGGAGGTTAGATGGCAGTGACCAACTGTAGCAAATGATAAGCTCCATGAATATTTTAATCAAGGATAACGTTGTTATATTTTCAATTCATTTGAGTACTTATTGAAATAAAGGTTGTCGACACTTGAACTGAAAACCAACATGGGAATTAAATCATCAATGTATTACTAAGATCAACACAATCGCTTTATTTTTCTACTAGTAACAGAAATTGTTTCATTTTCATCGCGTCAGAGAAAGACACTTCTTCTACATTCGTTCACAAACAATTTCTTAATTGATTTATATATTTAATCAAAACTCGTATGAATAAGATAACTTCCTATGCATATACTGTGAAAAATAGTCGAACAACAAGATTGATATTGAAAGTTTTATCAAAACAGCATAACGAGTAAGTGTATTATGCGGGGCGTGTGAAATAGTCTCGATAAAACTTAATGGAACCCACATTAGACAAACCAACATTAGTCAAAATTCATCAAAGAAAATAGTTAAACATACCTCCTGAAGAAGGGCTGATAAAAGCTCTGTACTTTGTCGACATTTCGGACATGTTTATGAAGGATCCTTCCCAGTCGATGACCATTGCCTGTGTTTCATTACAGACATCAATGTCCTTGTTACTTAAGCTGGAAACCTCTTTTACCTTATGGTGATGAAAATATAAACATTTCTAAAATGAATTGAATATAGTCTTACATCTATATTAAATATATATCGATATGTCTTCTTCCCTACTAAAAAGATCTTTTAGATTAAGACTGGGCCCGTGAGCCTGCACCAAAACATTATTTTGTATAAAAACTGATTAACAGCAATTGTTCATAAAAAGTAAAAGTGGCTATTTTTAAAAAAATCTGAAATGTCAGTCCAATGTGGGCTCCGTTGGCCAAGACGAACATTCTAGACACTAACGAGAAGTATAAACATGGAGCATAAATACTCCTACATATTTTTTTAAGAGTTTCAGCCTATATCATAGTATATTTGTTTCATTGCAAATATGTTAAATTTGATAAAACGTTTCACTCGTACTTACAGATTTACCAAGTATGTTTGTTATCTGTGGTTTTGCTTGGTTAACTATGAGCCCTGGACTTTTAAATGTTGCGAAGGTTCTACCGTTATACCAAGCTCGTACAAAAACGGAATACTTTTCGCTTTCATGGAGAGTTTTATCTGGAATATAACGGGAAGTTTGCTTTTACTTTTATAGGCATACCAACAACTACCTAAGATATGATAACGGATCATATTTCAGAACGAAATCTTCTGTCTTGACACATCGTTTAAATCTAGAAAATGCAAAGCATGTTATATTTTATAAACCTATTAACAGACAGTAATTCCTTCGTTCAGATTTTAATGTGGTCATCCTTCATCGTTATATGACAGGTAGTGAATACTGACTAGAATTATGCTGCCTCAATTGAAAACTAATTAACAGATAAAAAAAAAGCCAAACCCTTAATCTTTTAGTTAATAAAATACTATTTTTCGCAGAACTGTGCTTCAAATGTACTGTTTTATGAACTGAACACCGTTTTCTTTACTGATAGGAGCATTTCGGTCTAGAAACCCCTATCGGGAGTTACTAATATTAGAGGGTTTGTAGTATTCAATTTAGGACTAACATTTCAATTCTCGAATATAGAAAATACATTTATCATCAGAATTTACCTTGTTTAAGTGAGACCGTTATATTCATTCTTCGCCCAGCATCATGCCAGATCCTGTCTGTACTTGTAAATATACCATGCGGTTCTGGTTCCTCAGTAACTCCCGCACTCCATTCATACCTTCAAAAATCCAATTGTTTTATGAGTTTGAGGAAAAAATACAGCTGACGTTTAAATAGCATTTACCAACGTGTGCCTTAGGAACTTTTGGTCTGTGAGATAATGCATTTGACTTATCTTTATTTATAAGCTTTCGATTATGACATTACTATTGTAAACGCAAAATGATCTTTGTTACGTACACTCATTGTGGTGGCTAGATATTTATCGGTCATCCGGCAAACTAATCGAATATTGGATTATTTCGAAAATCAAGTACCATGCGTAACATCTGTTTGTAAAAGGAAAATATGATGAACTCATATCGTCCAGGAGTTAGTTTTACCAGAAGCAAATGTATCTAAAAATAATCAATCGACTGTTTGAACCTCTAACGGTACTTATAACAATATGAAAGAATCATGCGACGTAAGGTATGACTAAATGGTCTATAGTTCCTTTCCATTAAAAGTTTCTGGTTCTTGACCTTCCTTTCCATAAGACTTTGCTGTAGTTTATTTTCAAAGCAATACTATAAATGGTCAACCATAAGAATTATCCTTATCAACTTAATAAGGTACAAGTCATTTTACCATTTGGGTTTAACTTTATCTGTTTCGATAATGTCCCATTTTGCCGCAAGTATAGTGTTTGTAGGTGTGTGTGTCATTCCGTTTGTATTCGTCTCCATATTCACACGATCTGTTACTGTTATAGTCGCATATTCTGCATCTGTTTGAAATGATTACAATGTTTTCTTAACGTTTTCGCCGTTGTACACATGTATTTAATTAATGTACGTACACTACATGTCACTTTTTCCTTTGTTTTCTTTAGATAAATGCAGTTGTTCATTTGAATATTAAGTCTTGGGGTTTTCATTCTTGTAATGATATCTCGACAACTCTTCACACGTATGTGGATTAGATATTTACAAATATATACATCCATTGTCATGTGGAATACTTATGATGTAGTTAGAATATACAGAGGTAAGAGTTTTATATCTTTATTATATCAGTGAAGGATCTTTGAGTGAGATATATAGCTTATACATGTACATGTTCTGTATGATTCCAGCAACCACGCACAAACAACGTATGTCGATAACATTAGATTAAAAAAAAAATTCACACAATACCTTCAGTAGCATCATGACATTGTTCTGTAATTGAATCTGTGGGACACTTCCGATCCTGGGATGCACACACACAGTGACCTTGACACGAATAGTTTGAGCATCGACGTACAAGTTCCATCAAACCTCCAGTAATCAGTTTAAATTGAGAATGGATGAGTTGGCTCGTAAGTCCTACCTTTCAAAAGAAATAAGAAACGTTATAACAAATAAAGACATACGGAAAATGGATTTACATAACGGACTGTAATCTTTGGCGTTAAGGTAAATACTACTTATTTGACATATTCACTATTTGAGGTAAGAACTACGCTGTCGGCTTTTACAGTGTTTAAAGAAAATGATTTAGCAAAACTCAGTATGTTGAATTTGTATCAAAAGACTTTTGATCAAAATAAAAAACAAAAGAAAATGGTATTGATTATTTCTAACGACTTCAGTTGAATTATGTTTTTACTTTAAAATAAAATTTCGTACCATTTATTTGAGTGATTTGGGTTTAACGTGTTTTGATGGATCCAATGCCATGAACGATGTCTTACCCCATTTTCAGCCCAGATAGTCACAAATATATTCTTGAATGGAGCAAGGCGTCTTGTTCGAATATTGAATATTTGCACTTTTCCTCCGTCATTAGAGAAATGTGGTGTATCTTCATCATGAAGGGCGTAAATGGTACTACGCTGATCCTGGCAAATAAATGGAAGAGTTAAGTAGCAACACACGCTAAGTCCTGTGCATTTAATTTAAATCCAAGACCATATATTACATTATTCTTACAAAGGACAATGCCAAAAGAATCAGCTAAACAGCTATGTAATGTATCTTTGTTCCAATTGAAAATCTCATTACATTCAATACGCTTCGAGCGTATGTTTTATTTGATAGATTACTAAATCAAATGACATTGTTTTGTTGAACAGCTTAGTTGAAAACGCATTTGCAATCCAGTCTTTAAAGTAATTATGATGGCATTAAGTTTGAAGTATTATAGATGGTCAATGTGTTAAAGTTATACTATCTGAACAATGCAACCATGACCAAGGAATACTGCAGATATAAACGATTGAATCGATTGAGGCTAGCAATGCCTAAACACCATCTTAGCAACTCAAATAAGTCAAACACATTTTATAACAGAGAAAAGGACTTTAAACAGACTGATAGAATACGAAAATTTTAACTCACGATATTTAAATCTGAGTCGATGTAATCAACACCATCTTGTCAACTCAAATAAGCCAAACATATTTCACATCAAAGTAAAGGACTTTATGAAGACTTATACGACAATTTAAACGTACGGTGTTTAAATCCGAGTCCATGTAATTGGAGCCGATATTAATATGATATCCCACAATTCCAGAGTGTTCGTCGCTGAAGCCTATAATGGCCAGGGTAAGGGAATCTTTCGACCATGTCATCCAGTCTCGTTTTCGGTGTAAATTAGCTGCGTGGTCAGTGTGGATTGCAAATGTACCTATTGAATACATAAATGTATGTTACTGATTAGTTATTAGTATATATAATATAGGAAAAAGCCATTTTGTAGGAGTAGACCCAGTCTCTCTCAAGTGATTTTGCGGAATATTGAATCATCTAGAGTCCATCTGCTTGTATATTCGTTGGGTAACGTGAACCCCTTAAAAGCGAACCTTTTTTATCAGGCCATTTTCCCCTCAAACTAGCACACCTGTCCAAAGCAATTAACCTTTTATATTCATCACTAAAGCCCATTGATAAGAGCCGAACAGTGAAACAATACCTTCAACAACGCTTATACTGGCGAAAATCTTTTACACTGGTTTAAGGGAACATGTCTTTTTTAAGCGTTGTCATGGAACATAGTTTGCCTCTAAGACGTATACCAGCGAGGCATGTAACATTAAATTGACAATTTCTACAGTCAGGTATTACGTTTGTGTAAAAATCACGTCTGTCCCATCATGATCGAGCACTGCTTAACCAACCTGCCGTAGGCACTGATGAATCTACAAGAACATCGGTAATTGAAGACCTTGCACACAAATTTGCCCCGTTACACGAATGTAGAACGACATCATACAAACTGCCATCATGTAAGGAGATGTCTGTAAACGTATAATCTTGGACAAGGCCAGGAATCTGTTATAAGTAAAATAGGTGTAAACATAAGTAATCACGTTTTTAAAAGTGTGTCCAAACACAAAATATGAATAAATAATAATGTTGTCTCATTGTAGACAATCCCCAATGTTTCGGATACTTTTGGTTTATTTATTTATTTGCAATGTCATCACACGCTTGGTAAACTTGATAATAACATTTCATGTAACCCAACTTCATCATTTAATTGGGGGAAATAAAACATTTGGTTTAATAATTTTGTCTTATGACCAAATTGCATGAACTATCTTTAGAAAGGTTCTGGAAAAGCACAAGGGTACATGTTAATATATTGACGCAGTACCAGGCTGTTTTCAAGCGTTATATACAAATTATTCAATATATTTCAAAATGTTGATGAATCAGGCTCAATCGAATGTAAATCATGCAACAGCGACACAGAATTCGTTCTAGCAATGTGTTTCCACTACTTAATGTCATTAGAAGAGCGAAATCAGACAGATGCACACATACATTGCCATCATTACTGTTGGACTTAACAGATTGGTTAGAAATGTAAATGATGTGATATATGCGTTTTACCAAGCAAGAAACGGTCTACAAGTTAAATGACCTCGTAATGTGCGATAAAAATGCTGAGTATCTGTAGATTCAAAACAAAGCTTGTTGTTGACTACCCAGAAGGGTTTTCTGTTATATTTCAGATTTCTATGGTAAGAAAAATGTTTTTGTCTGACTATCGTATGTTAAACTCCACTTTTTATGTTTGACAACACTTGTATAAATGGCGACCATAACAGTTCGAAAGTCTGTCAGTTGCCATACAACTGCAATACAGTTCGTTTTCTTTGCATATTAATATGGGCGAAGAACTATATATTTTATATATGAACAGTCCCCGTACGTGGCTGATCATGAGATTCTGGAAACACTTGACAGGCGAGAATATTCAAATTACCAGATATTTAGGAGTAGCATCTCTTAAAGGTGTGTATCGATAAGACATATGCATACCTGTACGGAACTATTGAAATCTTCGCCTCTATGCGACACGATCGAAAGGTATTGTTTATGAATATGGGATTCGGCATCGTCGACCTTCCATGTGAACTTTAGCATGTTCTTCAATATTGAAGTGGCCGGTTTCAATGAGCCAATTGATACGTGTGTCAATGGCGTTGTAAAGACAGGTCCTGTGTCATCTACCTCGAACCCATTAGAAGTGGATTTTGACATCAAGCCTGAAAATATAAGAAAGAACAAATTTCCAAAAGAAACAATTGCACTTGATTGAATAATCAATTAACTAACTATAAATGATACGGAACACAAAGAAAACCTGAAAGTTATCGAATCTAAACACATTAAGAACATGCCAGAGTGAAATCCTGTGTTTGAACATGTTGACTTTATGTATGAAACTTCACTAATTTTATCAAAAGTTGTCTGACATGATCCTCACACTTTTGAATTTATCATTCTTATCTGATCAAATTTACAATGTAGTAAACCACCACTATATTTAGGTAGTTTTCCTACCTGCTTTGTTATAAGCTCTGACTGTGGAATAAAGTCGTTTGTTGGTAGGTAATACATATTCAGTTGCTGTTTGTATATCTGGTATTACAATTTCATCGGCTGAATTCACAGCTGTCGCCGCTATGATATCATCACCACCCTCTTGTGTTCCCAATTGCCAGGTGTAGTGAGATATATCTGACTCGGCATCCACAAAGTTAAACCACTTACAGGCAATGAACCTCCTGCAATAATGACGCAGCTGTTTGAGAATACATTAAAGGACTTGTTCATTAGATCTGAATTTTAACTTTTTCAATTAAATTGTCTTCTAGCGATAAAATATATTCGTAAGATAAAATAGAATTAGAGAATTGCCAGCTTCCAATACCATTAATTTATGATGCAGATATTGCAAACAGTTTAAACGATTCTTTTGAGAAAGCAACAATCTGAACCTAGAATGAAGTATTTTATTTAAACACCATTCTTACGTGGGTCTTTGGAAACGTTTAATCGTTTAATGCTAGCAAAATGTACCAAAAGAAATGCATACGTCTATTTATAGTTCATTTTATGACCATTGTAATGACTTATTCAGTTACCGAAGAGTGAATCAAGTAAAAAGAATTGATACTCCCAAAACAGGAATAGTCCGACCTTAAACAATTGATTAAATGTTACCTTGAGCTTTGATATTCCATGTCACCAGTACCGACTCCGTCCTTCACATTACCTGGTACAGGTGCACTTGAATCAATAATTAGCCCATCTGAAGTGACCGAGCTGCACAGACCAGCAGTATTACAAGCGGTTAAGGTCACGTAATAAACCTGACCTTCTCTCAGTTGTAGGTTGTCGAAATGAACATCTGAATAAACAATGAATTGTATCAGTTAGTAATAAACATTAATATCTTAATAATTAAAGTATAATATAATCATATCTGTATTTTGAAAGGATGATACGTGGTAACATGTTTCGTTCACCTGCATAAATGTTACTATTATGCTATGTTTTTGTTTTCGCTCAAATCAATTCTTGATATACTCGTAGACTAACCTTCTCTGATACCGTTGGATTGTTTTTCGATAGTATCATCTAATCCAGGTTTCGTTCCAACGTGCACAAAATACTCTTCTATACTTGTATGTGGGTCGTGGAAACCAACCCAAGATGCCCCTAATGTGTGTTGTTCGGTCTGGAAGTCAACATCATTTTCGTCATGGCCAATACCATCGAAGAGGGAGCCCGTTATAGGCGGTGAATAATCTACGATTGTAGCCCAAGATACAGCATTGGTTGACAGGCCAGCACCATTAGTACCCTGCAATTGAAGAAAATAATGATACATGTCTACATATTGGAATGTAAACAATACTATTTAGAGAGTACAAGAAGTATGTTTGCTAACTGTACTGTGATGGCTAGGGGAAGAACATAATAGGCATCCATGGATAGAGAACAGTTTAAAATTAGATTATTAAAATCTATAAATAATATATTACAACATGAATAAAAAGAAAACACATTAAGCTCATCTTTGTTGTTTTTCGTTTATATCGAGTTATCTAAACAATTAATTAAAGTTTCAGTTAACCAGTACTTTAATAAAGAGACCAAATATATGTAACAAAGGTTTATCAAAAACGTATGTTCATTTTTTATTGCAAAACCATACATTAACAACGAAACAGACCGCGGACACATATAAGTACAGCGATTTCAACTTAATGATTTAAGTTTTTAACAGTCAGACAAGTTAGAACTCTATAAAGAAAAATATTACTTTCCTGCTTTGAGTAGATTTTCGACTTCTTCGTATAAACACGTCAAATAAAGAAAGAAATACACCATAATACAATAATACAACATTTTTATTTGAAATAATTTACAAAATCATTTGCATATTACAAAACAATAGAAGTGTAGCAAAATAGAACTGATGTTAGAAATTATATAATCAAATAAAAAAATATCTTAGACATACCCTTATAGAAATAAAGTATACATGGCCTTCATCTAATTTATCCATAATATCAGATGTCGTGATAACACATTCGTCGTCTGACCTCGTATACGTTTGAATATCATCATAGCCAGATCTTGAGCCGATCGCATACTCGTATTGATCGATTCCACTCTCTGGATCGGAAAATAAGCCTCGCCAGCTGGAAACAATTTACAATGTGCCATATATATGCCAAATACAATTTGCCATTTTATCACAATTATTAGCTTTGTAACACAAACATGGCAAGGCAGTGTGTCATGTTTTCCTTCCTTGACCTGGATGATGTTCCTAATCTAACATTAGTGCTTGATAACAATAGTCACACTTTGGCAACCTACTTGATTAATGAAGGCTTTTATATTCATATCAATTTGAAAGGGTTTACATATACAATCCCCGGGCATACGTCTGAAACACACAATTATGCAATGATGTAAATGACCCTTACCAAATGTTGATACCATTTTTGTCAGATATATGTCGTCCATCTGTTGTTATGCTCTCATTGGACAATGAAGGTGCAGTGTTATCCGTGATGATAGGTGCGGAATACGCCAGAGAGTAACGTCCAATGAAATCATAACCTGGAATAGCATTAATTATATCCTCATATACTAAACTTCTTAGTAATATGCATTTTCTGTCATTACTATAGATGAAACTAATATATTAAACTAATCTACATAAGATAACATGCAAAACAAAGAGAACATAGCCACATAAACAATCTTATAGAACTAATGTATGTGTCATTTACTTACATGATTTAAAGTTTACATACATAAAATTTTAAAAGATAAAACTAGTCGCATTGTCATTATCATTTAGCAATATGAATACAATCGCAGATATTCCATTTCAAATAAAAGCGGATTTTATCCTTTCCATATAGAAAATGGTAGGGTCGTCCCTTTTAGAATCCTTGAAACTTAATCAGGATAAGAATAGAGAGGTTCTAAGTTTTATGTCATTTCCTTTACCGACAATGACACAATATGATTTGAGTTGGAACATTTCAATACTGATGAATTAATACCTATTTTGTGAATTCCTTATTTATACAATAACTGAGAATGCAAATGCTTAGAACTTTTCTCGGCAATAAGGTTAGATAACAACTAGATAATTCAGACGCATACTGACTGACGTTCTACATATACAAATATTTCAGTACTTAAGGCAACAACTTGTGCTTATCATCACTGCTATGTAGATATCAGACTTAAGAACAAATGGTAAACTGAGTGTTATTATTGAACTATTCTTATGGGATGGCCATTGTTCAATGTGTTTTATAAGATATGCATTTTATCAAAATGACACTAGAGTATCCTGTTTAAGAAAGGTGTTTTAAAGCTGTTTAAATGACATTTTAACATTGGAAAATGAAACAAGAAATAAGGTTTACCTTTCACTGTTGCATAATACCTATACCCATTTTGTAGACGCAGACCATTGAATATGTAATGGTTGGTGACATTGACCTTGGTAAACTCATGTACATCGCTGTCTCCCTTATGTGTACCTGCATTTATATGTAGAATCTTAAGTACAAACGTCTTTTGAACGGAAAGATTCTAACATTATAAACTATCAGCAAACATTACAGGTAGGTAAAGCATTGCAATTACAACTGAGTTACACTTGATAAATAACATGATTAGCTTTGTACACAAATGTCGCTAAAACCATATTTACAAAATCCAATTTACTTACTTTACAGATATATAGAAAATATCATGATTAGAAGGGAAAACATATTATTCAAATCTTCTATAATGGTATCGTTTAATTTGCAGAATAATGCACCGAAGACAAAACGATAACGATACAGATCACATTGGCCAGAATCAAACCATTACTCTTATATTCATTTACATGCTTTAAAGATACGTGTCTTTTGTTTGATAAGTGTGGAAGAAGAGGGATGGTTTTACCAATAGCAACTTCATAGTGGGTAATTCCAGTTGAATGTGGAGCGTTAGACAACTCTTCAACATCTATGAAGCTTTCCCACACAACTTTAATGTCGGTTAGTGATTGCTAAATAATGAAACGTAAAACAAATATTTGTTTGTAGTATACTAATTAGTCACGACGAAAAGTTACTTAAAGATTTGCAAGTCCTTAATAATTATATTGATATAAATAGTTTAAACAATAACTTAGCTTTTGTCAAAGGTTGACCATCATACATGTTACGAAAGTCAAATAAACCAATTGGAAATAATCAAGTCGATCAACTTCAATGTGTGTATATTGTCATTTATTATCGCATACAGTTGGAAGCTAACCAAGGATTTACACAATTTAAATAGAGTCTTGAACTAGAAAACACATAATATATCTTTCCTAGAAAAGAAACAATACAGTACATAGTAAACAACAAAAAATTGACTACATGTATATGTATGTCCGTACATTACAATGTTTAAATCTACATTCCACTCAATGCCTATCCATATAACCTTTAGGAGTCGGTTATGTACAAAAAGGAATATTTTTGTATTTAAAGAAGAATGAAATATATCAAACATTCACATTTATCAAGTATGGTATACTACCTTACCTGGTACATCGCATGCGGTCCATTTATATAAACAATGCCAGGAGTTGGTGACGACAAATCGACTGTTATACCATCTGAGCAAACACTTTGTTCGGGTAGTTCTTCACCTTCTTCCCATTTCTCATGCTCTATTGTCGTAGCATTCGCGTGTATACACAAGGCGTATCGTTTTCCGTGTTCCAACTGAGTAGGGACGTTGATAAACTTCTGATCTGTTAGGAAATCGAGCCAGTTTAATATTTGCAACTCATTCTATCGAACGTG
Organism: Cerastoderma edule; assembly: GCA_947846245.1. NCBI lineage: Eukaryota > Metazoa > Mollusca > Bivalvia > Cardiida > Cardiidae > Cerastoderma > Cerastoderma edule. Next base: position 33,369,799 of record OX401404.1, read on the forward strand.
ATTGTGGTTTCCTATTTATTAGACCAATGAGTGATAGTAAAATATCACAAGGATAACATATGATCAAGAGCTATGCGTATAATAGTAAAGCACATTTGTGCTAATTTTCCCGAATACTTATATAGGCCTTAAAATAAGTATAGCATCAAATAGAAAATCAAAATCATTTTGAACAAAACGTATACACACATTATTTGAATAAGAGCAATTTTTCATAGAAACGATAACTTTTAATTCGTGATAGAGTCAATTGATTTACGATTTAGTCATGTAGATTGATTTGCGAAGGATAGTATCTGTCAATCTTAACACTTTCCTTCATTTAACTAATGGAAATAACGTTTTGACGAAAAGGTGCAAATATTTATGGTAACCTGATTATAAGATATGGCGTTTATTCTGATTTCGACAGTTTACCTGTATAGCCACATCCAAGAGCATTAGGTACATCGCACGGACGACGAATATCAAGAGATGATACTTGGTCATGAAACAAAATGGAATTTGCGTTGACTAACTCTATCACCACGTAAGAATACTTAGGATATCTGTGTGAAATAAAACAAAATAAGAAAAATGATAAGAAAGTGACAAGATATGGTGACTCATGTTTAAGGTTTAACTTATTTAAATGTAAATGAGTTGGACAGTGTAATCCTTACTTTGCTACAAATGTTTAAATGATGAAATGACTTTCGTTTCAATGCGGGTTCTGAACAGTTAGTTGTGAAAATCATAGCTACAAATAAATATTCTCAAAATCCTTCATGAAATTGCATTGTGAAAGTTTGACAGCAAGTCAGTCAAGATCGCTTACCTTAGTGTTGGCCACACGGCACTTATTACATTTTCATAAGGTGTATAGTCCTTGTCTGTTTCCTTCCAGAACGTATTCTGGACGTAAACGATGTTGCCGCCAGTTGCCTCGTCTGAAAGTAGTATCAATTATAACTTCTTCCTCTAGGCTCTTTATAAAAGGGTAAAATAAAGATGAAATTACAAGGTAATCTAATTCATAATTATTACACTGAGCCGAGTATTTTCTAGACTTGGCTCAACAGTGACTGTGAATTTTTTTTTTGTATTGGTGTTAAATTATCATTGAATTCGGAATATTGGTATGATGTTTTTTAGTTTCACAACATTTTCCAAAGCTTAGGATCTTTACCCTTACTTTAAAAAGCTGAACTTATATTATTGTATTGATCATTTATTAACCGATAGACAGTAGATGGTAAATTCAAAAGTTATTTTTGTGTGGGTGCTAATCATTTTCCTCAAGACAATTCAAATATGGCGAAAGCATACATTACATATGATTAGCTTTACCTCCATCCCTAGGCCCTACACAATCCAAGACGAGTGGGTCTTTAACAGTGTATCCATCCTCGCAGTCGTGTATATCTTTAGATATTGATGAATAAAGGCCAGCTTTGTTATAACCACGAATACTTAACCGCCAGCATTTCTTGAACGTGAGACGTCCTTCGAGTAGGATTTCAAACGACACCTGCAAGAAAATATTCATAAAATATACCTTTAACCCGAACATTTACGGACAGTGGTAACTTTCACCTGAACACGTATAAAACCATCATATTTATTAAGATGACAAAATAAATAAGAATTTGACACTCAGTGTGAAAAAGGAGATGATAAACAACGTTTTCAAAAAGGCGTGCATTTAACTAATCTTTTAAACGACCAAGCATGGTGAATAATCCTTTTGGTATTATAAATTATATAACTGTCAAATACCCGCTGTGTATCTATCTCGTTTATATTTGTCACACACGTCCATCTATCAACAGTTCTTCCAGCATGGTCATTATCAACTATCGTCCATTCGTAATGACTTATTGCTTCTCTGGCTTCCTTCGGGTCTTCAATATCGGGATCAACAAATCTGTCCATTGTGACTTTTAACTGCAAGATAAAGACATTGACTTCCGAGGTTAGATTGGATAAATCATTAGAAACAGATTTAACTATAGATTGATTTATTTTTTTTTTAAAAAAGTGTTTTCATAAGTCCATTCAAGAGAGGGCAAACGAAATTACTTGTGCACCTCCCCTGCATAGTTTCGGATTTTTTCATGTCAGTGAAAATAAAGCCTTCAATTACAATGGCAGCTTTAACATAAAAATTGTTGTCATATTTTTTCATGTACAAACGACTGTAAACGACCAAATGTAAATATTCATTTTACAACGGAAATCATTTTCTAAATTAGCATATAAATATACATGGAATAGAACGACCATTACGTCTTTTCATTGAGAATTGGTGTGAGCACTACAATAAGAAAGCGTATAATAATGCATTGATAGTGCACTCGCAAACTGTTTAAGGACATTTTTTACAGTTTTATAAGAAAATAATCCTTCCATAAAATTTTCTTAATTTTTGATATGTTATTTAAAATTTTATTGTGAATTTAAAAATGAAAAGATAAGTGCAGGTCGACAGGTTAATTTTCTTTTTTGAAAAATGACAGATTACATGGTAACCGTTTGGGGCAAAAATGTCAAAAATAACCATACTATCTTCAAAGATAATACAATAATTTCTGGAAGGTTTATAAACACGAAAAACATGAACTCATACATAATATACTTTATAGTTCAATGTCATTTGAAATAACTACAATCTGAACATTTTGAATAACTTTTTACTTGAATAATAGAAGCTGGGGGCTAAACATGTGTGAGAAATACATAATAATGTTTAAGACCTTTCACAGTTTTATGAATAATATGATTATTCTTTGAAAGAATTGCATTCAGTAAATTGCATCCGATTACAAACGTTTATCCGACTACTATGCAAGTACCTCTTCAGTAACATATATTTCATATCCCTTTGATGCGCAGATAAATTGCGAAAAAAAAACTACCGAGAACGTCCTTAAAAACTATGCAACACACCTAATACGGACGACGACTGCATCATTTGGCTGCTTAAAGAAGATACTATAATAATATACACTGTCTTTAAAACATCATAATGAAGAAAGAGATTCGAAGACCTTCTTTATTTCATACCTTGGTTGTATTATCAGTTTCATATTCAAGGTCAAAATCCCCCGTTTTCGGAGGATAATGCGTGACTGTCACACCATCAGTGTATAAGCTGGGAAAACATTGTTGATCTGCACAGAATGTTAACATAAATCTGTAGGTTCGCCCGCTCTCAAGGGAGACCCTTGTTGAAAGTTTAGCCATCGACGTAGGGATGTGGACTTCATCTGTGATGTCTTCCCAGTATTCTAAATTCAAATGACAAACGATACAGACTGTTACCTGACAAGTCAATGTGTTATTGTATGTTTTACTCGAATGCATAATCTCAATGTGATACTCTTTATTTTTAAGTACGTTTTATGCAATGCATCATTGAAAGACATCATGTATCGATTACCTATGTATGCCAAATCAGTATGTATTGTTAAGAACCAATCAAACAATTATGATGATTCAAAGCAATATCCTTTTACTGTTTGGTGTTCATACGTATATGATATTTTTGGATTTTCGTTAATTCAGACCCCGGCTTATTTACGAAACAAATTACAGCATAATTTATAGCAATTTATAATTGAGGTTTTATTTTTAGATATCTATAGCAAAGCTTTATTGTAAAGTGTATCGTAGCTGGGTAATGGGACAAGGAACTATCTGTTATCGGTTATATTTGATAAGAATAGCATAGATCATATGTATATGATGTACTTTGGTTCTCATGAGGTGCAGACCATCGGCTGGCTAAAGGAACGTGCAGCCTACATCATGATTTAAGGCAATTTACAATCGGGATAATCATTTTGAAGCCTAAGGCAAAATTACATCGTAAAATACACCATAGTCTGGTAATGCAACAATAATATACCTGTTATCCAATATGTGAATGAAGTATTTTGATTCTGATATAATTAATTATATCATAGTTGCAAACCATCTGCTGACTAACGGAACGTACAGCTTACATCATGATTTAAAGCAATTTTCATTTAGTGTTTATCACTTCAATATCTAGAACAAAGCTTTATATTTCATTATATCATAGTTGGGTAATGCAACAATGATGTACCTGCTATCGGTGCCCTTTGTTGTATTTTCCAATACACGTCTGGTATGAATCCCACATATTTGTCTGGAACACTCCAGTATGCACTTAAAACGCCAAGTGATCGCTGGTACTCAAGGTCATAAAGACATTCAGTAGGGACAATCTATAAGAAACAGCAAGAAGATGTTGACATTTATAACTTGTTGCGACTTCATGAGATGGTAGGATAATAAAGTATAGATGTTTCTGATTTGCATCTAAAAGAACATTCAAAGTTGACTCTTTCACCTTTAAGTGTCCTTGGGTCAAGCAACTCTTCCAAAGTATTGTTCCTGTTTATAGCTAAGAAAGCAGTCGAATATAACTGAACACTTGTTGAAAATGTCATTGATAACGATTTTAAAACAAACACTAGTTTCTAGCACGATATGTTTGAAATTAAAAGTGAGTGTTTATATTCCTTACCAGTGATTGGCGAGAAATATAAAGGCTTTTATACGAAATTTATTTCTATTTCTGATACATACTTCTTTTTTCTAGTATAAGTTTCAAACCTGATCGTGGTGAGTTAACTTCTCCGAGTTCAAATCTGAAATAATATAAAAATGTAGTATATCATAATTGGGAAAGCGTATTCGTCTATTAATGCACTTATGAAAATCATTTCCAGTGTTATCAGCGCGCACTAAAAAATTGAAAGTGCTTCCTAGTGAAGCAAAATTGACGATATCAAAGAGATTTAAAAATAACAATAGCCTTTAAACGTTGAAATACAACTCTTCTAACAGGTCAAAAGTGATTTAGTAGGGAAATTCTCATTTGGAATGATTACCTGTTTGTTCGTCACAAGCTTTACCGTCAAATAGTGCTATTTGAGTAAGCGTTTTATGTGTATCAACTGGCATTACACCATCTGAGAAGACAGTCGTACTTCCGCCGATTGTATTAGCAATTACAGCAAATTGGTAGACCTAAAAATAGTATTGATATTACTTACACAATTTGAAATAATCACCTCATATTGATGACAACGTTTTATGTAAAATAGCATGTATATACTTGTTTCAATTTCATAATTAGACAGTATATGTGGAAGGTCCATTTGAGAATAGCTTTCATTAATAACATCATGTATAAGGGAGAAATAATAAGACAGGAAAGACGGCTCCATGCCAAATATGATTTCACCACAAGCTTCAGAGGACAGAAACACGTGAACTGTCGACAAGATAAAAAAAAATATACCTGAAAAAAAAAGGCAGCTTTAAACTACCAAAAGCAAACATGGAATAAAAAGCACAGCAAAATTAAACTACAAAAACGTTAAACGTTGTGGTTGTGATTTCATTTTTGTTTTGGTAGTTTAATTGGACATTTATGTCATTTACATGATTTTATTTCCCAAGACAGGAAAGACCAAAACATCGCAAAAGACAATCAAACCCTACTTTATCAAAATGTTCAATTCCATAAACAGTGTAGCCATCAAACGCTTATCATCACAGAAGAAAACTAATGAATAGTCCTTACCGTGAAATACTCTAGATTTACATCATGAAGAATCCCTTTCGTGTTGGTACCTACATCTCTACATGTGGTATCAACGATTGTTCCGTCCTTGGCAAGGCATATTGTATATGTCACAGTAGATTGTGAAGACTCAAAACCAAACCATTCCCCTTGCATCTCTGTTGTGCTTAATTGATAATCGTAATCGTGCCGTAGATGATCCTTTAAGATAAAGGTTTTGACATTGGTCTTGAATTCGGGTACATGTAACTTTGGAAAATACTTTTAATAACCAAGATAACTTGTTTGGCTATGAAACAAAGAAGGATCCTAAATGACTGAATTTATTGCGCAAACACAATATTCCTGAAAGTAAAGTCCGTGCTCAAGTTCAATGCATTATATACCAAGATATGTTTACTAGCTTATCAATGATGCAAATAATGTGTGATTCTGATAGCAAAACAAACGCATTGATACGAAAAGCTTATATCTAACATTCCTTACAAGACAATGTTACTCTTTGAAAAACTTAAGTCATTGTCAAAATTACGAAATGTTACGCTTAATTTAGGTGACGTTTCAAATTGCCCATTAAAAGGTTTATAGTCAAATGTATGGCTTATGTAACCGAATACCAACCTCTATGACATAGTCCCCTTTCTAATAAATGAACTATGATATGAGATTTAAGAGGCCTATGTTCCTTCATAAGATGCAGTATAGTTGTACTTATATACTAATCTGATGCTACGATGTTCCTACATTAAAAACATAATGTGTGCAGTATTGTGTGTCATCGATATAAGAATTTCGATAAAATGCATACATGATCGTTTCCAGCTGTATCTAGTACAACTCCAATTGATGGCTTGAGAACATCATGTATATAGCGGGGTGAGACTGCTGTAACACTCAGGCCCACTTGATTGATGGCTTTTATGTTGATGTAACACTCCATTTTATGATGGAGTGACCAATCTAGAGCAAGAATGTTCACCGCAGTACATTGCGGGGGGTCTGTATGGAGACAATGCTTTTTGAATTCTAAGTCATGGAAGTCTTGCAAGTCTGTCGTGTAGGGCTGGGTACCTATAAAGAGTAAACATCTAGACAATAGAGCCTGCATAGGCCAGTTTAACTTACTTATGTACACCAATGGAAACATCGATGCATCTGTATTCATCTACAAAGTCCTCGTCTCCTTTTATTCTTTACTATATAGTATATGGTTCTGCTATATATTTTGCACATTAATTTAACGTTGTTGACACAAAATATTCAACTATGACCCCTAACTAAAATATGAGGACCAAAGCACAACCATCGTTGGTTTGACATGCAGTATATATGGCTTGTTCGAAAAAACAAACAGAAAGTAAACATTGTATGATCAATGTAATATATTTCAGGATTTGTTTAATTGTCCATGGCAACTCAGCTATGCTATGTAGAACCATCGGATACCCACAATCATCGGGCCACCTTTTGAAGAAAATTGAGAAATACCTCAACTGTGACATAAACTCTGGTAAAGATTGGTCTATTCCTTTGCCCTAACCACAAGTTGACAAAGTTCTTGCTTATTAAAAAAAGAAAATAGTTATCACTCATCGAATCGAATCTGACAAAGTAGAGGTATGAATCATGTTTCAAGGAAATATCACAGAAAAACTGAAAAGCACTAAAACAAAAACTAGAAAACCATTTGTATAAACATTACACACTTTTAAGTAACTATTATTCATTGACTAATTTATTGAAATCAACATAACATACTTTTGTAACTGACTGATACTCATCTAGATAGTTACAAATTAAAGAAAACGCATGAAATAAAGTACTTACCCATGGAGTACTGGAATGCAAGGAGTCCGATATTGTGGGTGTCACGAAAAGCGGCCTCGTCCCAAGTTACTATAAGCAAGTTATCCTCAAGGTAGGGTGTTATAAGGATTTCTCCATCAAAGGATGGTGGGCTGCTATCAGTTACGAATGGTCCAACGTTCTACAAAATAATTCCGGTTTGATCATGATTCAGTTGAATTGAAAAGCATTTGAGAAAAACACATCAGTTCATACATCCGCTAATTCCCATAACTTCACGGTTTAAAAAATGATAAAACCTTACACGTGTATAGCTAAACAATGAATACAATATCATATTATGTTCATAATATATTCGTTGAGCTTATTTCGTTTAAAACTATCAAAGCGTTTTGGTATTCTTACCTGTACGTTTACAACTCCAGACTTCGTAGTAGTTTTCATAAGGATATTGAATATTTGACCATCTAAAAGGTTGATGTGTTCAAGCTGTTTGTGAATGTGATGATAGGCTGATTGGAACTCTACAATATCTGGTTCATCTGATTCAGGTGAAGCGAGCCCGATTTCGGTATTATGTATATGTACGTTGCTATCCGTTCTCCACGAAAGTTCAATTCGGTCTAGCAATGTTGTATATGATAAAATTCCAGACCTCGATGTTCTTTGATCACACTCTAACTTTGTTATGTTCATTTCTCTTCCTTGACGGTCAAGTTTCACCGGATAGAGAGACAAATCAGAGGCGCTGATGTGTACGGCTGTATTTCTAAAATAAGATACCGACACATAATAATCGGTATATCTGTATTAAGAACCGGATAACTATATTGCCCCTGTGTCTTGGGGTTTAAAAGAAAACTCGTTTTAAAAACCAGAATACTCATTAAATACCATAACTTAAACAGTTTCCTCTTCTCGATAAAAAGAACGGTAAACATGCTTGTGGTTTTATAACCATAACGTATATATCTTTGAATGGCTGCTATAGAATCGATAAACGTGTTTACCTTTACATGAAACGACTGGCTGGACAACAATTTTATTCATAGCAAAATAATCTAATGATCGGATATAATTACGGATATAATTACTAATTACAGCATGAATGTAACCTTTTAACCAAATTACTTTGTAGATCGTAGTAACAATCGTTTCTAGATAACGTTTGAGAGGTTTAGGCCCATTTCTTAAATAACAACCATACTTTTATAGTCAAATTACACACACACACACTAGTAAACAAAAACTGTAAATGGCTTGCTTGTTGTAAAAAAACATTATTGCTTATTATATTGGTATAAATAACAGTATTATGGTATGAAAATGTATTTTCGTATGAAGAGATGTTTAACTTGAAAAAGTACTTACCTGCATGAGTCATCTGGATTTTCAACCAACTGTACTTGTCTATCTGCATGTATATACCAGACAGTGTCACCGTTTGTGGTTATTGGCCCCGGATCGGTTGTTGCTCCAACTACATTGACGTTCGATATGGATGGGGTCGATGAGTCTATTGTTATGCCATCAGAGCACACAGGAGCAGACTTATCCAATGCACGATTGTATGCCACAACGGTCACATAAAATGTACCATCAGTTGGAACGGTGAACGAAGCAAAATCTAGATAGGTTCTCCGTTGATCCTTTAAGATATTAGCAATGATACTTTGTTTAGACATTAGTCTCCAGGCCCATCAGTATACAAGTAATTAACATTCAAGAAACAAGCATCCTCTTGTTGAGCCTTTGTGTTATATTTATTCAATATATCAAGATTATATAATCTATATGGTTTGTATCCGTCTTAAGCTTTAATTTGAATAATCCCTCGTATTCAAAGCACCCAACCTACCTTTAATTCATATAATAGTTATAAAGTCTCCAGCACACTCTAATATAAAAAATCCAAAAGAGGAATGTTTTATGTTGAACCAAAGCATCTTCTAACGATCAAAACCAATTTCAATGTATTCTGTAAATACTGAATGATATTGATTGAAGCGATAAGAGTAGTGTATTTACCGTGTTTTCCATGTTTATCGCAAAAGCGTCTCCCTCAACGCATGCAGGACCTGTGATGTAGTCATAGAATAAGACACCACTCTCTTTGTCAAAGAAGTCTTTCCAATGTACATTCACCTCTCTGTCTTGTTGGAAATCCACTTCCGGTGACCCTTTATGACCTTCAAACACTGTACCAGCAACTGGAGGGGATACGTCGATTGAGATCTGAAACAAAATGATAAAGTTTACAAAATTAGTTTATAGATAAATATCAAACATACCTGGAACCTTCTAGTCATCTTTTTTTCTTTGGAACCACGATAATCATGATAGATGTTGGTACATATGTCATTGACGGGATGGTTGCATTGACCTAGTTGGTTCATTAAGAAGTTCAAGCAATTGGCATAGCTTTCAAAGCGGAAGTCGCATACGTCACTGAATTGTCACTGAATTTTGCGTATGTAGGCATGTTTCAAACGGTCTTAAACCATCTAAAAAAAGAGCTAGGTAATAATGTTTTCTATTTAATATCGTATGCATCAGAGCATGAGCTTACCAAATCATTCAGACTAATACAAGACACGTACCTTCTTGACGAGAGTCGATGATAGCATTGCACGGTTGAAGGCCTTAACCTCTATGAAATATTCATAGTCGTGGGTGCCTATGTGTCTGTTTGAATTCAATCCATTCGTCCCGTCGCTGTCTATAAAAGGTTGAACTTGAAAGTGTCTGTGAAAGCATCCTTCAAAAGGTGTACAGTAGCACTCGGCTCCTCTTGGATATGAATCGTAATCCTCTTCACATTGTTGTAGGGTCTATAACATGAACAGTCATTAGTGCCACTGTTTTATTTACTTTATAATCAATATCGATATAGAAAATAATGGTCAGAACTTAATTGAGTTGATATGTAACATTAATGTCCAATTTAATCGGGTATTCATATTCAACATGAATGCTAGGTACGCATAAACCAGTAGGGTATAACAAATAGAATCATCATAGACTGGGTTTTACCAGTACATTTGTAATCAGTTTAAAAAGAAACGAAGTAGAATACCATTTAGAAATGCATATTTTGGTTCCGTATTATTGGTATTCAAAACTGCTTTCATTTGAATTTTACCAGTAACCAACTCTGTAACGTTATATGTCTTCTTTACCTCTGTATCTCCTTGTGGTGCCTCAAAAGCGGAACCGTGTCCAAATTCTTCGCCGGTAAAGTTGTCGTAGATGCGCCACTGTACTTCGTGAATGCCACTTTCAACATCGTTTACAACCCACTCGAATCTAATTAGTAATTTAGAAATAGAGAAAGCGGTACGAGATTGATAAATACATATGAAGTTAACTGATTTCGTGTTAATTTTTAACTTATAACGTGGTCCACGTGATCGCAATTGAATTTTATATTGTTAAATTATTGACAATGGAAAATATTTATTGCATGTTGTTTGTTGGGCATCTAAACATTTATTGAATAATCTATCCATAATGACACTATAATTAATTTGGTAATGTATTAATTGAAAATATACTCACGTCAGGTGGGCAAGATCTTCGGATTTATGAACTGACACATTCTTCATATCACCCAAAGTAAGCCATAGATCAGTCAGTATTGGCGGTGACGAGTCAACCTTAACTAGTATGTTCTGGTCAGCAAAGGCACCAGTAATGTCAAGGGCACGCAATGTCATGTTTATACCCATGCCATCATTCAGAGTTTGGTTGATTGTGGCTTCTTGAGCTTGTATGTCGGTTATATTATACCATGGTGTATGTGTGACCTGACCTTCGTGTATGACATCATACGACAGTTGAAATGCAACAATTCCTGAAATAGAAGGGGGAGTAAATTCCAAAATGGACATGTGTGCTTTCATGGAACCTGAAACAATAGTACGGTTCTACAGTGTATCTACGTTAAATAAGCATATTATAATCATGCCTGACATTGTAGACATGGATGTAGTTTAATATTGTGTAAATTACCTTATTGCGATTTTCATTCACTAATTCAATTATCTTACTAAGCTTGTTCTAGTTGTAATCACTTCCTTTTCATTAACCATAGCATTTAGACGATCGCTCATATACTTCTTTGAATTATCTCTGATTGCAAAATGTGTTTTTCAAAGATGTACAATCGAATGTACTTTGCATATGAATGACCAAATCAGATACCAGACACATCCAAATTATAGACTACACTTTTATAACATGAACATTGATATAAATATTTCAAAATTAGGTCAAAGTAGTAAGACACCTGCAATCGATGGTGTGATATATATTTTACATAAACCCATTGAGAGGTTTATTTATAAATCTTTAACATGGGTGAAAACTTGACATAGATGGAGAAGTAGTTGAAGTTGTTAAGTTTGTTCGCACCTTGTACATTATCTATTTGTTCGACCTGTCGTATTCCTTCGTGGTCATCAAGCGCTGACTCTATGTGGTCCAGTGGTTCAACAGCATGTAACCAATGCCCAGCATGGTGGCGTGTATTGATGAAGTGATTATTCCACACAACGTGTAAGGGTCCAAACTTCACTATCCAGTCACAGTTTGCATTCGGATTGGCATTGGCCACAATTGGTGCAGCAGGTGTGCTTTTCCAGGCACATTCACCACCATTCCCCTCTTTTGTAGTTCTAATGCCTTGAATATCAACCTTAGACTGATCGTCGAAAATCAGAAATCCCCTCGTTGTTTTATGGTTTCCTGCTTTATCAAACGCCGCGATTGTAACAGAATATGGTCCAGGACTGGATAGTTCCATTGTCGTCTGATAGGAAAAAAACAAGACAAACTATGATTCTATTTGTTTCAACTTTAATTGACACATATAAAATGTTTGCAATACTTAGTTATATAACATACGACAATAAGCGTGCGTAAAAAGACTATTTGAAATTTAAAATGTAAGTATTTTCACCCATATTCCAAAGTACTAGATTACATTGAAGTGTTTCATGTGATAAATCCTATAAATATTGGACCAAGTATTTCTTACAGAAGGCATGTTTTATAAATAAATCATATACTGCAAGAAGCATAAAATTACATCATTATGGCAATAACAAAGCTTACGTTAGCTACAGTCGCAGGAACCTTTGTCGGTATAACATCAGGCACTTTATCTCCATGTTTGAGTACACTTGATTCTCCTGGACCAGTTGATCGTAGATGAAATACTTCGAAGTGATACGAATCGATACCAGCAAGTGAGTCGTACCATCCCTTCCATGCCACAGGAATTGAAGCCTTTGATATAAATAGTAGAGATACGTTTAAAGGACTAAATCAAAGATTAATGCTCTGGGAGTAATAATCAATAAACGAATGTATATGTGCAAATAGTGTTAATTAACCAGATATTGATTTAGTCTTCTTTAAATCAGGTTAAATATTGTTTGCTCGCGTTTTTGTTTCTGAAAAAAGAAATAGGTAGGAAAAGTCGTGCGTAGAATACAACGAGAAGAAACAACAGTTTCAACATTCGAAAGACTGTTATATGCCTGTCAATCTGTAATATAAATTCAACTCTGCAAAATTTTAATTTTTAACAATCTAAACATTCAAAAGAATGTCCGCACTAGAAAATCGTCACAATATCCTATCGGGCATGTTTGGGATTTACTTAAATGGAAGTGAAAGCCTTGCAACAGCCGCGTAGTATCGCGGATCTGATCCGTGATGTGATACAAATGTGGGCTGGTATTCTTTAGCAATACCTTCATCACTTCATGATATCCATAAGGGTTCTGTGTCGTATCGTTATTGCTGCTCATAGTCGGCATAAGTATTATTTAAGATTTCTAAATCACTAACTTATGACTCATGTGACTTTTGTTTGTAGGGTTGTCATGTTAACCATTTATTAATGTTTGAATTAGTTATTTAAATCAAATGACTCTTTTGGATATATTTATATGCAAATGTCAAAAGTTGATATATTGTGTATTCCAAGATATTTACGAAATATTAAGTGGACATTTAGAAATTCTGTTCAATGTTTATTAGTTTACCTTAACGGAAATGTCAAGAACGTCTATGGGTATATCGTTACAGTTCGTTGGTGGAAGACTGCAGTGGTGTGGGACTTCAGTATCTATTACAATCTCAAACTTGTAAGTTGTGGTTTCGCCTTGAAAGTTATATTTCACCTCCTTGTCATTAGCTTCTCTGTCATATACAGTGATGTACCCACCATTTGTAGCGAATGTTGCGAATTCTATCCTGTAATGCCGAATGATAGGTACCTTGATAATGGGGGGAAAGTAGATATGCAATTCAAATATATTGCTTCGATCAGTCGATATTTATCGTGTTATACTTCATCGTGTAGACCTTATATTAGAAAGGGCATTGATTTAACCGCATCTATATATGTTTGAGTCCTAAACCTCTATCTGGTGATTCTTGTATAAGGTTGAGTAATGCCTCAAACGATTCAGTTTGTTTTCTTTTGTGGAGTGTTAGGGTAGTATGCTACATGGTCAAGCCTAGTAATTGTAAAGCATACAATACAATACAATTATTTTGTTTGAAAAAACTATTTCAAAGTCATTTGCTTATTACAGACTGACACAATAATTTCAAATAGTGAAATATCATCCAGGGAAAAATTATAGCGCATTTAGCGCTTAGTTCAGGAAAGAATGTTTTAATTCATACCTGTCGGCGTGTTGAAAAGGTGTGTAATCCGACCATGCCTCCGTAATGGAAAACGTGTTTTTACATCTGTAATTGTTTGGCATTGGAGGATCCTCTGGACACGTCAAGGATAGCAAAGCAGGATTTGTCGAATCTTGATAGAATTTTAGAACATTATTTAAAATCAAAAGATCGTTGATTTTAAAATAAGATAAAGATTTAAATGATTTTGCCTCTGAAAAAGCGAATATTAAACTGTATGGCCATGTGAAAGATATTTGCATCGTGTGAAGAGCAGTGGACTTTACTTTTGTAAGATCGGTATCAAACGAAACATTTCTTTCGTTGTCAAAGTAATTTAAATGATTGAAAATGAATTTGTTTTTATCATTGCACATATGTATTCAGTATTCTTACATGTATCTCTGATAATTCAGTAATCTCATTAAACAAGCATTTACTTTTCACAAACCCGTTTTATGACAGCAAAAGATAATGTGTTAAGTAAAAAAAGTGCTTATATGTGTTTCATAACCTTATCATTTGGAGAAAAGTTCATGCAACCAAATTATCAAAATGGAAAAGATTATACAAAGATGATTCAATAAAAACACATTTTTATGTTACATTTAATCTAACATGAGCCTGCATATAATGCAAATGTTTTTATAATGATAACAATATCAAAAATTCCATGAACGATTCTTGAACCTTTTAGTAGATAATTTTTATTGTGGTATTTCTTAATCACTGGTCCAAGGAAGCTAACCGATGATGGTTTTGTGTACTATGTGGTTATTCCCCTTGTTTTAAGCATTCTGGGATGATTAGAAATGTCGAACCTTATTTGGTTTTGTACTTGATTCTTGTATCCTTAATTGGATCATCAGTTGAGAATTGGATGACCAAAACAGTCCACTTACAACATAAAGTTCTGTTTTCGCTTGACATAACTATATTAAGTGAGAAGTGTGTGTCTAATGTTAATCAAAACACATTTTTATTAGTGGTCCTACCTCTCAGAAGATTCAATGAGACACCTCCATCGATAATTCCTACAAAACTAGCGTCATGTTTAACGTAAAAGTTGTCAGGTGTTTTCGGTAACTTTTTAACATATTGGGCGTCAACATAGGCCTCCGCCGTTTGAAGATTGACGTTATTTGTGTAAACGACTTCTTGTGGAGACGGGGCTAAAATGTTACCAGGTGCATCGACAAGTTCTGTTGTAGTCTCACTAACGGGCTCGAATTGGACAAAGCTTCCCAGAATAACAGGTTTTTCGACAACTGAAGAGCAATGTATAATGGCTAGGTTAGGTCTATGTGGACACTCGATTCTCTCTCTTTAAGATTCCATTCATCATTTTCGTTTTTGGACATTTAAAGATCCAGGGAATAATATGGTATCAAATTAACAAGCGGCAATTCCGGCGATCGCAAAATGTAGAATTTTCTATTATCTGGAATAAAAGGTGCGATATTTATTTCTTAATCGTGCCTGTTCAGAGAATATTTGTTTTAATAAAAAAGCGTGACATAGTTCTTCCTTATGCTCTACCGTAAATAAACTGTAAATACTTAGATAAATTGACACTTCCTGAATCAATTATGCCTTCAATAACTTCCTTTGATTGTATAACAAATACAAAACGGTATTGTTTCAATGAAATTTCCTTTTGATTTCCAAATCTTCTCTTCTGTGAACAATCACATTTAAACTCACTCAGAACTGGAACAACAAAATTAGCCCTTGATATAACAAATTTCCACAATCACGTACAAGAGGTCTACTGGGGCATCGGTGAAAGAAAAATAATTGAGCCGTTCAATTAGTCAAATGTATATCATCACTGTAAAATCAAAGGTTTAACCGACATAAGGAATTCATAAATAAGAATGGTAACGCAACAGTGTGATGCTGTTAAAACACCATTTTTTATGTTTTCAACTGTAATCTAACCGTGTACAAGTACATAATTAGCCTTTTGTAAGTCACGTACCATGTTATCGAGCTACTTTATTTCATAGCACATTATATTGGACTAATTGTAATTATGACTGTTGTTCTACTTAGTACAGCCGTTACGCTTACTCTTACAAATCCGTTCTAAAAACCGCGTATTACAAGACAGCATGTGTTATTCTAAAATATCGAGGAGAGCCGTTCGTGGTGGCTCTGGAACGATTTGGACCACTTACGTTTGTTACTTCCGTTTTATATACAATTGAGGGGGTTAACTTGGAAATTCTTTTGTGATTGACTTACTTTGTGCGCAGTCGTTTCCACTGAATCCGGATGAGCAGGTACATGATGCAACCGTCGTATTGCTACAGGAACCCGGATAACATCGGCTTCCTTCCCGCCATGAACATGCCACTAAAATTTAAAAGACAGTTTGAGCATTCATGATAGATATACATGTATATACATGTATCAATTATTCTAACTATTAAAAATTGTTTAATACGTCAAACACAAACAAGTGGTTAATAGTCGGGGTTTAGAATTTCCTTTTAAAAATGTCTTGAATAAATCGTAGAACTAAACTTTACATACTCAAAGAAAATAAAGAGCCATATGACTTACGTTTGCAACTCAACCCTTCGTCGATCCATCGATTATAAGCCCACCATCCATACTGTGTTTGATCGTCCTTAACGACTCCTTTACAATACTCGCATCTACTTTTTGAAGCAGTCGTACAGTTTGGGAAATGGCAGTCGCGTATCTCTGTACATGCTGTAATATTAAAATGGACACATTAGCATTTAGTTGCACATATCCCTTCAAAGTAATGTAAGGCACCATTTACAATTTGCGTTGCGTCGAGAATAATCTTATCTAGATTGCTCCTTTCCATATAAACTTCGTTCCTCAAAGGCATAACAATACCTTTTTGCTGAAGATAAACTTTATACCATTGTCAATATTGAATATGTTCCTTCAAAGTCCTTTAATTTCCTGTTATGCGTTGTTCTTTGGAAAAATAAACTTTATACCATTGTAAATACTGAAAACAATCATGTAGAGTTCCTTTACCTTCTGTTATGTCTTGTTCTTTGGGACATTCTATATTATTTTGACGGAAAAGAGTATGTTGCCTCGAAATTTCATGATAGACACCATTTTGCGATAAAAACAATAAATAGAGTATGTCACTATTATGAATTACTCAGAGTCGTTCTTAATATGAGATGCAGTTATTTTATGACTAAATGCTTGCTTACCTTATTGAGATCATTAGGAAAAATAGGTTTATCTAATTAAGAAACGTAAAGATCATTTTTCTTTAATGTTATGAAATATCGTATTTGAGAGACCAATATCCGTCTCATCAAATCATCACACACTCGCTTATACAGAACGAATATGAATGGGTTATTCTCGTTATTGAATTTAACTTTACCATTTTATCAAATCCGGACAATATCTAATAACCTTATGCTAAAACAGACGAACCCACGCATTTCTCAAGCGGATATAAAGTATCCACGTTGCCCGACTAAATAAAGATCTGGAGTAAATTTTGAAACAAATCCATAATGGCAAGAACGGTCAATACAACTCATGTTCATCCAATTGTTAACCCACACAAAAGGAGAAAGGTCAAAATAAGACACCAAACATTCACCAATATGTCTTTATCACTACCGCAAAATGTCAAATTGGCTAAGATTTTGGATTTTGTTGCAAAATAACATCCTTTTTCAACTAATATTTTCCGAAGAGCTCGAAACAACGTTATGCAGTAAAATGTGCAGATTCAAAGATGGAATTAGCTACAGATTTTATTTGAAAAGGGCGTCGAAGCAAACTATGCTCACACTAAGCATATTTCTCGATTGTTTGGCCATAGTCTTCTACTGTTTAGAATATTTCTTTCCCGATGTATGTTTGTTTCAATTTCCCACAAAACAACTATTGTCCACTTTTCTTTAATCGGTCAATCATTAATCATAATATGCGTTTTGTTGCATTTTTATTTCTCCTTGTTCATTTTACAGTAATATACTAGATCAGTTACCCCTTCCAGCACACGGTACATGGAAGGACTACTAATACATTGGGTTTGAAAAAACGATCGAGGCGATTATAATTAATTAGTGATTAAATAGTGTATACTGTCTTTCATTTTTTGTTATCCGGGAAAAATGTTATTTAAATTGTCTCGAAACAGCATAGATTGGCTTCAATAAAATAGCCGATACAATAATCACGAAAGCTGGTAGGATGTCAAAAAGGACGTGTGCTTGTTAATTATATATAATGTATTCGGTGATTTAAACTGTTTTTGAGATCACAGAAAGAATTGGGACCCCAAGCTCTCAGTTGATGTCTTGATTCAGATTGTTCACATCCAGTTAACTTTGGAACTATCGTCATCTTAAATATACTGGGGATTGCAAGAAATCGATAGCTTTTGATAAAATCGGCATGGACTATCGGACTACACACCGAAAAGATATGATTTTCATTCATATTGTCATAATCAGGTTAAGAGATTCATTTCTCAACACTATTACTATCACAATGGAACCGATGGATCACTGAAAGTATAGAGCGCTTGATGATATACTTATGTAAGATATGCCGCTCTATATTCCTAATTATGATCTACCCTGTATTCCTGTATGAGAACCATGTTTTGGTCCTGGTTCCATTCAACATAGCCCTCCCCCCTGGCAAAGTTAAAATTTATAAAATGAAATGGTCAAAGGAGTCCATGAGATCCAAATTATTGTCCCTATATTATTCTAGGGAACCTCGAGCCAAATGTGATACGAACATGTCATGAGTATCCCACAAACAACAACTAAATGTTTCCTACAACATTTCTAATTTGGATTACGTGTGTTTGAATCTGCAGTTAGGAAGCATCTTCTTTACACGAACGTATGAGCCCATTGAGCCAAATTATTTTCAAGAGGGGTTTCTTAAGGGTAATACGACTCGAGATTATTCGGAACACATGCATGAGAAAATGGCTATAAAGATTGCTTTGTTTGTCTTTAGATAGAACACTATATGCTATTTTTATCAAAAAGTTTGCAAATACATAGAGGATAAAGGATATTTGTAATTTTCGGTGTATGATCGTAATATATTTCATCGAATGACCTTAAGAGCTATATTTTCACACGTCAACATGACATACTAAATAGTTCACTTTACAGAATGACAAACAAGACACCTTTTCGCTTTAGTTTGATGTTATTTCAGTGAGAATATACCAATATAGAACACAAATTAAGCAATAATATCTCTATAACCGGTTATACATAGGAGGTATAAGGAATTAAACGTTGTAGATCAGTTGACTTATCGAACAGATCGCTGTGCCAATACAATGTTGATTTTTACCATTTTTAATGGACGCCATTTTCCTCTCGCTTCACCGCTTCAACTATGTGCCCGATGTAAGACAAATCAATACTGTCGTCACTTAATACATAACTTCTCACGTGTAAGAAGCATTTATAAACTGCAATGGGCCAACATGCTTCACCAGTGATAAATAATTTGAGATGGAAGGCCAAACTGACACGTTGAGATTCGTAGCCATGGAAATTCGCTCCCCAACGATTTATCTACGGTAAACTTGGTACAATGAGAGAAGTAAACACAAAGCTGCATCGATATTGGACAGCCGTAACAGACATGCCATTTCAATCAAGTTATTTATTTAAAAGATGGGAAATTAATCTACAGTTGTAATCATTACCGTTACGAACCCGGGACGTTTCGCCCGAATTTTGTTCTACATTAGTTGTTTGACGTTTTAGACATTTTGATAAGTGATTTCAGCGAAGAAAATTATTCATTGTTTGAGGCTTTTCTTAAAAAGTAAATAAAGAAAGCATTCTTCTTTTGATTTGTTAAACTTTTGTATGCAAATATTGTTAAAAAGATTTTTTATTTTTTTTTCTATTTTCTTTTAATTGCAGGTATACTTTCATCAAGGAACACTACCTAGCCAGCATTGATTGAGACAAGTGCATGTACATTGAACGTTGCAGCCGACTTGGACCCAAAAACAAGTGCCAAATAATATCCAAAGTGACATTTAGTTCTACAGTTAAATTACAGTGACTGATTATCAAGACTATTTGTAATTTCTGGTGCTTTAGCAAAGGATGTCTTCACCAATATTGTGACTTTAATTAAGAAAGAAAAGATTCCAACTTCTCTCATTTAAGTTGCGATCGGTGTTTTTCAATATGTCAGTTTATGGTTTGTTGGTTGTTCAATTTGTTTTACATCGATTGTGAAGGAGGCTATATAAGCCCATCTTGTCACTCTCGATGACTGCTTCCTGGACAATACACCAGTAAACGCGCCGGTTTGTGGGTTAGTCCCGGCAGTTTTCACCCCTCCTCATGGGGATTTGCGCTCTGTGGATAACGTTCTTAAGTCTTCTAAAATCTTCTAAAATCTTCTAAAATCTTCCAAAACCTTCTATAATTCTATGCCAATCAAACGAATCTAGTCTCGTGGTGCGCGCGCAGCCTGTTTTTTTTAGTCGGACGTTTTTCGGTCTTATTTCTCTTGAAATATTTAATGAAAACTATCAAAATTTGAATTTAGAATTATCAGAAACTATAGAAAAAGAAAACAAGTTCCAGTGTGTCTGGAAGATTTTCAACGGAAATAAATCACAGGAAGCTAAATATCGGAGATTGAAAATTTTGACAGTTGACAGCTGACTGATCACGTAACGAAAACAAGTCCAGAGGAAGTGGCTGGGAACAACAACAAGAATACATCGACCAATACATCTTGGATAAAGACCCGCTTTAGAGGAGCTGAGCTGTTTTGGAAAAGCTAATGTAAAAAGGTTTTACGAAGAATAAGATCCAGCCTCAAGGTAGAACCTTTCCTTAATGCCCTTGCCCATTAGCAACGGTGTTGCTAAGGAATGTAAACAAGTTTTCACTGAAAGTTCCAAGAAAGTTGGAGAATTCAAAATCAGAATCTAACTGTCAAAATTTACTCGGAAATGTTTTTCCGCATGATTGCTTCAATTACTAATTCAAATTACCGAGAATAAGAAGGAGCAAACGGATTCAAATGAGAATAGCTAAAACCAGCATTTTTTCTTTTACAATTCGACTTCTACATCTACATGTATATGATAATTCCAACAATCGTTTACGATTATTATTGGAAGGGAACACTGCCATCACTAGGACATTGTTAGGTGTCTAAAGGGTTAAAGAAAACAGGATCTACGGGTACTAAGGTTAAAAACAATTAGTTCTTTAATACTTTTCAAACGATAGCTTTCTTTAACTGATTTCTGAAAATGCATGCCAATGCCAGTGTCGCTCGGAGACCGGTTTACCAGGCTGGTAAAAGGAAAGAATACAAATTGAATTTAAGTAAGACCCTAGGAAAGAAAATAACTACTGCACGGAGAAACAAGAACTTTTACATTTGCTATAAGGATGGTGGGATAGTCATCACTGCTGATGCAGCCTCATTTGAACTCTGTAAAGAGACCATGCTGGTATACTACAGAGATTGTATGCAGTCAAATAAAGTACATATTTCGTCCTCTACAGACAAGTCTGATCAAAACATTGTCTCCTTCACTATCAGAGTAAAGTCGGAATACACCCTAAATATTTACACAACAACTTCAAGATTTTACACTAATGGACCCAACCGTGTTTCCTTTATAAACAGAGATATCCTTAAAATTCAACACCTTATGGATAAAGCCGTAGTTGATGGTATCCCAGTCAATATTTCAGATCTGAATAAATTGATAATCAAACAATTGAGGGAAACTTCAAAGAGTATGCAGCAGTCCAAGTGTATGCAGCTGTCCAAAGTATCAGTAATAGAAGGAAACGTAGTTGATGATAATGTATGCCCTACATGCTTGAGAAACTGCAGGTCACGTAGTGTGCACTGCACCTTCGGAAACCATTGGATTCACTATAACTGCTGTTGTTTAAGTGATAATGAAATTGAATTCCTGGAAAAACATCCAACACTAGATTTTAGCTGCAGACGATGCACACCGAAGGGTCGGAATTTGCAAGTAAGTGATACCATCACGACTCCAAAGAGCAAGAACCAGCAACAACTAAGCTGGCATTGATGATTCCGACTATACAGGAAAGGTCCAGATCATCCGCAAAGTGCCTCCTTAGGGAAGAACAATCCTACCCTACCCCTGGAAAGGACTATGATACATGTCCACACTCTGACTTACATCTCTATGATGGGATAGAATGCGATTGTTGCACGCAACAATTCCACGGTAATTGTGAGGCCCTCGATGAAGATGATGTCCGAAAACTAAAAGATACAGCTTACAGCTGTTTATAATGCCGTCAGTTGGCTTCCGATCAATCTAAACAATACTTCGCTTCCTGTCGTTCACCTAACGAAAAAACAGAATCTCAAATAAATGGACATGTTTCTGATCATAGAAAACAACCCATTGAGCAAGTGGCAGTGTGTAACATTGATATCAGGACACCCAAAGAGGAAACCCCAACACAACATACTACAAATGACACTAAAGTACGGACCACCTTCGACCGACCTAACCATTCACTAGGTCGTTCGACACAGAACCAACACAAGCAACTATTAAATAAAGAAAAAGAGTGTGTGAAGGAAATTACTGATAAAGGAAAGAATAAAACAGAAAAGAATACTGCTAGCTCTGATCTACAACAACAACTGGATTACTCAATAAAAGTTATAGCTAGACTCGAAAACCAAATAGAAGAACTTCAAAGATCAAATAAATTAGATCATTCTAGACAGAACAATAGTGCAAATCACCTTCAATATGAAACTTTTTCTGACTCTACGAACACTAATGAAATAAAGACGAAATTGGAACAACTAGAGAATGAAATGCTCGGAACAAGAATGTCTAATATTGAAAATATCAAACAACTCAGTTTACAGGTAGAAGCAATACATATGAAAGGCTGTTGTACCAACTGTACAGCTAACTCATCACAGATGATACCACTTGCTGAGAACCATGTAATATCCGCATACCAGCAACCTCAATATCCAGGACATTACAGTCAACACCACCCTTATACCAGATTCAGGATGGAGCAGCCTAAGGCAGGCACTCACACACCCCAACTCCACCGATGTATGAACCAAACCAAATGTATCCAAACAACTTTTGGGCAAGACCACCTCCTTTCGTAAACCAGCATTTGAATAAACCCTAGATAAGACCTTCCTTCCCGCATCCTAGACAGGAGATAAATACACCATCTCATCAAGCATCCGTGCCTCAAGACAAGTTTTCATTAAGTTGTCTTCTTTTCTTGTTTTTGGCAAATAGCTGCTATGGTTAAAGGTATAACACTCTCAGACCGAAGGTCTCAGGAGAATTCTATGTTCGAATCCCAGTGACAGCCTGTCATTGTGAGAATTCATATAATTTCTATGTTTATTTGGCTAAAACATCTTTTAGAACAAGTTGACATATTATTTAAAGTGTTAAATGTCCATCTCATAAAGCATAATTATATTAATTAATCTAGACATAAGACCTAGCCATTCTTTCGTCATCATCATCAGGATTTTCCTTGATCCTCAACTGAGGGAGTAAATGACCCCAATTTCCTGGATATGATGCCTAAACTCCTTATATAAGGGGTAAAAAGTCCCCCAAATTAGCATTTATCAAGAGGTTAAGTGAAAATAAGTGTAAAAATGAAAAGAACAAAGAATTAAACAGGTGACAAGGTTAGGGATCGAACCAGAGCCTGCTGGATCATGCTTGAGGGGAGATTTGGTCAATTGTTTAGAAGGTCGCCAGACTCAAGATCCGCACCCATCCTTCGAACCCGGAACCTCGGTACAGTAGTCCGACGCTCTACCACTGTGCAACTGTCGCCCACTGTGCCACTGTCGATTAAAGGACATTTTAATTCAACATTTCAACTTTCCTAACTAATTAAAAAATTCCTGCTGGTTAATTTCAATTTGAACTATGTGTAAATCTGGCATTGTAAAACTATGTGAAAATGTTATCCAAATGTGTTGGGGAAGATCTTTTTGATATATATTTTTAGTCTTAACAGCTTAGGATTTATTCTCAATCAATTTTGTGGAAAATAAGTCATGAAAACTAAGAATGAAACACAACACTATGAGAATGAGCAACCATTGAGGGGATATTACTAAGCAAAATTCAATACTAAACTTTTACCATGATGTCATGGCACATCTTGACCATTCTCCATTTTTAAGCAATACTTGAAAAAAAAAAGTTTGGGTTCAGAATGCCTTTTTTGAGTCAATTTCACTTATTTCAAAATAATTTCAATGGCATTTCATTGTTTCATTTTACACATAAAAGCAGCTAAAAGGTCGTATTCTACCCGATATATTGATTATAGATAAACGTTCTACATTATGACTTATGATATCATCCACTTGTAAAATGGGGTGCCTCATGGGGAAAAGAAAGTAGTTCCTGATATTCCCACACTTTGAAACAGTCAAAATATTCTGTGATAATCCACTGGTATTACAAGGTAATCCACCGAAAAGTATATAATACTTTGATATAGATTTAGACATTGACTAGATATAGGAGCACCTATCATCTGTTTTGATTTACATGATAGCCCTTATAAGTGTTACTTTAAGAAATTATATTATTCAGTGCAAATACATCTGATGACATTTTGATGATGAAAGTCTTTTCCCTTATTTACGTTAAGCAAATACGTATTGATCGACTAGAAGTTTGCTTCGAACGTCTTGCAATCACGAAGTTTAACGGTCAAATTTCTACAAAAAACACAATGTGTTTATAATGTCAAACGTTCTCTACCGTTTAGGGCTCACTTATGATCAACACTTTGTACAATGTGTTCGGTTATGAGTTAACCACATGTTCGCTTTTTCGCTAAAGCGTCACCCATATGTAATTCCATAAGACCATGAATCTTGTGCATCTCTTAAAGATACTCTCTTAAAGATGTGTGTATTTGGAGTAACAAACATTAAAAAATTGGTGTTGATAACCGTTGTCACTTAATAAAAGACGTTTTTCAATTTCTTTACTAATAAGCTGCTCAAACCCATTGCTTTCGTTAATTGACGTGAAGCGGGCCGTCTGATCTTCTTTGGGAAAGCCGGTTTATAAATGATTAGGGGAATTCTTCTTCCGCGCTTTGCATCAATTAGGTGCAACTAAAAATAAATTTCATATCAATTACCTACCTCTAATTTTGAATTATCAAATTGAATTGAAATTACATGAATGAAGTTGGCAAATAGGAAAATATTTATAACATGAAATCTGATTTCATTTGGTATGTTAAGTTTTTAATCTTGTTATTCTGACAATACCCTTTTCAACCTTCTGGGTAGATATATGTTAACAACCTTGTATAAATAGTGTTTCCGGTTTTATCTTACTCACTGAATGGCGATTGCCTCTAGGTGGTGATGGTTAACTGGCAAACCACGATTGTATCTAATTATGGAGGAATTAACATATTTATATTTACGCTGTTTTCTTTCCTCCTCAATCGAATCATTTTTGCTTGACGGAAATGATATATGTGTGTATGTGCATGCAAGGAAAATGCAATCTTAGATAACCACCTCTTACTCTAAGTTAAGACGTTGTTTACAAAATAAACCCGTTTAAACGGTCTAAGATATATGCTGTTTTAATGTTCTAGATCTTTGTATAGTAATGATCAGACTAGGGAAGTTGTAAATAATCTGGGGTGCAGACAATTCCCCACTAGGACAATAACCCACTAGGACTATAACCCACAGGACAATTACCCACTGGACAATTACCCACCGGGCAATACCCCACATTTGTGTAAAATAGGACAATTCCCCACTGGTAAAATGAAATCGTCATAAAACATTTTTCTTTCAAGAATCTGAATTAAAGAAGTATCAAAATATATTTTCAAACCATGATCTTCAATTTACACATGAAAATATATGTATATTACAATAGACACACAAAAAACACATGGTTGAAAAAAGGTCAAAAGATTGGTCCATTCACAAATCTTTTTGTAATGAGAATGAGGACAATTCCCAACTTTTAATAAATAATAGCAATGAAATATATATTTTGATATGTTTATGAATCTTTACTATTGAGGCAATAAATTAAAACTGATCAAAAATCAGTGATCATGGATTTAAGCATATTATTTGTGCATAATGTAAATGTAGAAAAGAAAGAATTGCAATTCAGTTATCCTATCAAGAATTATCAACCCATTTATTGATTTAGGCAACTGAAAACAGAATTATTAGTAAATTTGTATTTTGGTAAGCTTTTTAATTTTGGATTTGGATTGAAGAAACGATTGCTTTGCTCTACACTTTTAATCATCCTTAAACTACACCTTAATAACGAGGTCTTTAATGGATATTTGATATATATGTCTATATCAATAATGTACATGTTTTTCAGTCACATCTTAATCTTTCATTTCTTATTCGTTTAAAATTGTTTCATCATCCCTATGCTTCCTTATATTTCATCCCATTAGACCCCACATTCCATCTACTTGAAATATGTAAGCATTTAAAAATCAATATCATAAGAATTCACAAAGAATCTTTTAATAAGAATCTTCAATATTTGCAAAGTAAAGTATTTCACATTAGGTTAAAATTTTGAATCAACAGTCCAATTAATTGGTCATTGATATTAACTTGATTTTGCAAAACTGCTGATAATAAATTGTAACATGCATTCTGTACAATTCTTATCAAAATATATTTTTGCAGGCAAAAAAGGAATGCTTCAATGCTTCAAATCTCTATTTTGATAATTTTCCACTCTTATTTTCATTCTTTTTTTATCACAGATAACGTAAATAACACAAAATCTACGTTATAAATAAAAAAACAATATTTGAATATATGTTTTATATCAAATAGTGGGTAGTTGTCCCAGTGGGCAATTGTCCTAGTGGGTAATCGTCCTAGTGGGGAATTGTCCTGTGGGTAATTGTCCTAGTGGGGAATCATCCTAGTGGGGGAATTGTCCTACAATAATCTAGTTCTATGTAAATCGTTGTTCTTTTTACGATAGAAGACTATTTATTCCAAAAAGTTTATATCTCCATCTCTGAGGGAGTCTTTTTTAATAAATTTTAGATATCTTCAAATATGTTTTACTTTTTCAGTTTTTAGTGGTTATGCAGTTCATGTGGAGATACCTCGATCTTTAATTATTGCAAGGTTCGTATGTCCTAATCGTGGGAATGTAATAGTAGTGCAATGCCATGATTTCCCGAATCGACCGTAACGTGACGTAACGTAATAGGTCGAAAATGGAACCGTAACGTATCATATCGCATCGGTCGTATCAGACAAAATGGACTTGTCGTATCGTATAGTATGATGAACGTATAACGCAAAACGTGGATCATAAATTAGATATCACAGATCGTATATCATAAACCGTATTTCATAAAAGGGCTGAGAAATGTAAACAGACAGTATGGTAAGATTTGTAAGGGCTTTTCAATGAATTACAATACACTCATTGTATTTGGACGAACAAACAACGGAAACAACAAATACTTGCTTTACTTTCGTCAGGCATGTGATGAATACCTTTCTGCTAATACAAACGCAAATCAAACCAAACAAACATATACTATATACATATAAATAAAGAAATGTAGTCTATCACATGTTGTTTCTATTAATTCCCATTTCACTGAATGTTATATTCCTATTATTTGCTTTACATGTAAGAGAGAGAATAAATCGTGTATCGCAGATAAACAAACAAATAGAAAGTATGTGTAAACTCTACCTCGACAACGACTGCCGTCTGCATAATACCCTGGGTTACAACTTGTACAACGGTCAGGAGAAGAACAAGTCCCTCCACTCCGTGTGTACACAGGACCGGATGGGCTCACCTTGATATTGCCTTCATTCACGTTACAAGCAGATTGACCTGTTCTACCTCCACATACGGCTGGAAAGAAAATACATTAACGTAAAACATTTGAGCATTTTCGACTGCATCTCAGTCGACAGCTTCATGAAATAATAATATGATACATCATTAGTTTTATACCTGTAAGGTAGATTGCACTGGTAATGGTTTCGTAAGCAATTATTGTTCCACTCTAAAATACTGACATCATATATGAATATACTTTGATATAGTACGGCGTTACAGTAAGTAGCAAATTTACAGAAATATATGTAACCAAGGTGAGAAAAACATGCAGCCAGACCGGGACTCGAACCCGAGACCTACGCAAACCGTGCGAATGCTCTGCCGACTGAGCTATCCGGCCCGCTTACACATGCAACTCTAC
The DNA here is from genome assembly GCA_947846245.1 of Cerastoderma edule. Lineage (NCBI taxonomy): Eukaryota > Metazoa > Mollusca > Bivalvia > Cardiida > Cardiidae > Cerastoderma > Cerastoderma edule. Next base: position 33,398,215 of record OX401404.1, read on the forward strand.
CGTCTTAATCGAGACCCCTACTACATACTCCCCCACACAATTGGAATTCGTCTCGAATTTCCTGGGAACAGAGTTCGTTTGTGGAACGAACCTAGAGTATCTATCACTGTAGCTCTCGTGGATCATTTACGTTGGGCGCCAATGTAACCAAGGTGAGAAAAACATGCAGCCAGACCGGGACTCGAACCCGAGACCTACGCAAACCGTGCGAATGCTCTGCCGACTGAGCTATCCGGCCCGCTTACACATGCAACTCTACCGTCTTAATCGAGACCCCTACTACATATATGTAATCTATATTTCAGTGCAATGAGTCGAAGCCTTTTAGTCTGATTAAAAGAAAAGTAGTGATAGGAATGTTTTATCCTCAATCATACAAAGCGTGTCTGCTTTCAAGATTGTGCTTTAAATGTGAGTATAACGTATTAATCGATGCTGTTATTCTCTTTCCAAATATAATAGAAAAGTGGATAATGGAGGAATCTATATCCTAACCTTCTGTAAACTGAGGAGAGAAACTTTTAAAAAATTAAGCAAACATGATTCGGTATAAAGTGATTTACCGTTTCCGTTTGGAACAGGATAATGTCCTAAGCCTGTGACACCTACGGCTATATCATTGTGTTATTTTAAGAAAAAACACCTCTTTTAAAAGCATGCTATGTGTATGCTACAATACAGATGTATTTTTGTTTCAAGATATTTTAAAAGCGTTCAACACATGTTCTACATTGTAGAACGAAAGTATAACGAAACGAAAGGGAAAATAATCAGGTTAAGTTGTTAAGCAGAAACGCTATTAACATATGCAATATAATACCTTTCATAAATCTTCCCCCCTCCCCCAACTTATTAAAAACTACCATACTTACCTTAGCACAGTTCAGTAAATGAGAACAAATTAACAATCAAAAGTCACAATAAAACAGATAATGATTTTATTAGAAATCCATTTTAAAAGCTATGAAACTTGGCATTTCTTTTGCAGCATATGTTGATAAGAAAAAGGTGAGGAGTCAAGTATTTACATGTAAGTCACCATGTCACCATGTCACCATGTATATATCAACCTTTGCATGTGGGAAAACGTATTGCATGTGCCACGTTTTATCTCAGCCCTGATCGAGGTGTAAACTGGTGGAGTCAAGAGCCATCAATGACAATCAATACTAGATGCCTCGTTAGCATTGTGTCATATTATTTACCTTAAAGTTTTCTGTAAAAGGAATTGGGAGTAATTAAGACGTTGTATTCTATTGTATTTAATCTCTTCAGAAAATGGAGGAAAAAAAGATTATGTATATTTAATTTGCGTTTAATTCAAAAGTGTACGCAACAACTGAATAAAAGCAGATTGACAAAACCGACAGTTATAAAAAAAACTCAATTTTCCATTCCACCATTTGGGGTAAATCTTGATAATAGCCCATGTTTGTAGCACATTTAATGACTGGTTTATTTAACCAACACCAGGTCAGTCCTGTCACTTCAAAAGGGTTGATATATCGATTTGGATGCAGACGAATAATACACCGTAATAACATTCACAAGAGTTTTGCTGGTATTTAATCTCGAAAATCAGATATTATTATATCAGACTGTCATATACAAATATAGTTGCAACACTGCGTTTAACTATAACGTAACCTGGTTGCTACATTTAACAATAACTATTTGTGTCACCGTATCTAGGCGTAGCTACGGATTACCAAAAGCAAATTCCTGTTTTAGCACTATCAAGAAAAATCAAATTAGTATATAAAATGTTGACCTGTTCCAAGTCATTCGCATGGCATTCAATTGCCTGCAAAGTATCTTATGTATAGCAACAAAACAAATGTATCAAGCATGAGACTCATTTTTATGTCATAAAAGATAATCAGGTAGTTATTCAGCTGATATCAATAATCAGAAAGTTGTTTGGTCACTTTTCTCAATAATATTATTTCTACATTTATGTGCAACCAAAAGCTATATAAACAGAAGTGTTATGGGTAAATAGAAATGAAAAGAAATAGTAAACATTGATATAAAACCAAACGAACAATAGATTACATTTTTGACAAAAAAGCCATATTGAGTCAAATTTAACAGTCCATGTTGTTGAACTTCGAAGCGGCTATGTATGTTTTGTGAATTTCATACATCGTTTAAGCCAGTAAAGCAGACAATGGGAATCCGCTCATATTTTAAAACTCTTTTCAAATTAGAAGAATTCAATTGGTAAAGTATGAGTAGACGTTCAGGGTTTTAATTTGCGCGGAACAACTGAAAACAAAGTTACGCATTTCTGAATACTCCATTTTCGCCTCCCTCGAATTGCAAGTCATTTCATTCTTCAAAACCCGTCACATGGTGACACCCTAGTATTAATTAATGTGTAAGCAGCTGAACCTCTACCGATTTTTAGGGGTCGAGGCGTAGCCGAGGCCCTATATGAATTTTACTGACCCCCTCAAAATCCGTAGAAGATCAGCCGCATACACAATAATTGATTTATTTCGTCTTAGTTAAATCATATTTATTTGCATTATAACTACATATGTTATACAACAAATTTATTTCGTTGACCTCCCTTTAAGCGAACTTTATCGTTTCACGTGGATCAAATCAGACACGATGAAAAAAATCCGTTATGCGCAGGAGTGGTTTCAGGATTTCTGTTTTTTAATATGTCATAATTTTCATTCTACGCCCCTAACTACTTGAGCAAGTCGAGCACAACAAACAAGCTCTACCAGAGTAAAGTTTCCGCTTCGCTCCAATATTTATATTGTGTGAAACGAACGATAAGTCAAGTGGAAACAATACAACAAATATGTCATCAATGACGTTTCATGACGAAAAATATCCATTTGCTATAACGAAGGTTCGGTACATATAACCCAATACGCATCATTCCCTTTTGATTGCTCTCCATAAGTTAACTTATTTATATGATAATTTATTTTTTCTTTCTTAATCTCTTTTTTTTTCTATTTGATTTTCTTTCTTTTCTTTCTCGATTCATGTGATAAATATTTTTTCATTGTACTTATTTAAATATGACCATAAACTGTAATGTTTGTGTCAATAAAATTATTTCTGATTCTGATTCTGGTAACAAGGACATACCGGTCTATATTTAGCAACAGGACCTTCAACGAGCAAAACAATGGATCGATAAAACCGCTAAAAAAGATATCAATATTGGTTTGATAACCTATTCGTTTCATATTTAATGAACAAAACCTAGAGTTTACAGTATTATACATTATCATAAGAAGATCTCTTTCCAACAACGACAGTATTAGTGCATTTGAAATTGTAACACTTCAGTAAACTTCGTCCGAACATCGAAAGGTCAAATTGTCCATTTTTCCGATCTGATTAAGTTTAAGCCACAGGTCATTTCCCTTCCACACATAACAATCTGTGTCGCTTACAAACTACATTTGATCATGATTGTATCTGTTTTTATCGTTCACTGGACAGATTTTGCAAATTGTAAGATTAAACTGTTCATACACCAAGTTGTCAACAACACTACTTATTCCTTTGGTAGTTCTTCACCGAAACAGAAAAAAGTGTAATATTTTTTTCAATTATCAGATCTTTCAAAGATTACTTCCTAGTGCAAGTTCCTTTTACAAAATCACAATTTATGCTTGCATCACTCTTTATAATTGTCTTTTATCTATTTAAATTGGATCAGAATAGTCGAAGCGGTGATAATCCAACAATGATTATCACCAATGACGGTCGATTTATCTTGAAATTGACATTTTCGTATTGGCGGAGCTTAAATATGTCACACGGTGACCCCCAAATGTTTCTTACTGACCCTCTCGTTTTTTTAGGGGGTCACCATTTGACGCGTTTTGCCCCATGAAATGACTGGAAATTCGAAGGAGGCAAAATAAAATTCCATGGAGGGTTAGTAAGAAACATTTAGGGGGTCATCATGTGGCATATTTCAATTCAAGATGAAGCGACAGCCAATGTTGCATCATCGATTATACATATATCATTAAATGTAGAAATACTCAATATTGCGATATTTGTTGTAAGTTTTAACGATCCACTTGTTTTACCCGTTGAATATCCCCTTACTTAAAATACAGTGATTGGCCAGAATTGAGTCATCAAAATAGCAGCTAGTAAGGGGAGCAAACTGCTACTAAAACCTTAACAGTTTTTAGAATTATTTATTTCTCTTTTTAGATAATCATTTATTTGCTTATTTTTTTTCCTTTTGGGTCATTTCTTTAATTCTGTTTTATTGAAAACATAGGAACCATTAATTTTGTAAACAAATATTCGTCTGCAAAGAATTTCTGCCAAGAGTTGTCAACAGACAGAAATAAGGGGCAATATTTTTGTCTAGAGATGGAATATGCCAAAGAGAAATTGCAGACACATTAGGGATTAGTCAATCTGGAGTGTCCAAATAATTGAAGGGATTTTCTGCAAGTAGTTCACTTGAATATAAACAAATAAGTGGAAGGAGACTGTCAGCATGGAAGAGACGTGATATGTAAATTGTGAGGCTGTCTAGGAACAACATGAGAGCTTGTTTAGCAGAACTAACATCATTAGTCCGTGTAACAGTGCCTAGACAAGTGTCCTCAATGACTGTGAGGCGTCGTTTAAGATTTTATGGATATTCGCAAAGGAAAGAAAGGATGGCCCTCACAACCAACACCATCAACTGGAAAAGGAGAGTGTCTTGGTGTAAACGTCATCGGACAGTCAATAGAGAGTGCAAAAGTATATTTTAGTGGTGAGTCTCAGGTAAAAATCGATCGTAAAAACAGAATGTGTGTTTGGAGAAAGCCAGATGAAATTTGGCGTCCTGGGTGTCTTGGTCAAAGAACCAGGCAATGTTTGCCATTGATGTTTTGGGGTTGTCAGACATATAACGGTATGGAAACTTTGGAAGTTGTTCATGGTAATATTGATTCAAGGAAGTATATTAAGTGTCTAGACCATAATCTCTGGTCTATTATTGTTAAAATTTCCAACTGGGGACTTAAATTTCCATGAGGACAACGCACATGTACACACTACAAGATTAACCTCATCCTGGAAGAATGATGATGAGATTTCATGTATGACTATGCCATCACAAATTCCAAATATTAACATAATAGAAAACGTGTGACCAACAATAAACATTAAACTGGAGAAGAAAAAACACATGATAAACTCAACAAGACCTCGAAGACAAAGTCAATTCGATTTGGTACCTCATCCCTTCCCATTATATACAGAGCCCATATGCTTCAATACCAAAAAGAATCCGACAACTCAGCAAGGGTCATATCATAATACTAAATACTAACAAAAACAAGTAAGTTTTTACAAATGTTGGGTTTGCAGTTCAGTTTAAAGTTAATTGTTGTAAATGATGACAGCCATTTTGTTTTTTGAATCGATGACTCCCTTCTGGCCAGTCACTGTGGAACATTATGTCCTTGTTACCGACCCCTTGTTGAGGCAAAAGGACGTCATGTAATCACAACTTTCCGTCACGATTCATCATTGATGACGTATTTGTTGTCCATTTCTCTTTATGTTATCATTCGCTTCGCACAATAAATATATGGGAGCAAAGCGGAGACTATACTTACGTAGAGTATGTTTGTTGTGTTAAGTCAATTTCATCATTGTTTTATGTTTTGACGTATGCATTGTTGAAAGTGGATGAATGGGTACATATCCTTTTATACCGCTCTCTCAGAGCGCGCAGCGCTCGGAGAGCGGATAACGGTAACATACGTACGAGTAACAAGTTATGTTAACACCGGTTATACCATTAGCAAAAAAACATGTGGTTTCCGGTAAATCTATAGGAGAAAACTCGGGTTTGCTTCAGGTGTTTCCGACAAAGCCGGAAACACTCGAAGTCTCATTCGGCATGTGTCCGGCGAAGCGTTTTCCGTAAAAACGGAATGGACTGGTTTTACATAAATTCATTGCCGCTCATTGAGTTTATTTCCGCCAATAATGAATGAACCATAAACCATTCTATCGAAAAACAAAACACGAACAACAGGATCGGCGCCACCGCTTCAAACTTTTAATTGGACACAGTGTTCAACTCCTTGAAAGGACAACGTATCGCCGGTTGAAGGTAAGAGAACTTTTTGTAATCTTTCATTTCGTTATAAAACAGCATATCAAAATAGACCATTTTCACCAAAATTCGTCATAGAAAAATCGAGAAGGCGAGCCCTCGTCACGCCTCGCTGAAGATGCTTCCATCTGAAAAATAAACTTCTCCCTTTTCAGTAGAACTACAGCATTCATTTTTTAGTATTACAGTACATGTTCCCTGCAGTACTAGGCTAGAAAGTGTGTGTTGCCCACAACACTCCATGGTAAAATAAGTGTTCACCTTCTATCGATTCGGTGATTACACCCTGCAGTTTGGCATAATCTAATGCTTATGTAGACGGTCTATGTCATTTTCGCGGAGTGTAAGGAAAGCATTAGGTACACATCGTGTTGTATATGGAATACACTATTATGCTGACCGATAAAGCAACGATGTCAACTCGTCAGTTGCTGACATGGATTATTTGTTATTGTTGGAGCTTTTAAATTGAGTACAAGGTACCTTCTTGACAATTTAATAGCGTTATGGGCCGATAGTTTAAATAACAATGACAGCGTGAATGCTCTTTTCAAAAAATGAAATACCCTGTAAAGCATTTGGTTATATATGTCACCTTATTCGTTTGACAGTATTTTATTTTACCTGATTCAAGTGATAGTATTATTCCCAAACATTGAATTATTCTTGCAATTGATAATGTTGGTCCAATGGTTTATAGAAATAGATCCCTTAGTTGTTTTTTCTTTATTTAACAGAATGCATGATGGTTGGGAATATGACGATTTCAAACAAGCTTCAAATGAAGAGATGATGCAGACCTGCATAAACATTGACTCTGTTTTATAATACAAGTAAGTACATAGTCTTTCTCAGGCCACTTTGAACTTTTCAAACATTAGTGTCATAAACATAGAAGATAGCTTATGAAAGCAATATAACAAAGAAGCAATCTCTCAAATGTCAAAGCAGTTTTTCTCTTTAATTCAAACATCTCTCATTAGATTATACTATAGATAACAATGCCAGCATGAATTTCCTTTTCCAAAAATGAAACACCCTGTAAAATATTTGGTAATATATGCAACCTTATTCGTTTGGCAGTATCTTATTTTACTTGATTCCAGCGATAATATAATTCCCAAACATTGAATTTGTCTTGCAAGTGAGAATTTTGGACCAAAGGTTTAGGGTAATAGATGCCTTAGTTGTGTTTTCTTTATTGTTCAGAATGCATGATGGATTTGGTGTTACTCACAATTTGTAATTGACTTTTCCTTTTTTGTTTTTTTGAAAACCTTGGTTTGAATGAGAATGAATCAAGACAGGTTGAAATATAGATTTTTTTCATCAATCAGTTCTTTATTTCCTGTCAGATTACTGCTTCAATTGATTACCAAGGGGAAATAATTATTTCCAATGTTACCAATTAAGAATGATCAGTCGGGGCCTCCGTGGCCTTATGGTTAGAATACAGAACTTGAAATCACATGGCCCCTCTCCGTGTGGGTTCAAATCTTGAGAGGAATATGGATTTTCATATCTCCCAACTGACTTATGGAATGCCGATGGCTCTATCCGCCTTGACCAGCCCTTATGGGCAGTTGGGTATAGGGCCTTCCTCCATCATTAAGAGTCGGGCATCGCTACATTACTGAAATAATGTTGATGTGATGTAAAACCCATCTAATGAAAAAAGCGTAATCAGTCAGTTAAATGTGGCCAGTATTGACAAAAGATTGATATTTTTTATGTTTCTCTTTTAACAGCCAAATCTGATGACTACCTGGCAGAGTAAGGAGTGGGTAACAACAACAAAATATTCAGTGGTGGAGGATCACATGGATTTGATGATAATCAAAAACAGATGAAGATTTACATGGACATACCATAAACCTATATGTTTGATTTGTGAAAAGTTTTTAAGCTTACCTTTCTCCTCAAAAGACTTATTTCATTAAGAAAAAAATAACATTCACAATGATATATCATATTTAATGGATAGTGTTTAGTGTTAGTTGGTACTGACAACGGACAATATAGAAAAAATGTGATGGACTATGGAATATTCTGTAATGATAAGACACATATGTCTCATCTTTTCTTTTTTTTTCAAAAAGCCTTCAAAACCCCAACTCAATCAAATAAACGAGACAAAAGGAATACCAATACTTTGTTAAAGCTGCTTAGTAAGCCTGCAGCAGACCAAAGGAAGACAGTAACTTGAGTGATTACTTCAATTTCTTTTCTAACTATTGCATGTGTATGAAGTAACCAAAAATGAGAGTTGAATTTGCATACATCAATGTTAAATCAGTTTTTATTCTTTCTCTTCTAGTATTTAAGGTAAAACTTTTAATACTCAACACAATTTAAACCAATTATCACAAAGGGAAACAGGCTCAGAGAGAAAATTTTCCTTGTCACAATTGCTTTTATTTATTTGATAAAGAAAATTTAATTAATATCTGTTATTGCTTTAAATTTGAAACAACATTTTGTAAAAAAAATGGATAAAAGTCTTAATGATGTATATCTTAGAATATTTTTTAATATTTTTTATTTGAAAAAGTTGATCACAAATGTTTCTGTCATATTTTTCCAACTATAAGGATTATTTTCTATTCAAATGATGAAGGCCAGGGAACTGGTGATGTGGTGAATGAAAATATCAAGTTGTGGCTTTCTTTTTTCAACCAATTTGTTAAAGCAAGGAATTAGAACACATGGACTAACCCTGCCTTCTGGTTAACACCCTTAAATTATATTAATCATTTATTGCATACAGTACTCTTTTTAAGTTCTTTAATAGATAAAAAATACATATAAAAAAGCAGTGTTCTATGTGTGAACAAAGGTTAATAAAATATTTATGAAAAATTATAGAATCTTTCTTTTATTTTAAAGTTAAACAAAAAACCATTTGGCTACAACAAAGCTATTTGTTGTTTTTGAATGAACCTTTGGAGATCTGCTAAGCAATTTATTTGGGATTTCCTTATCTACAGTAAAGAAAAATTCAAACAAATACCTGATTGGCTTTCTATATGATGTAATCTAGTTGCCTAAGACTGTACAAGCAGATGAGTATGTTGTTGAATATTGTCTGATACTATAAACCCAAATGACCCTTCTTCATCACCAAATGACATGTTGTTGGTTCTCATGATGATTTAACCCTTTCCCAAACAACACATTTTTGACTGTACCAAATTGAATGAGTTTGCAGATGACATTTTAAAATGTGATGAAATTGGAAAATAATCTTCTGATAGGCCAGAAAACATTGTGGGTAAAGGGAAAATTGCTCGTCACGGACAATTTCTCCTTTTCCCTCAATGTGTTCTAAAGTCGTCTGCAACAAAGTGGTCAAATGTCATTATTGTTTGGGAAAGGGTTAAACCAGTACTTACAGCACATAATTTTGTGAAGAAAATTCTATGATTTCATGCAGAGACAGACTTGTGGTTCAAATATTGTAATTTGGTGGTTCTGACATTGCATGAGCAGTTTGTTCTTACATGATGAATGTCTCATTATTGATGAAAGGCCCTCATACATAGCCCAAGCAAGCTAAACTTATACCATATAAAACATACACCATCAAAAAAGTTTACCAGGAGTCTGCAAGGAGACTTATTGTTTTACTGAGACCTATCTAAATGTGACAAAGATGACAGCTTTGTTACAAAATGAGTATTTGCTCCTCAAAGTAAGCCAATTCTTATACTTCCGCAAAGTTGTACTCTGAATTTAGATTGAAACACATATTCATTAATATGTAAGTTTTTTTTTTCACATAATCCATGCCATTGAGTTGAGAGAGCGGTCTAGAGGCAATGCCTTAGTTCATATTATATATATATATATTATCTTTTTTTGCTGCAGAGTTACGACATATTCATATTCAGAAATCCGGAAAACACTTGTAGTGGGAGCTTTACTCTGGTAGGGAGTGTTTGTTCTTCTGGACTTGATCATTTGAATTACTGTTGTATGTACGGACGTGTGTATGTATGTAGGCGAGTGATTGATTCAGGTTGGCAATGTTTTCATAAAGTACAATGCGTTCTACTCCTTGACCTATAGATTTCTACCCTTCTTCGCTATATCACAGCAAACAATAATCGAGTACCGTTCTTAGGGGGCCAAGCCTGAAAATTACGACATATCCAAAAATTAAAAGCCGGAAAACACTGCAGTGTTATAGGGATTTTTTTAGTGTAATACGGATTTTGTTTTCGTCGTGTTTGATTTCATCGTGTGTATTTACTCCGGAATAATCACTAGTATATAATAAAGTTTATAACTTACGTGTAGAACAGCCAGAACTAATCGACCCGGTCCATCCATTACAACAATAGCTCTTGCTGTAGTATCTGTGTTGAAAAAATATCGTCACGATATTAGTTATGACGGTTTATGCGTCAATCACAACACTTATATAACGTTTGTTACCTTTTTCCACGAATCTTCAAATTAAGTGCTTATCAAAACTATGTATCTTGATATCGGACCAGGTGAGAAGAATACACGCTCTTACCTTTACAAACGCTTAAAGGATAAAGGTATGAACTTATTTATCTAGATGTGCCAGAATCATGTTGACATACGAGCCATATACATTAATCTAAGTGAGGCCCAATGTTAAATGTGTAGAGATTTTATGTTTAAGTTTACGAATCACAATGACATAATAAAATGAACTGGCAAGTATAGCAAAGAAATTGCAGGATGTGATTTTGCTAAGAACAAAATTGATAAATAACTAACGTTATATGTATCTATTGCATGAGTTCATTCATTTGACGGAGTAATATCTATATCATGCATGAGTGTGCCATTGTAACTGCTATTGCTATTCTTATATGATGAACTTGATTATATATCCTACAGTAAGGATAACTTCAAGAATGGTATTTTTCTTGAATGTTGAATACCTGTGAACTGTTGGGTCTATGGCCTTACGAATCATTAGGATATCCATCTACATGACTTTAAGTACACCCTGTCTAGTGAGTGCAGTATTGTTGGACTATCATTTGTCATACTATTCATTTATTATATGTAGATATCTTACTCTTTATCTTACTCTTTTTCAAGCAAACGACTATGTTTAAAAGGTATTTAATTTGGGTATTGCTCTAAAAAGTTAAAAATGTTAATTGGTGCGGTAATAAAAGATCCTTAATACGTTATCATCGGGTAGTTATCGTAGCAAATCTTTGAACAGGTTGTATTAATTCTATAACTTGTTTTCGTATATTGTCTGCTGATAATACTATGCGATGTTCCGTTCAGATGCGATGCACTTATCCCTTAAAGGCGCGTACATTGTAAGGAGTAATGTATATTACTGATATATTACATTTCTTCAACGATGATTAATGATTTGTTCATTGTGAACTGTCAAGCGGAGTTTTATTCTGTTGTATAATGCAATACACAAATACATTCATTACGGATAAGGGTTTCCTTCTCTTTATAGTCAAGTTCATTCGCCTACGCAGTGATCTCCCTTTTCATTTTGTTTAGGAGCTCTCTGCTATCAAAGAAAAATCCTTCCAGATCTAGAAGGATTATGTCTTTTTCATTATAAATTTCAAATCGAAATCTTAATACAGCATTTTTTCAATTTTAGAAGATTAACTCTTTTGGTCTAATTATTACGAAAAATTAATTGCAAAATATATTTATACTTAAAAAAAAGACAGAAATACTCAAACCAGTTTTAACCTTAATTTTTTTTCTTGATGGTACGCAACAAGGTCCCGTAATAGTCAACCCAGAAAAGTTTATTCGATATATAATGAAGCAATAAAGTACATAGGGTCATGCTCTCAAAGCAACAGACATCAACAGTGTATTTTTGTTTCAAATAAGATCGTTTCGAGGTAGATTCTTTAATACACGTTGCATAGTCATCACTGACAATACTGACGAAATTGTCAAACTATGCATGAATTTGATTCATCATTCATTTTCAAATTCATGTTGAATCAAATCTTAAAGAACCATTTCTTAAGCGTCTGCAATATATTGTTTGGGTCACATGACTGTATCTATCATCACGTGATTTCTGTGATGGCAGTGGTACTGTACTGTAGTGTAACAAAGTGAAGTATTCCTTCGCTGAGTTTAAGTCAGGTTATGATCTATAAAGATCACAGGTGGTGATGAAGTCTTTTCGTTACCAGTCGGTTATATATCACATGAAACAGTTGAGTAATGAACGTAGTGTTCATTTCCCATCGAAGTTTATGTTTGAACATTTACCTTTTATACCGACGCGACCACCAAAACCAACCGGATTCGGTCAAGGTGCTCTTTTGGTGGTAACAAACAGATGCTCTGAAAAAGTTGAATGCACTATTTATATACATGTATTCGATTGCAGTATGATGTCGTCATGTGTCTTCATGTTACAGATTTAATTCGAAATAGAGAATATGTTTTAAAACATTTGGTAAATGTGAACTTTTGTAGAATTAGATTAACATATTACGAACATAAATCTTACCGATCTCTCTTTCATACGTAAACAGTTTTGTTCGGAAACCATCATTTATCAATGGTTCATGTCGTATTCATTTACGCTCCAGGCTTTAGAACGTTCTAGCCTCGCTGTTAGTAATTATCGAAAGAGTGAAAGAGACTATACCAATATATAATGATCATTTGTTCAGTTCTATGAGGGATCTTTGCTCTTCAAATCTATTTGGAGAGCGGGATGGCCTCTGGAACAGAGCCCTTTGTTGTACTCACTCATTGAGTATATAGTGTGGTGGTGTAAAGTCGCATATCGGCACCGTCTTTTCTCTTCGAGGGACAATCAACCCCAGCCTATCACAGGCTGGTGATGCTTGTTACTTAACGAGAAATATCGTTGATGTCATAGGAGTACCTTCTGACGAAAGGCATCAGAATAAGATAAGTTAAATTCAACTTTTATTATCACATGTCAATTAAAGTAAGCCTGTATAACGATTTCCTTTTTGTATGTGATACAATTAAGTATTTCGTCCATCAACAATTCTTCATTGAAATATAGCTATTGATATAATAAACAATTTACTCATTGATACTAAATCGCTCTCCCTTATATCAGGTACTTTTGGTCACTGTAACGCATTAGGAATCGGTTTTTTTTTTCGTCCATTTGATTATTAAATGTATGGGAAGAATATATAAGTGTGTCTGTTTTGGCGTTGACAACGTTGTATGTTGTTGGAAAGTGACAGCTGTTTTTATATTCAGTTTAATTTGGGTTCAACAATTTCCAACTCGATTCTGGCTCGATTCAAAAACGTATTATCTGATTACAATCTACAAAACTATATCCAATTTAATGACTCACTGACTAATTAATGAAAAACTGGTATTGTGTGCACCAACGCATTCGGCTTTAAAAATAAGAATAAATAAACAGAAGATACATACAGTGCTCCCGTGACACAGCCAAGAAGTACGAATAGTTTCATCTTGATGGATCCGCATCAGTGCGCTCTGAAGAAAGATAAGACATTTATTTAAAATGAGAAATATAAATATATCTATTTTTATTTAGGTACATTTATATGTGATGTCATTTTCTCCATAGTAAACAGTTAATTTTAAAACGATTTAAAACTCAAACTGTGAGACAGTCCTTTTAGTGCTTGACATAGTCATTTTAATTGTTGTTTGTGCATTCTTTAACTTGTATATTCGTTAATCGAGGGCACAAAATGCTGCTCTCAACAAATGAGCTAATAAGTAAGAGACATTGGGGTTTTGTGTATGCTATTGTGTGCGTTTCCATATACTTTGGTAAAGGTTATAACGAAGTCATTGTGATTCGTAATTATAAACATATTACAATTATGACACGATCGTTGGTCTCATTTAGTTGGTCATAAATCACCGTGCTTCTTTGTGTGTCACGCAGAATTGGTTATTCGCCATTGAACCTTCAAGTATACACGTTTTCGAACAAAAAAAATATCGCTGGTCGTTTGAAAGATTATTCATAGTATTTGTTGGTTTGGAGATATTCTTCCTATTAATGAAGCAACATTTATTTTCATAGCTTAATTCCTATTCAATAAAGATATTGTTATACATTTATCAACGCTTTGGATATTTATTTTTATGTAAATACCTATGCATATATTATTCCTAAGAATACAATACAATATTCTTGACGGAAACAAAACGTTTATGTGATGCCATTTTGACAAACCTTTTGATTGAAGATATGATGGTCAATTATGCATGTATCTTATAGCCAACAATGAGACTTGTTAAACTAGTGTCTTCGTCAAAATAAATGGTCAAAATGATTGTGTCTC
>OX401404.1:33413141-33473392 GCA_947846245.1 Cerastoderma edule
CAAGAAGCCACAATCAACCAAACTCTGAATGATGGCATGTGCATTAACATGACATTGCGTGCCCTTGACATTACTGGTGCCTTTGCTGACCAGAACATACTAGTTAAGGTTGACTCGTCACCGCCAATACTGACTGATCTATGGCTTACATTGGGAGACAGGAAGAATGTGTCAATTCATACATCCGAAGATATTGCCCTCATGACGTAAGTCACATTGAATGTATAACATAATCATAAAATCGATCAATATTTATAACGGTAGAAAGATATAAATGTATTGTTTATTTAGGAAAAACCCGATATCCCTAACAAACCACTTACAATAAGTATAATTCAATGTAAACAATGTCCGATTGCGATTACGTATATAAAGTGAATGACCCTCCCCGAAACAACTAAATAATATATATATACCTAATTCCATCTGTTTAAGGACGTTCTCGGTAGTTTTATCTGCGCACTTCATCTGCGCATCTAAGGGAGATAATGATATGTTACCGAAGAGCTTCTTGCATGGTAGTCGGATAAACTTTTGAGTCGGATGAAATTTCATGCAGATTAAGCCCCCTGTTTCTAATTTTCAAGTTTAAAGTTATTTTAATCGTTTTTAAAAATGTTTTTCAAATACGGTTACCATGGAAACTGTCCTTTTACAGAAAAACCAACAGGTCAACATATACTGTTTTGGGCATTTTATATTTCAAGATTAAATTTTACTTCACATACTGAAAAATAAGAAAATTCTATGAAAGTTTTTTTTTAAGTTTCTTCATTTATTTGTTATATACATATCAGTTTTTATTGTTTTTTTGACGAATACAAATATTTGAAAAACTGATTTGGATCACAAAAATTGTTCAGATTTGAAAAAAACACATTGAATCATAAAGTATTGAATATATGAATTCATTTTGTTTGTGTTAATAAACATTCCAGAAATTATTTAATTGTCTTTAAAGATGGTATAGTCATTTACCTTTTTGCCCAAAACTGTTTCCATGGAAACTGTCATTTTACGAAAAAACTAACTTGTCGACTTGCATTTTCTTTTCATTTTTGAGTTCACAAAATAATTCTTAATTACATATCCAAAATTAAGAAAATTCTATGAAAGGATTATTTTCTTATAAAACTGTAGAAACATGTCTTTAACCGCTTTCTTTATCAAAAAATGATTATTTCAATATCTTTATTGCTTAGGTTCGAGTGGGTCGTATACGATGTCCAAAGTGGAATTCACGAAGTACAGTGGCGAATCTACGACAACTTCACCGGTGAAGAATTTGAACACGGTTCTGCTGTTAAGTCTCCACAAGGGGACACAGAGGTATTATAGTCATATATACCATTACTAAGCAAAAGATGCATTATGATATGGTTTCTTACGTCCCTTCCATTATAGCTGGTAACCAATATATTGGTTATTTACTGTCTATAATAACATTCTCTTATATTATTTTAGTATGATTCTATATGCACTTAATCTTAGTTCAAATAATCAATTTATAGGGATATGTTAAAGCAGCGCAATTCAGTAATGATTGGTATTTGATATATTATAAATCGGTGTTTAAGTAAATAGAGCAGAGGTACCAATTACTTGTTAGTTGAAACATTATTTTCCTGTTATAGACGCTAGAGCAATGTAAAAACGATTACAGTTCATATCCAAGAGGAGCCGACTGCTACTGTACACCTTTTGAAGGATGCTTTCACAGACATTTTCAACTTAAACCTGCTACAGATAGTGCCCAGGTGAATGAATTGAATTCAAACAGACACAACGGTACCCATTACTATGAATATTTCATAGAAGTAAAGGCTTTTAACCGTGCCAGGCTTTCAACGAGTCTCGTAAAGAAGGTACGTGTCTATTATCAGCTTATTAATAGTGCATATATACTATCGAAACTGAAGAGAATTATCTTCATATTCCGTTTAAAAAACTCGGTCCCGATCAATTATACCCATGAGTCTTCGAAAGACAAGCTTTCCCTTGTCATGTCAATCTATATTTTCTAATTGTTAACGATTTCCCTCCCCATACAAAGCTGATGTCTTTTAATTGTGAAATTAACAACAAAGCTCAATAACGCTCAAGCTTTTGGATAGGTAATCAGTATTTGCGCCCAATTGATTTCCATGAAAAGTCACAAGGTGGACACTGCTACATAAACCAAAGAATTCATGTACAAACCCATGACACACATGTTCCAAGACTGACACTTAACGACTTGTTCCCTTTCCTCCACATCAATTTGGATTTCTTCTCAGAGTGCGGTAATGAACATGATTATCCTCATTTTATTTTGGTGTTTGTTCTTAGATTGTTTTACGCGATCCCGGGTAATAAATCTGAATTCTTCCACAGACGAGATATAAACTCTATATCTGGCAACCGTTGTATTTACGCTTGTGTATTGTTGAAACCCAGGACAATACTGGACAAAGCTTGTTTATACATAAGCAAATTCAAGTTTGTTCAATTTACAATTCCTTCCGGTCTGGATAAGGAAACATATTCATATGACAAATGTACTGGGAACAATATAATCTTGTTTATATGTTTTACAAAAATGAGCTCATATATGGGTTCATATGGCTTTTGACGTATGTGGGTTCTACCCTTGAGTATTTAATTATCTACTCAGCCGTCTAAGTCTCGAATCGTTATAAAGGAAGATCGCAATGCGGACTAATCTTGGATGATTTTATCCGGGCATTTGATCACCCTTCTGGAACAAAAAGATGTCGGATGCTTTTAAATGAAAACATTTACAGTACAAGACGAACAACACGAAACAGAATCGATATTGTTGATATGGTATCATATTTAGTTGTTATCGCGTTCAAGTATCTAGAAGTCAACATGTTTGTTCTATACACTACAGGCATCATAAAATATTCGTTTAACACTTGAATCTAAACGTTCATGAAGTAGAGAATGCCACCATAAACTTGTTAAGTTATAAAGTAGATGATGCTTTCTGTAAGATATATTCAACATTTATGAATATATTTACTGAAATCTGTGACGCAAAGTAAGATAAATAATACTTAAACGTGAATGGTTGTTCTATTTAACACACATCCTTAAGAACTATTTTGATTAATTTATAACCTCTCTAAAATACACCGTTAGAAAGGTGTATTCGTGTATCCGTGTTACATGGAACAATTTTCATACACTAAAGCACCCCTATGTTAATAATTCATGTTTAGTGTAATTGTTTTAAATAGGTTTATGCCATCAATACTGGAAAGAAAAGCGGCTTGATCTCTTCTGAAGGTAAGCACATTGTTTTATTCTGCTTAAATACTAATTTGTAGTTTTAAATAAGTGTACGTGCATTTGCTTTGAATCAAAATAGAAAAGGTTCTACGGCGAATTATGCGATCGAATATGAAACCGTTATAATTTACAGGTTGTCATTTTACAGTTTATTTACATACTTTTATTAGGCTGATAAGCCCATTCGATACATTGTTCACAATCTATATAATGGATATAATACCCGAAATCAACAAATACCAACACGACAAATCAAATTATACAAGCATGACAGTCTAAAGTAGAATTAGAAAGATTCGAAAAGTGCGGGAAAACGCAACATCCAATGAACAAACTAGCAGTTGCTCTAAAATGTTTGGTGAATGCTCCAGCAAGTCTGTTAGAGCGTAATGGGCTTATAAGCGTTATGGAAATATGTAAATAAAACTTTCACACTTTCATGTAACATCTTCAAGTGGGATTGTATTTGGTTTGTGCAAACGACCAGCTTCAAAGTATCATCCATGAGAAGAAACTCTAACTCTGGTCATAGCAGTACATGAGCAATGCTTTGCACAGTAAAAATCATTTTCGAAAATTGAAAATTGCACACCTAAGACTAAAGTAGTACTTGAGAACGTGGGTTCAAGTCCTGAGAGGGACATGGATTTTCATGAGAGGCAGTCTCCCGACTGACTTACGGAATGCCGATGGTTCTACCCGCCTTGACCAGCCCTTATGGGCAGTTGAGAATGGGGTCTTCCTCTATCATTGAGTCGGGTACGCTACATAACTGAAATAATGTTGATGTGATGTAAAACCCATAAAAAGTACTTGAGAAGAGTTAATGATACAACCATTTCAATTATTGGTAACTTAATCGTCCAATAGTTGTCTTACTATGGATAAAAACTGGTTGCTATCAGCAATCGTTTGAGAAAACATTGGTTCATAAGCCTGCTTACAAGCGATGCCCAGTTGATCTTACATTAGGAGGTTTGGAAATCCTCTAATGGTTGGATGTAACAACACTAATGGTATTTGGATGACGGCATTTGTTAAATATTTACCCAATACTTAAGAATAACATTGTAATGCATATACATGTGTAATGATTTTCTACCCAATTGTCCGTATGAAGAGGCATTATGTCTCCTTTTTCTATCTATGGACTCTTTCAATACAATCAGCTCTGGCAAAGCTCAAGCCGTGACTTGTGTTTTAAAATTCGTGACATCAGTTTATCAAATAGATCAAGCGTATGCTTTATAACCGTGTAAACTAATATAAGTATCTGTTCAATGCAAAAATAGCTTTAAATGCTTGACCATAAAATAAATGTCTCTTTTGCGTTATAAAAAGATACACCCAAGGAAAATACAATACCTTAATACATAAATCGACTCACTCTTTCCCAAACGTTTACGTCAAAGATTACCTTAAACCGCAAACAACTCAGAAAATTGCGCAATTTCTCAGGAGAATCAGGTCAAACACACTTTCTCCGGAATACATTTTCATGAATATTAAACAGTTCTATATCAATATTCTTTCACTTTTATTTGTAAATGATTGTTGAAAGGCATTGATGAACATAGGAAAAAGAGAGGGTGATAAGCATTCCCCTTGTCTTACCCCTAAAGTGCATGTAAAATCATCACTTAACTGGTTAAAATGTTATACCCCTTTGTTCATTTCTAAATAGAGATTTAATGATGTCTTAAACGTTTAGTCCAAAGTTTACCAATTTATGCCAGAAATTGATTCTCTTAAAAATATCAAAAGCCTTTCTTATTATAAAAACAGAACGTATTACTGCTATTCAAACGTACAGGAATGTGGCTCCTTGTGATAACAAATACATAGTTAGAAATATACATCAAGGTGTATTGTTTGACTTTTAAATTCTTAGGACATGTGTCATCAGTTCATTTTGTGAAGTATTTGTGCAAGGACTAATTAATGCTTTTCCTAACCCCCAGCGTAAACATTTGAACGTATTTACATTATAAAATAATGAGTTCTAGTCAATTTCTTCCTGACGGGCCTGCAATAGAATAAAAGCATTAGAGAAAACTCTGAAAACTTTACATCCATGTATTTGTACTGAAGAATTTAGCAACTGTTCTCATACTAAATAGACAAAAGTTGAACAGCACAATGCGTATAATATCCTCCGAATGGGAAGGTAGGACGATAACAATGTTGGATCATTCTTTTATAATTGATATAGTAATGAGGTGTGTCTATAATAATTGATAAAACGAGGTAAGTCGAGAATTGCACAGTAATGTTTAGTTAAATGTCGGGGCCCAATGGAAAAAGCTGCTGTTTACTATATAAAAAGGCCATTTTGACCCCTTTAAGTGCCGTCCACAAAAAAATCAGACTTAGACCTTAGACGTATCACTCTTATTTATTTTTTGTTTTGTAGCCTCAGTGTTATTTTGTCTCACATGGCCTTTTCATACCCAAGCCTCGGATCATGTTTTTCCAAGCGCCACTCGGTAATTTTCAAATAACTTCGAATGAAATCGATTACGTTGGATTGGTGTCCAAACAATTTGTAAAAAAAGGACTTTGAAATATCTATCATGTATAAATGACGAGTTATAAAAGCACAGTCACTTAGTGTCCTACTAATTTTTGATCAAGATTGCAGTCAGCTTGGCTCCCCTCGGCTCTTACATGATTGTTTTGACGCAATGTTTCAGCCAAAGCTTAATTTTCCAGTATGCCTATATTGAACGAACAAAGACATATTTATAAAGTGGCAAGTGATGAGTACAAATAATGAAGTAGATATATAATAATATAGCAAGCGGTCCCGTTGGGCATATAGGTTACTGTATACAATAATAATCATATAATGAAAGTCTTTATAAATGACAGCATATGCAACGAAACAAGAAGTAAAATTTTAACTTGTAAATGCATTTTCTTTTAGTTCACCAATAACTTCTTATGATAAGTCGTTGACTAGGACTTTAAACAATTGTTAAGGAGTAACTGACTAATTAAAGCATTTTGAATTGCGTCCTAGAAAAGTACAATAGATATTTTTACTGTGTGCATGTACTCATTGATCAGTCAATAATAAAAGTTTTCGTCACCGGTTAGGTTATTAAAGTTTTGCGTTTAAATGTGGACTTTTGTTAATTAGTTATGCCTGAGGTGGTCATATTTGATACATTTCAAATGTAAATATTTTTTTGTTTCATGCGTATACTATATGTGTCAAGGAGTCGACATATATATAATTTCAAATTCTCTTTGATTTCAGGCTCAGTTTCCGAAAATAGAATCAGTGTTGTTGTCGCTGCTGTTGTAGCGCCTTGTGTATTAGTCAGTATTGTTATAGTAGCCGTTGTTATTATCATAAGAGGAAGGCAAAGGCAAAGTATGGCGTAAGTATATCGCGTATTTGAGTAAATTAGATATGCACTTATTATATTCCAAAAGCAAACCCGATAAATGTTAATTATTTACTATTATAAATGGCGGAATATATTCGGGAACATGATATTTTCGCAAAGTGTTATGGACAATGTTACATCCGCTATAGAAGGCTTTCTTGTAAATAAAAAGTACTATTAAAACTTTTGAATAAAGGCAAACAAATGTAAGACGTACTCCTGCTTCTTTTCAAACAAGCAAACCATGCGTCCGTATGTTGGTGCTTTGTCCTAGACGCCTGTCTTATCTTCCTCATTCAGAATTTTGAATTAAAGTAATCACAGTACAACAGTAAAATGTATAAAGAAAGAAGAACATACTTTGAATCAATAAACTATAAATACAAAGATCACATGGTTTGATATACACCAATGTCATAGTTAAGTCTAAGCGAACACATGAGCTATGAGGCCATTTGGAAGATTTATAACGAAACTGCTCTGGTAGGCAACGATATATTGCTTTGAAGTATTTGAAGTCTGAAAACGTCTTTATT
Source organism: Cerastoderma edule (assembly GCA_947846245.1). Classification (NCBI taxonomy): domain Eukaryota; kingdom Metazoa; phylum Mollusca; class Bivalvia; order Cardiida; family Cardiidae; genus Cerastoderma; species Cerastoderma edule. The sequence goes on from OX401404.1 coordinate 33,420,367, forward strand.
GAAATCGTTTTATTGTAAAATTTCATTTATATCTAGCAGAAAGCATGTGACGCTTTCAAAGACTCATGGCCACACTGATAAAGTCACAGAAAATGACCGAAATGCCAAAGAGGTGAATATCTTTTCTTCGAATAACTATGATTGTTCTCATCATTGTGTGCTTTAACACAGTATCGATATATCTAAATAAGTATTCTAGTTTTGTTAAACAGAATAACAATTGTAAACCAACCAAGGTCAATTAATATGTTATCATCAAGATCAGGAGCAAGATATAGAAAAGTTGACTTTATATAACACTTTCTGTATGCAAGAATATTATAAAAGAAAGCAACGACGAACGTCCAATCCAGTCGGTTGTGTATGAGTTATATCATCACCGTATGCTTTTGATACATTTTAGATTAAAAGGCATTGGTTTGATATATCATTTTCCTTTTTTATTGCTCTTCTTAACTCTCTTAGATTGAGCCTCTCATGTCGCTTAAATATCACTTAGCATTATCTGCTGTCCGTTAACATGTTCATCGTTACCGGCTAATTTAATCTTTATCAAATATGCCCATGGTGCTTTTCTTAATGATGGAGAGGAAAGTTTCACTGATGGATGGGATGATGCCAACAGTAGACAGTAGGTCAAAGTTAAGAAACATCATGCAATCACTCGCACAGTCACAGTTATGATAAATTCTTAACACTCACGATCCTTATAATGTTATTCTTGAATCTATTTATCTCAGTCATGATTGACAGTTAGGTTGGTTAAAAACGGTCGCCGGGTAAATTTGTAATGATATTAATTAATCCAATCATGCAGACACATTCTCAAACCAATATTTACAAAAAATAAATATGGTCAGAATGTTTCTCCAAAAGATATGCCGGTAAAGCCTTTTCAGAATAAAACAAGGGCTAAAGGAAATGTTACAAAATATAACCAAAAAGAAACTCTCTTAACCAATCTCTAAAAATATGGTCACTTACCAATTTTATAGAATCGTGTTACCAATTGATCAGCTTAATTCTAAATTAGTCAAATCATAGTTAAATCAAACGTCATTCTAGTTGCAGTAACAATGTCGCATACTTAATGGAAATTTATCAAATCTTTTTTCACTAAGATAGAAAGGTGAATATTGAGTTTTTGTTTCGATTACAATAAAAGGTCACTCGGTCAAACATAAATAATGTTATGACATCTCCAGTAGCCACAGAGAACAATAAATTACACGTGAAAAGGCCCTAGAATAATTGCCTTATTTGAATACGTCATTAGTGGGGTTAAAGAGTATGTCACGTTGGTAATTTTTATTGACTGCTTCTTACCATTCCTTTTACATTGGCTTACACTTATCTTAATCAGAAATTATCAATCAAAGTGTAAAGATTGTTAATATCCTGGCCTCGAGAACTAATAACGGATGGATGTCCATTTATTACATGACTTGCACATAGTCTTACAAACAGATAGTGATACGCTTACTCATAAAAGGCTTCTGTAATCCGTATTAGGCAACGGAGTTGCTCATCCAAAATCTAGAATAGGTTAGGGCAATTTGCAATATATATAACAAATGTAAGATATTGGGCCATTATTTCACTTTTAAGTTTACTGGAGTAACAGATGATATGACGCACGAAGAGGTCAGGGATTGGCTGCATTTAAACGCATTCATAGCCTGCAAGGAACATCTAAAGAATTACACAGGTGAGATGAAATTGTAACCATTATATTTTGTACACAAATAATAACTGATGGTATGCATAACTTTCAAAGGATTATTACATGATGCAAGAATTGAAGAAAATATAAGAAAGGAGTCTCCGTGAGGTGATAATGTTTTCGAGAAAAATGAAAAGGTTGCATTAATGTGTATTGCATGACTTCACCTTCGTATTTGCTATATGATTAATGTGTTTGTTATTAGGGAAAGACTTGTTGAAACTTTCAAAGGAGGACGTTAGCAATATTTGTGGATCAGCTGATGGGATACGCCTCTTCAACAGGATGAGACAACGGTATATATTTTCTTATTACAAATGCAAACGAAAGTCAATGTAGAGCATTACTAAAACATTGTATGGATAATGGATAATGGATCATGAGCATAAAGGTTACCAGCAACCCCATTAGTCTTAGTTAATTGGGTTGTCTACCATTGATGGTGTTACCTTATCACAAAGAAATCATTGTCTGGTTATATAAATCTTAACAGCTTTACGTTCATCATTGGAAATACATTTTTGTTTCTTTATTGAAAATTATCAGCAAAATGTGTCTATGGCAATTTACAATATCATAGAATATGGCTTAGACAAAAGGAAAAATGTTCAACAAACATTGAGCGCAATATACAAACATGCTTTTTCAATAATGGTCATACTAAAAGAATTGAAATAGTCGGTTAGGGAACATCAATAGTGTTCAAAGTTTAAAACTCTCCGATAGATATCTAGAAATGCTTACTAGTGTCTTTCTTTTTTTTTTGACGACATTAATTGTTGAAATATTTAAAACTACTCCGTAGTACGATACAAAGATGTTTTCTACGTATTTGAATGTAATTGGAACATTCTAGAAGAGAATGGTATTCATTTTAAACTTGTCTCGATGAACACATTTTGCAATGTCTATTTTCTTATGTTTTCCATTAAATCTTCCTGCTTTTATTTCCATTCTCACATAATCCAATTCCTGCAAATAATTTCATCCTCTAGTTGTTAGAAATAGTATCCAGGTATGATTCATTAGAACACTCCTTTTTTTATTTACTATAATAGATTAGTTGTGTGGTATTATTGAGTCCGTCCAAGTCTGCACAATCTGATCGTGCACATGTATTCTACCTTTGAAAACTACATATTACTTAAACTTGATTAGAAATGTAGTCTAATATTTGAAATACCTAAATGATCAATTAATAAAGTGGCATTTTTGTCCAACAAACTCTAGTTGCATTCTTGAATTGGTCAATATACGCTTCATTCAAAGACGGTTGGTTGGCTTCTTGCCATAATCCTGCACCAAAATTTCAGAGATTGTTGTTCACATAAAACGTGCAATATTCATCTTCCAAATTTGCCTTAAACAGTGCAACCTGGTGTTTGCTTTTTTACACCTTAAAAAAGTCTAAGAAATCAGAAATGTAGATTTCCTATGGTATTGAAATCACGCCAGACCTCAGAGTCGTATAGTAAAATTGGCTTAACTATTTCCTCGAACAAAGACATTTTTATTTTAGGGTCAAGTAGATTTCTGTCAAAAATTATAAGCTTTGAAAGCTTCATCATTCAAGGGTTTCACTGCAAAATTGAAATAACCTGTCACATAGAAAAACAATATGTGACTTTCCAAATAATTTCGATATCTTGTTCGTTTATGAAAATATGGTGCGTTTTGATAGAGTTCCTCTTTTCAAAATCTTTGGTTTTACTGTTGTTAATTTCTAACCTCCGTTTACAAGAGTGATTATTGAAGACTTTCTAAGCTGGTTGTAAATAGAACAACGTTGTAAGCAAATAACATCTAGTATCATAAAATAAGCTGTAATTCACCATTCAGTGAAGTAAAATATAAATATCCAGCTTTGTTACTAGAATGCGACACCTGAAGGATATCACGGGATAAAATGCAGTATAGAGTACCTACTCTACAACTACCTCTTAAAGCGAGTTGTTCACCCTTATAACAACCCATTCGAGCGTCACATTTTCAAAATCAATCGAATCCAGTTGGTTATGCAATTATAAAACGATCATTAGTTAGGAGGAAAGTTTTAACGTTCGCACCTGTCTGATATTTACCGAAATTACCGGCATAACGTAAACTATACCGAATCGTACCGAAATAGTTGATATCATATCCGTCCTTCTAGATGATTTCAACTTTTATTCGAAATTATTTGTCATCCAAAACATTGAATTTACTAGTAATCATATCATTAGGGCATAAAAAGGAAGAAAATTACATAAAGATATTTGGTTGCATGATGAATTTCCAACACCGACCTGGCTGAACATGCACTGCGTGATGCCGGTGTGTACCGTGACTTGACATTTCTTCTGGCCCTCGCTACACACATTTTCAACTTGTTTAAAGGTAAACGGGTACATATTGTCACGCGTCTCACTGTTTGAAATCGATAATGTACATGTGCGAATATGTGCGAATGCAATAATCTGTCTTCTGTAAATCTAGTTCATTTATAAACAGTATATATCACTCGTTTTCAATGAAATAAAATCTTTTAAACCATTTTTCGTCTTCATTTTTTGACGTCATCGCAAAACCGCTCGAGACATTTCGCGCTTTCTGCCCATCGGAAAAAAAGTAGTAATAAACTACGATTTCTCCAAACACAGATTTTTCCCAGCTATGACACATATACCAGAACAAACTTAGGCTTACCTTACATGATATATTAGTGTGCACTTTAAGTTAACGTTTAGATTTCGCATAAAATAGGCATGGAAATTAAACCCCCAAAACGAAAAAAGTAGTCGTATTAGTTAACATTTCGTTCCTAGAACAGAACAGAATAGAATATTCTGTATCTGTTCTCTACACTACATTCTATATTAATAAATAGTAAAACATGATTGCACCTTTTCATAGATTGATTTCAAAACATTTGTAGCCTTACATCTTAAACCTAATTCGATAAGTTGATAGAAAAGAGCATCTCAATCAACCATACCAAATGCTCTTTAAAATGAGGGAGTGCAAATATAGATGCAAATGTGACATGACAAACATCATCATACATGTGTTTAACATGTTTAATGTAGTACAAGCTATATTGTATAGTTGATTAAAAAGTAGATAATTGTATGGAGGTATCCTGTGTTGAAATGTAAGTAGTCATAGTGTATGTCCAGTTATGATATAATTCCAAAGCAAATATATTTAAGTGAATAAGGAAAGTGTTTCCTAATGAATGTTCGCATGTTTTAAATGTAAGTCATCTGATCTTGTTAACTGGTAAGCCAGCGATAGAATAAAGTTTAGACTGTTCTATATTATCCAAACTTTTCACGCTTCTATATTTCAAAATCATAAGATGTTTCTATTATTCAGCACTTAATCTGTTGAGTTATTATTTCAGGACAGTGGACGAACTTGGACATCAGTGCGTGTCCGAAGAGGATACGACCACACATTACGAAGACTTGGATGTGACAACACGAAATCAAGTTCCCTCTGAAAACATCGAACTGAACGAAGAGCACATATACTCCTCTCTGGACCAATGAGTAATGGCACTGTCGAATTCATCAACCACCATACATTAACGATTATTCAAGACATTTATCAAAGACACAATTAATCAAAGATAACAATATGTGTTGTGTACGATGTATTGTAATATTTGAATCCCTCATTTATGTTACAGACGTTTATTTTTAAAGACTTTATAAGGAAAACGAGAACACAACTATAGAGTTGTAATGTCACGGTCCGATCTTGATTTGAATATGAGTTTCTAATGATCGATAAATGTAAAACGGTTCAATCCCAGAATCCTTCAGACATGATTTATATAGGGTAATTTCTTTCTCATACACACTTTCTGCTTTTTAACTTGCATACATATGGTATCAATGCTAACATCATTTATACCTTACATGTAGCCGAACTTAGAAAGAACGAGCTAAGTAATTATTAGTTAAACGTATTTTGGCTAAACTACATATTTATATGGCTGTAACTTTAACGCCTCGTTACCCAGTCTGTTTTGTGTTTCTCCAAATATCATTCTCAAGATATAAATCAGTATAGTAGTAGGAATAGAAAAAAAAATGTCATATAGAACAGTCAAATTAATTTGCAACAACCTTCTTTATAACAGGTAATCAATCATAAGGCATTTATTGTCGCAAAGTTAATAACGACGATGAATGTATTTTCCTTAACTAGAATTCATTTAAGCACAGTACAGAATGTTGGTGTTAAAAGTGTGAATTAAACTGGTCGCGTTCACTTTATAAAACATCGGGACGAATTCTGAAGGTCGAGCAAGTACATAAATGTTGGGAGGGGGCGCTTGCTGGTTTGACGAACACTTTTATTTTACATAAGAGATGATTCGGTAAAACCCTGATGTGTCTCTTGTAGAAATGCTAGTCTTGCTTTGAAATTTTGTTATGAATTTCATTTGCGTACGTTTTTGTTTGAGATGTTAGAACGCAAATGCTAATGCCTCGTACACGTTTGAGGTCTTCATCAAATTATGTATTCTATGAAGTTAAGGGACCAACTTGAAGTTCCAGCATGTCCCCAAGGGAAAAACTACTTTTTTTATTAAGTCTTTGAAATACATGATTTAACATTGAACCAATGGGAATTCAATATATCGAACGTATCGTATCAAAATGTATGACATAAGAATCGACATTTTTACCAAAATGGCAGTGCTCCATAGTTACAGCATCATTGGTGCGTCATTGTTAATATTTCACTAAAAGTGGATTGTATTAATTTTCGTCTTACGAAATGTCCATCGAAGCCGAACTTCAATCCCTCGCATATACCGAGGAACCCACATACAAATTTTACACTGCATTATGCACTCATACAATCATTCGTTACAACCGAATTGTGTAATCAATTATATACAGTAACCATTCTATCTAATGTTAACAGTGAACACTGCACTTATACACATTTTCATGATTATTGGCTCAAGATATAGATATTTACTCAAGAAAGGTAGATTTATCTTAATATAACTTCTTAAATAACATCTCTGTATGGTCTTCTAAATTTCTTCATCAATTAGACTAACATTATCGTTGACAACCTAGATAAGAGAACTGTCATTAATTATCCACACATCCATAACAAGACTGATTCCCCTAATGGAAATAATAGTGTTTGAAGCTATGCATTGTGAATTTGTTTTATTTGTATTGTATTCTTGTTTATAATAATATTCCTTTATATATGAATACTTTTCGAGAAATAAAGATATATATAAATTTATCAAAGGATAGTCTAGGACTGTATTATGCTCCCGTCTCATATTGGCATATGGTTTCTGACAACGAATACGACAAACATTCATTTTCCTGGATCTCCTGACCATCAAGACCCCTTTTCTGAAGATCATGATCTTTGTTATATCCCTATTTATCGAAAGTTTCCGTTTGGTCCAATAGTTTTCTTATTTATATAAATGATCTTGTTATCCTTCTGTCGTTTCTGAAATAAGACGACCTGCAATATCTGCAAATAAGATAAGATATATACTAGTATATAATATTCTAGTATAAAACGTAGTAAATTATTTGGGAAATACAATTTAATATCATTATAAAAAGAGAGAACATGACCAGTGAAGTTATCTCCCCTTTGAACAACCCAATGGCACTACAAATCCTAGCCACACATATCTTAACGTTAGAATGCATTGATCGTTTAACATCAAAAAGTTGTTCGTTTATTCTATACTTGACTAGCTTGAACCATAACGAAGTTCTATAGATGCTGGCATACTCCTTTTTAAAACCAATGAAGCACACAAAGGTTACTTTTACATTTTAATTGTTTTTCTATCGAAGCATTTGAAATGAAAAGAACTGCACAAACTGTGCTGTAACCCGCTTTTAACCCAAACTGTTCACCCGATAAAATGTCATAGTGTTCACTATTTCCACATATATCCACTTCGGTTTGTTTGCCCATGTACGATTTGTATTTCGAATGTACATTAGTTATCGTGTCGACAGCCCGGTAGTGTTTTGTGATGATTAAACTGACTAGAAAGGTGGCTTTAGCTTGACAATTCGTATTAATGCAAAAAAGAATTCTCTCACAATCTTACCTGGGAACCTTTTAACGAATTGAACGGAGGCCCCTCTATGAACCCGTAATGTATGCCGGGATAAATACCTCATCTTGACTCTTTTCTGATGTGATTTAACTTGATATTGTCTTAGACATATAAACTTTTGTCATTTGCATATACTTATGATAACCTTTATTTTAATCATATAAAAAAAGTCATTTGATTCAAACATTAGTACGAGGGTCAACATTACCGACCTACAAACAAATGTGACACGAGTCATAAATTGATGTTTTAGAAATCTTTAGTAAGTAGTCCTACTGTTTGCATCAATAGATGCACGACACCGGGCCCTCATAGATATTATGAAGCTATGAAGTTACTGCTAAGGCATACCAGCCAACATTTGTATCACATCTAGGGTCAGATCTGCAATATTACGCGGCTCTGGGAAGGCTTTTACTTTCATTTTAAGTAAATCAAAAAAATGGTCGATCGGAAAGTGTGACATTTAATAGTACGGTGGTAATTCTAACAGTCTTATTTATGTTTTAATAAGTTATTTAAATCGAATGATTTTTTTAATTAAGGTTGTCATAAGTATATGCAATTGTCAAAAGTGACTATATGTTCTATTCGAAGATTTTAACGAAATGCATGTATCAAGAGGGCATATAGAAAATCGGTTCAATGAATAGATCAGGCGGAGCCCTCCTCTGATTCTTTTTGCAACCTAGAAATTGTGAGTTACACGAAATTGTTTTGCGTATCCATAGTCTACAGAGGTTCTCGATTAAAATGAGCAAAGCTGTCACTCTGGCACATTTGAGCAATTACAAAATGTGCATGAATAAAAGATGGTCACCGGGGGTATGACGGAAAGTTTTTTGCGATATATAGATAGATAGATACTTTATTGATACATAAGGCCAAAGGCCCATCAGTATACAAGAAGTAAACATTTAAGAGACACACCAGTATCGTGCTAAACCTAGATGTAGGATATAGTTGCAATATATCAAAGTATCATTTAACGTATTCACTATCAAAATGAAAACTCAAGCAACATAATTGCTGGAATATTTTATAAGATGAAAGCTACACAATGTTTAGCACGGTTCTGGTTAATACAAGGTCCATACAAACGGCAATTGCTAACACTAAACCTGTAAGTCGCGTATTGCTTTTGTGGAACAGACTACAATAATTTATTTACTTATAGTGGTTTATACATGTGCATACACATATATTTGTTCATGTATACGCATGCACATATATCCACAGACACATACATGCACTTGCCTACTATTAGATAGATGCATATATAAGCACTATAAGAACTCATGTATGAGTACATATAATCACCTATGTATAATCACCTCAACATAAAACAATAATTCTATAGGCCTTTACATATATATACACAAGGCAAAAAAGGCAAATCGTAACAGAAATAGGACAATCTACAATAAGTTTCACAGTAAAACTTATTAGACATTATTGTAAAATGTTCTATTTCTTATTTCGAAACTTTTAAAAACATACAAAGCCAAGTTTTTCTGTTCTTTTTTACTTTCTGTTTTCATAATACTTATGAATTTAACAATATTTGGATGTTTCAAATAGAACTTCTTTATATACTTCTTTCTGATATGATGGTAGATAGGACATTCGAGGATAAAATGAAATTCGTCTTCTAGAGTATTACAAGATAAACATTTGCGATTATTCCGTGGTATTGGATTTGGTTTGTGCCAGCGTCCTGATTCTATCTCCAGCCTATGCGAGGATTTTCGTAGTTTACATAGCGCCTGTCTATATTTTCTAATATTAACATTAAATAAAAAGCTATGGAATCCACATTCCAAATATAATATACAAGAGTCTGCTCTTGACGAGTTAGTAATCTCTTCTTGCCATTGCTGTATGAAATGATCATTTATTCTTTGTTTAAATATGTGAAGAAAGTGATTTTTATTTCCAACACTATGTTGTAACCAAACGTCATTGAAACCAAGTGACTGCAACAGGTTTTTCACTTTAAATAACCAGGATTGTCTGTGTGGAAACCTTTCTAGATCGTTAAACATCATATTGTAGACACACTTAGTGTATTTTATGTGTTCGTAATGAACTAACTTTAACCAATACTGGATGATTAAAATAAATCTATACTCTTTTAAAGATGTTATACCAAGTTCGCCACAAATAAAATTGTTCTGTGTTTGCTGTCTGACACATATCAGTTGCTTAAAAAATTTCAAATGTACCATTTCTAGATTATCTGCCCTTGCGAACGCCCACACTTGGCTTCCGTAGGTTAGAATTGGTAAAACAAGCTTATCAAATAGATACATAGTATGTTTTATAGAGATGTTAGTAAATTTATAAAGATATGTTTTAAGCTTAAATATAGCTTTTATAGCCTACCCTGCTAATGCAGAATGTGTTTCTTTAAAAGAGCCATCGCTTTGGAATACTATTCCTAATTAATTGAAATGTGAAACAATTTCCATGTCATGTTATTGTATGTAAATCTCATGCCTTTTTTAAGTCTACCTCCTTTTTTAAATACCATATTTTTTTATTTTTCAACATTAACTGTAAGTTTCCAATTTTGATAATAGTTTAATAAAATATTCAGGCCTTCCTGTAAATCTTTCTCTGTATTTGCTAAAAAGACATTATCACCACAATACAACAACACTCATAATTTTAATAGATCGACATTGATTCCATTAAAACCATTTAAGAGAAAGGTTTCTTCTAAATTATTTACATACATGGAAATGGCGAAACCGATTCACCTTGGGCAAGCCCAAGTGTACATGTGAGTGGCTCGCTTAATTTCCCGTTATACTTAACTTTCGATTTTAAGTTGCAATACATTGACTTTAAGACATTCAGGATTTTTCCCGTTACACCATATTTCAGTAATTTGAACCACAAGATATCACGAACAACTTTTTTAAAATCTATGAAGGCAGCAAATAACTGTTTATTTTCGCTTAGAGTGTGCGATATAACATTATGCAGAATAAAAATATTATCAACCGTATTCATTTGTTGTCTAAAACCAGCTTGGGCTTCAACATATTCAATATAGTTTTCCGCCCAACTATTTAATCTGGTGTTAAGTATTCTAGTGAAAAGCTTTCCTAATGCACTTTATAACGTTATTCCTCTGTAATTCCCTACATCATTTATGTCCCCTTTTTTATGTATAGGAACAATCTGTTCTTCTGACCAACTTCTAGGAATAATACCTGTGTCTAAAATAGTGTTAAATAGTTTTTCTATATATACTAACATATCATTAATACCATGTTTAAAGATTTCATCAGGTCCACCTGATTTACCACATTTCAAATCTTTACAGGCCTTTAAAATTTCGTTCCCTGTAATAGGTATATTCAATTCCTCAAACATTTCTTGTAATTCACCATTTAAATAATTCACGTTAAAATTGAAAATGTCTTCGTCAGGTTGAAAAAAAAGTTGAACTCGGATCGTTTATTGCTTTAAAATATGTCGCAAAGTTATGCGCCGTTAAATTGGTTTTGCTTCTTTGTGTGCACCCATAAGTATAATCATAATCAAGCTTCTTTTGACGAACAAGCTGTTTATATACTGTTCTTACTGTGGACATAATTGTACGATTACTGTCATTATTTCTAGAATTGTATTCGTGCAAAGCATTATTAAACTTTTTTTCTTTTTTCCACACAACTTTTGTCAAACCATGGTTCATGTGTCTTACGTTTATTTGTTTTAGTAAAAATACAAGGTTGGCGGAAAGATTTCTTAAATATGTGCCCACATGATTCATCAATCATTGAGTAAAAAAAGTTAAATTCATATCAATATCACTCTGTGTTTCTACATTATCCAAAATAATTACCAAACCATACAATTGATAAACATATGTCTCACTATGCACTGCTTCTGTAAAGTCCGGTAATCTATCATTATCCCAAACATATTGAAAGCCTGAAGTGTCTATTACCTCCCCTTTCAAACCCCCCCCCCCCCCGATCATTCAATACATCCACTTAAAGAAAACTCGATAACACAATGGTCAGAAAAAATGTTTGGGTCATATACTATGAAACTATTTAGACCTTGAGCCAGAGAAGGCCCTGCTCCCCCCCCCCCTCAGGGGGAATTTTGAAGGTTATGTTTTTCTTGACCCTCTAGCTATGGGGCATAAGCAGACGAAAGATTGCAAAGTTCCGTTGGGGCTTTACGGAGATATGGGACTTTGAAAATGGGCTTTTAAGTTTTAATTTTTGGTATGTACCATTATCAATTGGTCTTCTACAAATTTTGATATAATGATGACCTTTGGACCTTCAATGGCCCCGCCCTAGGGGCTTATCAGTTTAAAAAAAGCCTTATAAAGGAAAATATTTAAAATTCTTTTTCTCTAGAGCAATGAGGCCAAGAGCTTTGATATTGGGTACAAAACATCATCTACTGGTCCTCCACAAAGCTTGTTAAAATCATGACCGCTGCGCCAAAAATGGCCCCGCCCTAGGGGCTTATCAGTTTTACATTGCCTTAAATATGTTGATATTTTTGTTTCATCTTTGTTTTCTTAAGATCCATATGACCTAGAGTTTTGATTTTTGGTAAACAGCATTGTTTATTGGTCCTGTTTAGATTTTGATAAGATGATGACCTTTGGGCCTTAAATGGCCCTACCTTGGGAATTTATCAGTTTAATTTAGCCTTATATAGGAAAATCTTTAAAGATCTTCTCTTCTGGAGTGATAAGGCCTTACGCTTTCATATTTGGTATGCAGCATCACATTAAGGTCTTCTGTCAAATCTGTTCAAATCATGACCCTCGGATTTAAAATGGCCCCGCCCTAGGGGCTTATCAGTTTTGGATAGCCTTATATAAAAAGTATTTTCAATTTTCTGGAGCCATATTGCCTAGAGCTTTGATGTTTGGTATGTAGCATCATCTACTGTTCCTCTACGAAGTTTATTTAAATCATGCCCCCTGGCCTAACATGGCTCCGCCCTAGCTGCTAATATCAGTTTAACATAGCAGTATATAAGAAAATATTAAAAAATCATCGTCTTTCTTGTTGTTCTCTATCAACATTGATCAAATTATGACACCTGGGCATAAAATGGCTCCCCACCTCACCCAAGGGACACATCAATTTAACGCAAATGTCTATAAGAAAATCTTTATAAGTCTTCTCCTCTGCAGCCAATTCGCCTTGAGTTTATATTTAGTATCGTGTAGCATGCTTTTGTGGTCTTCCACTAAGTTTGTTAAAAAAAACAGCCAGGCTAAAAACTGCCCAAAAGCAAATGTTTGAAAATCTTCAATATGTTATTCATTCATGACCCGTTGTCCCTCCCTATTGTAGTAATAATTGATTACTAATACTAGTTTAATACAAGTGCCCAGATAAATATTTTGTTTGTATATATTACAACGTATTTTTGCCATTTAAACAGTCATTTAGTTAAAATACAGCAACAGTTGATTATATGGGTCCAGGGTTGAAACAATTATATAGCTAGGAAAAGCGCCTTCCTGAAATTTTGCAAGCACGCTCCATCATTATCTGCGAATGTGGGATAATTATAAAGTTACATTTATCCTTTATCTAAGCCAATGTCACCTAAATGCGAAATTATTTCAAGCAAAGAACCAGAAAAAAAGATAGTGATTTGCAATTACTCAATACAGTCTAGACGATTTGACATGTTACCTGCCCAAAAACCTGGATGTTGAAAATTACGGAACAAAACATCAATGATGCCAGTTGTTCAGTTAAACTTTTGACTGCTGAGGAGAAAACTTTTATTATTTTCTTACTTGCGTTTATGTAAAACTGATATGCCTGGGGGTTTAATCCCCAGGTGTTATGCCTTGAACAATATTGATAGAGGACAACAAGAGAGATGAAGATTTATAAAGTTTTTCTTATATACTGATATGTAAAACTGATATGCAGCTAGATGTCGGGTGGGCAATGCTGGGCCAGGGGTCATGATTTAAGTTGTTAATTCTCACCTCTTTCAGAAAGGAAATAATCAATTAAACAATTATATAGACAGTTTCAAAAAGGCTGTCTAAAGAGTGTCAACGTGAAGATGATTAAAGACTTTCTTGTGAACTGCTATTTATAACTAATAAACCCCTAATAAGCGGGCCAAGCGGTCATGATTGAAAGAATCTAAGTAGAGGACCAGTAGATGATGCTACATACAAATTATCAAAGCTCTGGGCAATATTGCTCCAGAGAAGAAGATTATTGAAGATTTCTTACATACTGCCATTTATAACTGATAAGCCCAAAGGGTATGGACATTGTCGGCCAAGAGGTCATAAATAGAACAAACTTTAGAGGACCAGTAGATGATGCTACATACCAAATATCAAAGTCCTAGGCAAAATGGCTCCAGAAATATCTAGATATTTTATTATATAAGTCTATCTAAAATTACTAAGGCACCTAGGGTAGTGCCATTTAAAACCCCGTGGTCATGATATGAACAACTTTGGCAGAGGATCAGAAAATGATGCTACATACCAAATACCTTTTTCTACACAATAAAGTCAATGTAAAACTGATAAGCCAATAGAGCGGTACCATTTTTGGCCCAGGGGTCATGATTTTAACAAGCTTGGTAGAAGACCAGTAGATGATGTTTCACACCAAATAGCAAAGCTCTTGGCCTTATGGCTCTAGAGAAAAAGATTTTTAAATATTTTCCTATATAAGGCTATGTTAAACTGATAAGCCCCTAGGGCGGGACCATTTAAGCCCCAAAGGTCATCATTTTATCAAATTTTAAAGAGGACCAATGGATAATGCTACATACCAAAAATTAAAACTCTAGGTCAAAAAAAACTTTAGAAAACGAAGATTTTTAAACCTTTTTCTACATAATTAAGACAATGTAAAACTGATAAGCCCCTAAGGCGGGCCATTTTTAGCCCAGTGATCATGATTTAAAGGAGCTTGGTAGAGGACCAAAAGATGATGTTTCACACCAAATATCAAAGCTCTAGGCCTTATGGCTTCAGAGAAGAAGATTTTTTAAATATTTTCCTATATAAGGTTGTGTTAAACTGATAAGCCCCTAGGGCGGGGCCATTTAAGGCCGAAAGGTCATCATCTTATTGAAATTCGAAGAGGACTAACAGATGATGCTACATACCAAAAATCAGAGCTCTAGCTCAAATGGATCTTAAGAAAACGAAGATGTTTAAACCTTTTTCTACATAATTAAGGCCAAAGACCTAATAAACACACATAAGCAACTCCCCTTAGGTAAAGACCGAACTCCCTTATCATCTTGTGGAGGATGAGATTTCGGGAGACTATGCGAGACTTCCTAATCTCGTCGGCACTGAAGTATGTCTGCCAGCTAGACGATGTAAACGAAGGTTGAATAAAGTGTGAAGACTAACGTTTATTTTATTAATTTTTCGATAGTTTTAACATTCCTTTATTAGTGTGTAGTTTTTATTAATAATTGCATATGAGACAATTGATTTCTTTTTACCACTGGTGAAACACTTGATTTAAAATGTGTATCATCAGTAGACTCCTTAGAAACAAAAACAAAATATGGGTTGATTTAGACAAACCTTGATTCATTACACATAGTTTTATCGACCAATTGAAGATCAAGGACTTTTATACATTTTTGTGATGTTGAGAGGCATTTAAATTCTCTTATCTGGTCTTGGGTTTTAGAAAGGGTATGGTTGCATGTTTTAGTAGTAGAGCAATAGTTTTTGTCTAACTCCTCGGAAACAAAAACAAAATATGGGTTGATTTAGACAAACTTTGATTCATTACACATATTTTTATCGACCAATTGAAGATCAAGGACTTTTATACATTTTTGTGATGTTGAGAGGCATTTAAATTCTCTTATCTGGTCTTGGGTTTTTTAAATCAGATGGTTGCATGTTTTAGAAGTAGAGCAATAGTTTTTGTCTTACTCCTCGAAAACAAAATATGGGTTGATTTAGACAAACTTTGATTCATTACAAATATTTTTATCGACCAATTGAAGATCAAGGACTTTAATACATTTTTGTGATGTTGAGAGGCATTTAAATTCTCTTATCTGGTCATGGGTTTTTTAAATCATATGGTTGCATGTTTTAGTAGTAGAGCAATAGTTTTTGTCTAACTCCTCGGAAACAAAAACAAAATATGGGTTGATTTAGACAATGTTTGATTCATTACACATATTTTCATCGACCAATTGAAGATCAATGACTTTTATACATTTTTGTGATGTTGAGAGGCATTTAAATTCTCTTATCTGGTCATGGTTTTTTTAAATCATATGGTTGCATGTTTTAGTAGTAGAGCAATAGTTTTTGTCTAACTCCTCGGAAACAAAAACAAAATATGAGTTGATTTAGACAAACTTTGATTCATTACACATATTTTTATCGAACAAGGGAAGATCAAGAACTTGTTTTCATATGTTTGTGATGTTAAGAGGCATTTAAATTCTCTTAACTGGTCTTGTTTTTTTTTTAATTTGAATTTATTGAAAACAATGGTTTACATGTATATAAATATTTTCTTTCTACAAATTCGTACATTAATTCCATTTATATCACATGTAAGGTTGCTTTTTGAGGTTAGGTAGCCAAGTCTGTATCTCTTTAAAAAAAAGTCAGACATACGTTCTTTCTTGTGCCAAGTTGTTTTAGAAATCTGACGACCGTTCACTGGAATGAGAATGTTTCACGTGACCATGATCTACTTACAGAAAATTTCTTATTGAAACAGAAATGATGAACTTTCTTCCTGAACGTTTATCTTTATTTGAAAATTCATCCGAACGATCATTTTTCATTTATAAATAGAAATACACATGCATTTATTTTTTTTATATCTAGATTTTATTAGAATGGATAAAACATAAAGCTAGTTGTTGTTTGATATTATAATTCTAACATTGTTGATGATGATGATGATGCAGATGGTGATGATGATGGTATTGAGTACATTTTTCAAAGAAAATAGAATGTTCCCCATTACGAATTATCAATTCATAGAATATTGTACATGATATGCCGCAAAAAAAACGATAATTCCTATTCAGAGACCCCTTCCACAAAAGTATAGATTTAAGCTAATATTTTAACAGTAAATTTTGCTGCTGAAATTTTCCTCCGTCATAAAATTTAGCTAAACATTTCAGTTTGACACAGTGCAATATTACAATAAGTTATAATCCCCGGTAATTATCACAGCAGGGCACCGCAGCTGGTGGCCATCTGTTTATTGGTTTTGGGGGTCGGGAGGGTCTATAAAAGGGCTACCATAGCTGATCTGCGACGGCAGACGCTTTGATTAACAAAATAAAGCGTCTGTATTTACAGGAAGGCAAAATCTCTCGAACGAGATGTCAACGCGAGAAAGAACGGTATTTTGCAGAGTTGCTTATCTGTGTTTATTAGGTCTTTGTTAAGGCAATGTAAAACTGATGAGCCCCTAGGGTGGGACCATTTTTGGCCCAGTGATCAAGATTGTAAGACGCTTGGTAGAGGACCGGAATATGATTTTTCATACCAAATATCAAAGCTCTAGGCCTTATGGCTTCAGTGAAAAAGATATAATATTTTCCTATATAAGGCTATGCTAAACTGATAAGCCACATAGGGCGGGGCCATTTAAGGCCGAAAGGTCATCATCTTATCAAAAGAGGAAGAGGACTAATAGATGATGCTACATACCAAAATCAGAGCTCTAGCTCAAATGGATCTTAAGAAAACGAAGATGTTTAAACCTTTTTAAATATAATTTTGACAATGTAAAACTGATAAGCCCCGGGGCCATAAGGGCGGGGAAATTTTTGGCGCAGCGGTCATGATTTTAACAAACTTGGTAGAGGACCAGTATACGATGCTACATACCAAATATCAAAGCTTTAGGCCTTATGGATTGAGAGGAAAATAGTTTTAATGATTTTCTCATATATGCTATAATTTACTGATAAGCCCATCTTCAAAGTCCTATTACTCCGTAAAGCCCCAACGGAACTTTACAATATTTCGTCTGCTTATGCCCTATATCCCAAGGTTCAAGAAAAACATAACCAGCAAAAGTGTGCTCATGGCCTAATTAAATCGATCGAAAAATTCCGTGCAACACAAAACATAATCTACTACACGACTACCGGCGCTTTTCACGCACGTAAATTTATCAATTCCCATGTCCTCACATATTCGACCATTGAAAACTTTTCATTCCGGTTTGTTTACAAAAATCCACCATTTCAATACCAATTTCATTAACTGATTTATCCTGTGAAAATCGATTTAAAAAAGGTAATAAAACAAAACGAAAAAGTGCCTCGTTTTGTACATAATCAGCTCGCTCCCCTGTTCTACCGTTTAATTCCCAGTGATTAAAAACTGTCAAGAGTTGTTAAACATGTTTTCAAAAAGTAAAATGTGTTCTGTTATGCAATCAAAAATGCTCTGTTTACTAAAGGCTTCTCGACTACTACCCGTAGGTACATTATAACACAAACATAAAATTAAATTAAATGAAATAACCCTTTATCGAATTTTAACCATAAACAACAATCATCAACCGTCTTTAATAAACTTACGCTCTCACTTATCCTACCAGATACATATACAATTAATCCCCCACCATCCCTTTGACTTCGCTTATTCTTTAGCTGTCGATGTAAAACAAAAGAAGAAAAATTATCAACTCTAAAATCTAAATGATCATTGAGCCAACTCTCAGTAAAAAGAAGTACATCATATTTATCAAATAAAGCAATGAAATCATCAGTGATCAATTCATTATAACGTTTTCCAACAAGTCCCTGGACATTCAACAAACAAAAAGTTATATCCCCTCCACTCCTGTCCTACAGCCGTGCACTTTGTTCACTGCTGTTAGCTTGTGTGTCATTGTTCGTATTCTGGGTTAACCAATCGGCTCTATTTTTAGCGCGTGTGTTTAAAGAAGAACACTCCTCACGTGGATTGTTTCGGGCATTGTTTTTTATCAGTTCTTAACTGCAGCTTTTGGCAAATTGACCACTGGAATCGTTGTGTGTAGCGATTTCTTCATTTGTGGACGCGTAACATTTGGGTAATCTTTTATCATCATGTGTGTTGTTATCAATCGGTGTGTTGACACGTGAATGGTCATGTGACTTGGCAAGAACAGTTGGTTGAGAGTTGGCGTGGCTGTCTAAATTGTTTACATGTCGTCGATGTTCGCGATTTAAAACAGAATCGTCGACCGATGTTGGCTCGTTCGGGCTGTCGATAAGGGTGTCGTTGCGAAACGGGTTTCGATCCGATGTTTCATGGGCTTGACATTGCTGAACACTACCCTTGTCTTCCTGACTTTTCACATCTTTCTCCCACAGATTCGCGAAATTTATCGCATCAAGGCGGCTTTCCCTAAGTATATGGTGCCAATCGGGGAATTTGTCGCGCACTATTTTCCCGTCAATGAATAGCCTTGCTGGGTAGCATATCTGTACCTTGCGTCTGTTGTCGCTGGCCGATTTGGCTTGCGGCGATCGGTAGAGCTCTCTGCGTGCAGAGGCAATTTCTTTAGGATAGTCCTTATCCAAGCCAAAAGGCGTTCCCTTAAGCATATATGCCTGTTTCATTACAATATCGGTGTCTTTATAATCTCTAAAACGTATAATTATTGGACGTTTCGGGTCTTCCTTGTATCTTGCCATGTTTGCTGAGCCAAGCCGATGTGTACGGTCGATGACAACTTCAGAGGGGTCAATATCTAGGACGTCTTCCAAAAAAACCGTTACCACCGTTTCAATAGGTTTCCTCTGCATCTCTGTCACCCCCCAAATAATGATATTATTTCTCCTTTTCCTGGCCTCGGAGTCTATGGAATGGTAACCTAACATTTTAATGTACAGGGACTGTTTGTCGATTACCTGCTCCGACTGCTTTACTCTTTGATAAAGTTTTGCCACGCCTATCTGAAGGTCTTCTGTTACCTTCCTTGAAATACCGACTCTGGTCCTTTCGGATATCATTTAGTATTCCATGGTTCCTGTTTAGAGTCCCGAACAGGCACAAAGGTTTATCGTCATTCGATAACCCACTAAAAGAATCAACATCAACGCTACCCGAACTGACCTTTTTCCTTTTTCTCGATTGAGATTGTTCGGTACCCCTCCCACTTTGGTGATCATGGCGGTTTCGGGTCGGGATCGAATAAGTGAAAAAGTTATGTCCTCTTCGTCTGAGGCAAATTCGCTGCTAACCGAACCTTCCTCCGACCTTCCGACAGTGTTGGCTGATGCCATGGCTTCAAATTGCGTCTTTTACGATATGTTTTCGTACTCTTTGGAACAAATTTCGTCTCAGTTGTTTTTGTTTACTGCCACCATGCATGACCTTGACCTCAGATATATGCGATATGTGATATGTCTTTTGGGGATTATAAGGTAAGTTAATTAAACATTTTGAAATAATTCATTTCACTCAGAATAGTCAAAACGGGTTTTTAGCAATTTGATTTTTCATTTATTTCACTTTTGATTATATTATAAAATCACAATGATAGCACCTGTAGTCAATTGTCAACTACTGGTAGCTGTAAACACGTTTGGTTTTTGAACAGTTCTGGTGTCATACACGAAGCACAGGCAGGTTTCAGAAAGAACTACTCGACAATAGACAATATATTCAACTTGCAATCTCTTATACAAAAGTACATCTCTCGCAGACGGGGTAGGTTTTATGTGTTCTATGTTGATTTCTATAAAGCGTTCGACAGCTGCTCACATGAAACACTTATAGAGTGTCTATCTCAATCAGGAGTAAATGGGAAATTCTTAAAGATATTTCAATCTATGTACAGGCAGTTAAAATCGTGCATCAATACCCCCAGCGGTCTTACAGACTTTTTCCGGTGCACAGTTGGAACAAAGCAAGGTTGTACGTGGTCCCCGATAATTTTTTCTATGTTCATGAATGACTTAATTAGATACCTACAAAGACATAATAACCGGGGAATATATGTATCCGATGTGACTGGTTGTCTATACGCCTTTATGTTCGCTGATGATGTTTCAAGCTTTGCCGATACATGTGTAAATCTACAAAGACAAATTAACGAAATCGAATCGTTCTGTGAAGACATTGGAATGAAGCTTAATACTGATAAGTCGAAAGTCATGGTATTTAGGAATGGTGGGTATTTAAGGAGGTATGAGAAATGGTATTATAAAGGTGAACAGTTAGAAACAGTGTCACACTATAAATACCTTGGTGCGTTTTTTACACCGAAACTGAGTTGGACAATGACACGGGAAAACTTAGCAAAACAGGCATCAAAGGCAGTTGCAACTATTTTCAAATTCCAAAAACATTTTGGGTATTTTCCAGCAAAAGACGCTTTTAAACTATTTGACAGCATGGTACTTCCAATTTTATGTTACGCATCGGATATTTGGGGATATCAATACTCAGACTGCACAAAACGAATTCACTTCAATTTTTGTAAACGTATATGTGGTCTTAAACAATTTGTCCCAGGTTTCCTTGCACTGAGTGAATGTGGTAGAACACATATTTACGTTAACTATATGACTAAGTGTGTTAAGTATTGGATAAAACTTCTACAGTTACCAAATGATAGATACCCGCATCAGTGCTATCTTATGATAAAACACATAGACGACGCAGGTCGAAACACATGGGCTACAAACATTAGAAAGCTACTTTTTGAGAATGGTTTCGGGTACGTGTGGATCAACCAGGACGTGGGTGACGCCAGGATGTTCATGTCGGCGTTTACAGATCGCATCAAAGCCTGTGCCATACAAAAGTTACAATCGACTACCAACGCTTCTCCAAAGGCAGAACATTACAAGTGCTATAAAACTCTTTTAAACACAGAGCGATATTTATCTGTAAAAATGCCCTTTCCTAAAAAAAGAGCGCTTTCGAACTTCCGATGCTCAGGACACGAACTTATGATAGAGAAAGGGCGGCATTTGAATATCGATCGAGAAATACGATACTGTACTTATTGTTTAATTAATCATGATTTGTTTCTTATTGAAGACGAATTCCATTTCTTTTTTATCTGTAAATTGTATTGCGATATAAGACTAGAATGCTTCAATACAACGTGGATAACTAATGCCATTTGTAGGGAAGCATTTTATACCATTATGTCGGATCCCAGAGAGAGCAGTATACTATCATTGTCTACGTATATATACAGGGCTTCACTTCTAAGAGAAGAGTACTTAAAAACAATTGAGAAAAAATAGATGCTAACACTTTTTCATTATTATTATTATTGCTTTATTAGTCGTTCATTACACTGGACAAGCCAATATCATTCAGATACTGTTTCTAATACAGGTGCGTGTTTTATTTCATTTACTCACTTGCAGATGTATTTCGATGGGTTTCGATGGGTGTGTGCATGACTGGACCGATCCGTATTTTGCAAAATATGACTTTGTCCGGTCTTGCGCCGGGCCGTCGATTCATATCCATGTACATCTGCTAGTTCTATACGGCTAATTGAATATGCAAAAAGTATCTGCTAAATCAATGCACTTGTATTAGTTTGTAAATTAATGTTGTATGTTTAATCAATTCATTTTAACATGATTGCTATGCTAATCATTGTGTGTATTCTGGGCCGGAGGCCTTTATTTACAATAAAAATTTATGTTATGTTATGTTATGTTAAAGGTTATGTTAGGACAGGTTTCGGTTAATTGAGAAGAATCACATAACAAGCAAACTAAAAACAAAACGGACATCTACATTTTAGTTTGCAATGTCATTGAAGCATATTGTTATTCGATTAAGTAATCTAATTAATCAGTATCACATATGGCCGAATCTATAAGTATAATCTCAAAATGATTGTGAAATAAAGGGAATGTTTGTAGTCTTTCTCAATTTCATTTGTATGATCTAAGCCGGATGTTACTTGACAGAAGTGGTATTCATTTGAAACAAGATATCGGTACATTGTGTAACAGTATCTAAGTCAAAACTTTACAAAGGGGATAAAAGTATATAGTTTGTATTTTGTCGCGTCATCTGCGAAAAGGTGTTTTGTTGTGAGACACATGCAAAGGATCGTCATTGCACATCATGCAGTTTGCGATGCTTGTCATCTAAAAAAGAGGCAATAATGTCTGTATATCATGATGTTTATCATGAACATTTACTGAAAATGGTTTTGTCGATCCTTATGCAGTGTTGGCTTTGGATAACATTTCGAATGCATCTTACAATGGGTGAACATTTTAACCTTTTGCTCCTCCGAAAGCCTTTATTTTTACTTAATGGTTCACACTTATTCTATTAGAAAAGTTCAAATATAATGCAATATGTTTTAAATTGTAAAGAAGAAAGGACACGACATAGTGGATATTGAAAAAAAAATAAACTAGACTACACAAAGTTCTTGTACAAACCATTCATTGCAGATTCATTTTCTCACTTACCACCGCTGTCCTTGATAAAATATTTGCAGGCTGAGCGTTTTATCAGTTTACCAAAACAGCTAGGAAAAGACTTGCAATCATGAGTTTCAGCTGGATGTACAGTGAGATCCTTGGAACGTACTGGCTGGTGTCAGACCACTTGCTTTGTCGCAGCAATACATTTATTTGGTTTTTATAAGCTTAGAATACTTTGTATATTAAGTAAGGTTTCTCTTGATGTGATAATTCTCTCTATGAAAATCATTTTTTCTTTTTTGATAATCTGAATTCAAAATTACTTTTATCATTATCATTGGGTACTCAAATAAACACAGTATCAAAAATATTATGCGTTGAGTCTCATTCAAATGAAAATATATGAATGTGTCTTTCAGATAAGCGATTGCTGTACATGTATATTGCAAATTGCTATCATATATTGAATTAAAAAATGGTAGTCTAATCAAGTTTTAACCTTATTCGCTGAAAATAGTATGCATTTAACATTACGGATTTTTTTTTAGATGACCAAGTACTGTATCAACTTACGATAACCCATGTATATTCAAAATGTCGTCTGGCACCGATCTTTGTTCTATATCAAAATAGCGTGGTCAAAATTGAATAGAAACAACAACATTCAGCTTTACAAACGTCGGGGAAAATTGTACCCATCAAGTATTATACTATAGACCCCTTTTTACCAACGTTACTCTAGGATTGCATTACACTCTCTAAATAGGCTGAACCACAACACATGTAAGAAACGTTAACGAAAGTTTCATTTTAATCCAGCATGATGGCATAATAATAGCCTTAATATTGTCAGATTACACAGGAGTATAAGCGATCTTTTCAAACCGACCAGTATTCAACTTTTCCTGAACAAATCAAGATTCAGCTGAAGATGTCTTATTTTTCGATTGTGAATCTTTTCGAAGAGGTAATGACTTAACAGCGTTTCTAAACTAACGCTTATTTGATAACTGATGTTTTTGCTATTGGTAATATCTCCCTTTTTCTATCTCTTACGGATCCATTCGATTTTTTCAAATTAAATATTTTATTCGCATGCTTGACGTTATGAACGTTTTCAAATAGATGAGTATGCATATAGATTTTTATGCAAGGAGGTCGGTACTACCCTTCCATTAATTGTACCTCAGGTACATCTGGTAAACAGGTCCTTTGTTAGTACTATATTCGTTTTTATTATGAAAACGGAATGCAGTACATTATTACGTTCCGTATTGTCTTTGCCAAATATTTCGATTGTCTAGAAAAAGACTGAATAAAATTAGAAGGAAGAAACAAATTAATAATATGCTTCTTGTACAAAACCCGTCCTAAAATGAAAATAAGACATGCATGAATGAAAATATAGAAAGATGTAACTTTATTTATGACAATGATAGATGACAAAATTGTTTTGTTTTAGAACTGCCTACGATTCATATCTGATATCAATAAAACAAAAGTTGGATTTTCATCAATATTGAAAACATACATGTAGGTTTTTAGAACCCCTAGATGAAACCATTTGCGGATGGACATATAGTTTGCCATCTAAACTACAAAATGCTAGGGGTAAACTTGCAAAAAATAAATGAAATGTAGAAAGGAATGTGATTATTGTAAAAGATATTCCACAGGAATGTCATATGCAGCAGATCTTCTGTACTTGATTGCGAAACAAAATGGATGATTGACACATAAAACTGAAACAATAACACATACACCCTAACTGAAAATAAACAATCCAACATTTCATGAAGTTTAGATTATCTTGATTACTAGTTTCTCTCGAGTCTCTGCAACCAAATGAGAAACGTAAAACGTGTACAACATGTATAGAAAAGTTATTTTCTTCCGCATTCATTTACCGGAGTACAGTGTATGCATTCTATAAATCAACCAGTCCCAGCTTGATGGCCGATAGAGGTGAAACTCGTCAGGGAGAAAACAGTAGAATAATTAAATTATTTCACAAGTAAATCATTTGATTATCTGACAAATTTCTTAGTAAGATTTCCTCTCAAAATTCAAAACAACGGGATTGGAATAGTGTGTTTAAGGTATGACTTGTTTATTCTGAATTTTCATTTGTTTAATTTGCTGTCTCTGTCTCTGTATCGTCTCTCTGTCTCTGTCTCTGCCAGACTCTGTCTCTCTCTATCTCATACTCTCTTCCTTTATCCCTCTCTATCTCATGCTCTTTTCCTTTATCCCTCTCTATCTCATTCTTTCTTCCTTTGTCCCTCTCTATCTCATGCTCTCTTCCTTCAGCCCTCTCTATCTCTTCATAAAATGTAAGTCCATATATTCGTTCGTTGACAAAGGACCACATCCAAACTAAGGGTAAATGTTACTATCTCAGAGGCAACTATATTTCATTAATTATCTGTATGAGACGGTTTATCAATTCTAAAATCGAAACGTTCTTACCACATGTGTTTGATATATGGTTATGTTATGTATTATATTCGTTGTATCACAATTTAGATTGTCAGAAATAAATTGTCTAACAATCGATTAAAACTGATTATGTTTAAAATGAACGTATCACATCATCCCTATTGCCGGAACTACTTTTGACCTACTAAAACAACAAATGCATATACAAAAGAGAGTCAACTCAAGATGCAAAATAAAAAACAAAATATAATTGTTTATAACTACAATTTATTATGAAAAAATATTACACGCTTAGATACATAAGGTCCAAATATTTTAAGACAGGAAATAAACAAAACCATAACAAATTTAGAATGAAAAGGGGAAAAGAAAAGCATTCAATAACTGTACTTGTTGAGCAGTTTCTCCGAATTACCAGTCATGATTGTGATATGGTCTTGAATGACTTACCCCATCACTTAAGGATACCTTGTTATAAATAAATGTGACAAAAGGATTTATTGCTGTATATTAGCAATTAATCCGTTTGAATTGATGGTGTCTACATGATATCAGAACAGCTTTTTTCATGTTAACACCGAATTACCATTTCTCTTAAATGACATGTAATTACAGTCTGTAAAAAGAAGAGGCTTACTTATCACAAGCAAATATTCCTTATCCATTCTATATCCCAAGGTAAATCTACAGAGGTCACAATACTTAAAGGTTTTGAATGACTTTAAATTAATCCACCACAACTTCAAGCAACATATTGTTGACTGTGCCAAATTGAAAATGCATATGGGTAGACATGCATTTTGGAAAGGACAATTGTCTTCGTTTAGAAATTTCCTTTCCAACAACATGTCCAAGACTTTTCTGTGAATAATTGTGAATGGTGTGTTGACGCATCTATATATTCAGAAATCAATGTGTAACAAGGAAACAATAATTAATATCTATTGGAAGAGCATGAATCATTGAAGGAAAATGAAAAAACGGTTCAACTTGAAAAAACAAAACTTATTATATCTCCATAATCATTTTTAGAGGTGTCACCGAAGAATATTCACAAAACTCCATGTTTATATCTGCCAGAAAACCCAATATCTGATGCTTACATCAGTATTCTTATTTCGAAAGGACTACTGAGATCTGACTCTCTAGAAGGAACTTTAGACAATCTCTGGCTCATCAATTATTTACAATGAGATGGGTGAGGGTCTGAACACTTCAGTCCAAGTTGAATTGTCAAGTTTGAGTAAAACGCGTTTCTCACACTTACTGAAAAAGATCACACCTAAGGGCTCTGTCAGATTACTTAGATATAACATTTTCAGTGAGTTACCTCTTTGTTTAATTCAGATTTTTCAATCTGTCCATTTTCTAAACACAGAATAGAAAAGACCAAGTTAACTTTTTACTTTTTGTCACAAACTTTTAATCGTACATGTTATCTTGCACCGACAACATCAGTTAAATTTGGACCAGACGTTTTAACCCTTATAATGCTGAGTATTTTTTTATGAATAACTTTGTGTGTCGTCTGCTTTCCAAAACCTTAAATATCTGCTCAATTATGTTAAGAAAAGACACCCAGAGTAGCAAACAAATAAAATCACAGGACAGCCCCCAATTTACTTGGCGACAGGTCTAGATCTAACCTGTTTGCATAAGCATCGTGTCTGTTCCAGAACTCTACGGGTTAAGGCAGAACATTGCCTTGAAAAGAGGGCAATCGACTCGAAGCAATATGTGACAATGTTGTTATCAATAGATAGATAATGACAAAACACTCTGCCAGGAAGCATCCACTTCAATATTTGAGAGACCAACTGTGTAAGAAGGGTCATTAAAGAACGTATGCCTCGTCTCGATACCTGTCAGCGACTTTGGTGTTTGTGTTTTTCACCAAATGTCAAACACATGCACAGTTTTTCCGAACAACACACGTTTAGATTTGAATATTGCTGTTTATGTTTCGAGCTAATTATTCTGTTGTTAGATACGTTATTTATAAACATTTATCTAGTTCAAGCACCTTATCTTACATAATGTATGTTGTACTACGAATCTATTTAAGTTGTATTTATAGAACGAAAGGTGAATTTCCCAATTTCTTTGGTATTCGTTCGGTTCAATAATACTCTATGGGGCTCCGAAATAACATAACTTCTGCACCTGGATATTTGATTCGTGATAGTTTATCATTTAATCTAATTTCGCTTTCGTCTACATCGTTTTTAGGATCTTTGCGCATGCTCGAAGATCCTTAAGCCATAAGTACATTTCTATAGTTGAAGCAATAATGTACTAAGACTCAACGCCAAATACACCACTTGGCACTATGTAGCGTAACAGTTAAACTCCAGTGAACACATTCGCTGAGGAATGTACATTTGCGGAGGGAACCCAAAAAATAGTTCTCTCCTAGATCCTAAAATTAGTTCTCTCATAGTTCAAGTAAAATGAATAAAATATATATAAAGATATCAGTTTTCTGGTTTATATATGTATAAAATAAAAAAGTTTATAAAATTTATGACAGCATACATTATACAGTAAATCAATCGTAAAATGTTAGCATATTAATACCCGACCAAATTACCAATGTAAACCAATGACGTCACAAGCACCCGCTAAATGCATATGCGCAGTGAGACTCTAAATCGAAACAATAACACTCAACGTATCTAAATCGAATGCTGTAGAAATAGAAACTCAGAAACTTAAATTAACAGTTTTACGGACAAGAGAGTACATCATATTGATTACGATTAATACCAGAAGTGCAGCAGATGTACACACACCATGCTGAAATTTAGTCGAATGTTGGAAGTCTTCAGATAAAACGTTCGGCGGACAAGCGATTGCATCACAATTGTTTACGAAAACCAGGAGGGCAGCTTCACAAGTGTAAGTGAAGTTATTTTTTTATGTTGCATACTTTCTGTGATCTTGTTGACATTGTTCTACAACATTGAACGGATATACTTTCATCTGTCCGGCAGATTTCTTGTTAACTGTGGGATTAGCGTGTGAATAAGGAAACCTTTGTAGTTTGATATGTTTCGGACTGTCATCAATTTCGGACGGTCTTTTTTTGTCAGCGTTGGTCTCTAGTATAGTAACGGTATTTAATGCGTGAGTTGTGCAATGTGTGATAATTGGCAGAATTTCAATTGGCTTGTATAATTCTTGGTCAGAATGAAAAACAACAACATATTACAACATAAAAAGAAGCTGACTTCCATTCCAGCCATTTTAACTATCATTCTTTGTCATTATTTTTCAAACTCAAATTGCATAATTGCAACGATTTCCAAATTGTTTTCTGGTTCAAATCAATGTGGACAGTTGAATAAAGCCTTGTAAAGGACAGCTGATATCATTTCTGGTGTTGAAAGGGGGTTTCCTAAAGGCTACTGTCTATCCAACAGAAGGTATCCCTTACCTTTATATACCGATCCGAAAGGGGGAAACTTTCCAATGTCTTAAATATCAAGAAACATGTCTGATGGTTACAATGAGGTCAAATATATTAATTAACCCACCTAGTTTGTCAAACACAATAACTTGCAACTAGAAAAATTCTTTCGGGTTAGTCTAGTCAAACTTATTTGAGCAATCGAAAATATTGATAATTATTTGTATCGGGCAATGTTTCATGTCACATCAAACTCTCGTACGATTCATTTAATGTTTAATGTGGGACAAATGCTACAAAAAAATGTTCACAACGTTTGAAGACGCATATTCCCATAGTTATTGACAATTATCAAAATATTTTACTCACATTTGTGAAACTAATCCTTTTTTAATCAATCCATGCACTTAATGTGTCTGTATTCCGCATGTTAACTTTGTAAAAATGGTTTAATTAACGCTAGGTGACGATTTTTTGTTCCCAATAGATTTTCTCTGTGCATGCATGTGCACGTGGTTAGGAAAAACCTATCAAATGGCTTTTTAATTGTTTAACGGCAATTGATGCCATTATTGGGTGGTAAACAATGTTTTAAACATAATTTGTCTTATCAATTGACTTTGAATGGCCATTTTGTGCTTCAAATCCGAAAACACCCTATATCAACGACACCGGAAATAGCTACAAAGCGAAGCGAAGAATACCCTCTAAACAAACGATACAGGGCTTGAATTCAATATTTTTTTTTCTAAATTAGTAGAAAGATGACTGCTGTAGAAAGTTTTAGATGAACCGACGAATTTTTACGCACGTTAAGTTCAAAATATGGGCATATGTCGTAAAATCGTAGATTTGACCTGTAAAACGAGTGCCTTGTACCGATGGAAAGGTAAATTTCATTTTCATTTGGAATCCATTTATGGACAAATGCACGAATACAAACACGACTGAGCAGCCAATTTAAGGCTTATGAATGCCCAATTGCTTGTACCGTAAATTATCACTCTGTGTATACTGTGGAAGGATTTATTCCAATTTAAGCATTTGTTGTGGTGTACGGCGAATAGCTGTAGTGGTGTACGGCTGATAGAGTTTTTGGAGAAATGATCTGTACGGCAAATAGCGTATTTCTAAGAAAACAGGGTTTAAATGCACCTTCCAATGACTTTCATCGAACATTAAAGAACAGGTACCAGCCTGTGTTACTAACTTAATCATATTTTACAAATTTAAGGCAATTGCTTTTTGATACAAGTTAAACTGCACGGATCATGCGAGATGCTCCAATCTGACAGCGTGCGCTGTTGTCTGAATTTCATAAAACTTGCATCAAATATTTTTTTAGTTATTTCCGGAAGACATGCCTTCCTATTTCTCTAGTTAAGAATGTGTTGACCTGTTAAGTAAGATCATATCTCATGTATTTCAAGTACAAATTTGCATATTTAAATTGTATACATGTTCCTACCCCTACCGGGGATTGACAGGTACTCTCCGTAAGAGAAATTTAACACATTAATTATCATTTTGTAAGGATAACTAGTGGGTTGCACCAGTGTTTGGACATCTAAATGTTGTATAACCGTTCATGAATGATAGAGCCGAGTGTCATTAGCTCTAGCGTGTCTGTCTTGGAATAAAGGGGTCATGACTTCAATACACGACTTGGGTACGTTTCTGACACTTTATCAATTCAATGGGACATGACCTATCAATTTTTCGCCACTGATTGTTCATGTAAATGTAGGGAAACAGCCAATTGCTCGGAAAAATATTGTTCAGCACTGGTAGGGAAACATTAAGTTGGTACACTGACGATCATAATATAACTGAAACACTTTTAAAAAAGGGTGTCTAAGCAAAATTCAGGGAATGATAGAAACGGTTTGGACTGTAACTAATTGTGAATACCATGGGTATTATATATATATTTATATGGAGAATCATATAGTTGGAAGGTAATGAAGTTTTGATCCTTAATACAAGCATATATATCTCCATGTCTTATGTATTGGCATATTTTTAGAAAAGGGATGCCTATCAAAATAAAAGTACATGCATTCAGTTATTCGTGTTTCGAATGTACAACATAAACCCATTTCGACCAACAGAACATAACTCAAAGAATAACTACAGTTAAAGGAATGGTTCAACTCCTCCCAGCTTGATTCGTGGACAGATTTATATTATGAGTGATATGGCACAACATAAACTACATGTATGTGTTTTAATGAAAATTACAAGCATCACACACAAATTTACAAGGTATTAAAATTATTTTGTCTCTTGTTTGAGATATCATTACTTCTTGAGTATTCGTATCAACAAAATTAGTAAAAACAAAATTCAAAAAATGGAAATTAACTAAATAGCAATGTTTGTACAAAATAATGAATCCAGATGTGCTCCACTACCTCGGTTTCAGGGGCATACAACAATTTTGATACAATAAGTCGCAATTGTTCCAGGAATAACGTCTGAAGACTCATATTCTGAGAATACATATCAAAGGACATGTGCCGTTATGTTACAGTTCAACACTACATTCAACAACATTTTTTGTTTCAAACGTTTACCGTGATGCATATCCTTTAAGATTACGTATATATTACCAGGAATTACACAAATATGCTTGACTATTCAAAGATGCACGCAAAATTCATAGGAAGTTTTACTGCGTACAAAACAGATATATTTTCTTTTAAACAAAGCCATACTTGTCGGGATTGGTCAGTGGCCTAACAAAATGACCCTTGCATATGTATGCAGTTTCCATCCATCCTCTTCGGTAGTAATACACGTATGAGGGTAGGGTACAATCATTTGTAACTTGCATGCAAACACTTAACCAAAGACTGACCCATACGCCCTGGAGAGTAGTTTAACTCTCATGGTTATCAACAAATTTGTGTTCATATTGCTGGTCATAAATGGCCTTAAAATGCAGCGAAAATCCCAAAGCCTGTCCGATATTCCTTTTAACACTTGTCAAATATAAGTCCTATGATGAACAGAAGGCATGGTGGCATTTTAAGCCGGTGTACCCGTTGATGGGCAAGATAATTCATTAACCTTTAACAGTGTTGTTGAAATCATTTTTTCCTGGGTCGTATTCCAACGCTCGCACCCAAATTGGCTGTGAATGTTAATCTCAATCGCTGAAAAATCGAGCGATCTGTCTACGGTGACCTGAAAACGAGAAGATATCATAAGGTGAATTTGAGGGGTGCTCTAACATGTTAGTGCATACATAGTGAAAGTGTATAATTCCTACATGCTGACACATTACACTTCCATATCATCAACTTGAAGAATAAACATTCCTGAAGCACGAAACATGTGTCTTTAAGGGTCAGTCTGCATGACTTTTAACTGAAGATTTGAGACAATACTTTATTCAAACATAAAATAACACATTTTCAACAGTTCTCGGTGACTAGAAAGCGGAAAAATAGCTCTGTGTCATACTCACTAATGCTAGTACCAATGCTAAAAGCCGTAAACCCTTCAACCTATTTGCCGTACACTCTTCCTTACACACAGACCTATTCGCCGTATACCCATCACTTTTTTCTAATAGAGTTTACAGGCGTTTTCGCTCGAAATCTTTATCCATCTCATGTGTACATGTTTGATATATCACAAGGGGGCAAAATAAAGTGCAAAATTGTTCGTCGGGTAATTTAAAAAGGCAGATCGAGTTCGTTTTGTCATCTTCCATTGTTGATATGGCGACACCAGGCCAGTTTTTGTAAGCCAATCGGTATTTAGAAATGATTTTAAAGCGATCAGAAACGAAATTGAAGTCGGTGTATCTTCTAAGTTGTACAACATAAAAGAATGCCACAAAGTACATATTTTCCACACAAAATGCAAATTACTAATCTGTCATCGACTCAGCGGCGACTTTCTCTCGCTTCGCTTGGTAGCTATTTCCGGTGTCGTTGATATAGGGTGGAAAATCTAAATTCAAATAAGCTGACCCTTTTTTTTATTAAAAAAGAGAAAGCAATCTTCATTTCGAATTATTTTTACTAGGTGTAAGTCAACCAAAAATGTTTGACAATATGTCAAGAATGGCTCAAATATTATCAAATAAACACTATTTAACATTAAGATGCATTTTTAAACATTTGTCAAGCCTTGATTCACAGACTGTATTCATAATTCACATGTTTAACAATTTGATGGCTCAGTGCAAAATATGCCTAAAGAGGTAAATAGGTTTGAAAATAGGTTTCTATCAGAATAACACTGCCCAGTTTATAGCACTGATAGAGAAAACCTCAGTTTTAAAGTCTTATCCGAAGGACACCACTCCTAATGCTATCCTTAAAACATCAAGTGCAATATAAGGAAGGCATTACTATCGTTTTTGTAAGTCTTTAGATATGACTCGACCAGGGATTGAATTCACCCTTCCGCTGTAAGCAAACAATATACCCTTTGGCTATACAGGT
Source organism: Cerastoderma edule (assembly GCA_947846245.1). Classification (NCBI taxonomy): domain Eukaryota; kingdom Metazoa; phylum Mollusca; class Bivalvia; order Cardiida; family Cardiidae; genus Cerastoderma; species Cerastoderma edule. The sequence goes on from OX401404.1 coordinate 33,453,912, forward strand.
CGGTCTTGCCTTGACAGTTTGTTTGATTGTTTATTTGTTGGTTGATTTGCATCAAGCTTTAACATTAGACCTATTTTGTTAACCATTGCACATAGCAACTTGGCATTTGGTATTCATGTGTAACATAAAAATCTGCATATTTTAGGTAGCTCATGGTAGTCAATTATCCCTCAAGTCAAAAATAAGAATTAAAGGGAAAGTGTTAAGTGGGACTAAGTAGTGTTCAAACTCCTCTTGTTATGAAATGCTTAACATGACATATATTTGCTATTTTATTTCAGGTTTGTTTTACAGGACTTCATAACACCAGCGCGTAGCTTAGCTGGTTCTTCTGAAACTCCAACCCACCAATGAAGGAAGAAGTTCCAATGTCTAACTTAGAGAAGAGCAAAATCTTCACGAAATAACTTAGAGTTGAAATGGAAGAACCACTACGGAATTTCCTGTGCTGCTGATACAGCATAGCAGAAGTGAGAATTTAATAGTTTGACATGTAAGAGCTTTAGAGTGTGTTTCATAAAATAAGAGTCCATTTTCTTTGTTTGAATGTAATTTCAACTGTTTATTTTAAACCATAATTTCTCTTATTTATCAGACACCAACCCATGGTGAGATTCCATACCATGTTAATTGTCACACCAGGTTTAGTGTTTATAGACTGGCTACAGGATTTTTTCCCATTCATTAGGTTTATATCTTGCAGTATGTGACAGTATTTGTATGTGTTTTACATAACTATTCTAACCAGGTGATCGCCACTCGTTAATCCGAGCGCTCCTTTTTAATTTAGATGTAACTCAAATGTCATCAGAAGTTAAATTGGTGGGCACCAAATTTGTGAAAATAGCACTTTAAAAAATAGATAATTGATAGTGCAGGTGTGATATTGTCATGATATAGTGCTTTTTCGCTATGTTTCAACATATCCTATCATAATGTATAACTCGTATTACCCATATTTGCAGTTTTTTGAGCGCTAGTATGCTTTTAAGTAATATGTGAAACATATCATTATGTTGTGACAACTCAGTATCTTATCTCATCCATAAAAATAGGGTCCAGATTTATGTATATGATTTTGCTTTTCTTAGCAGATGACCACTGCCTTTTTTCTATTAGCCTGCCTCTGTATTAAACATAGACTTTAGATCATGTATACTGGCTTAAGTCTTTGTTGCATATTCAAAAGTGGTGGCTAACTCAAATTCCTAGAACACTTTTAAACAGTTCAAAATAAAGAAACTGATCTACATGTACTTTGTTTTTTAGCACCCACTTTCATGAGTGTGGCAAGAAGCCTTAGAAGGGGAAAGAAAATGGTCAAGAGTATATACAGCCATAGACAATGTACCACATGTAACTGGTGACAAAGACCAGACCAACCTGTGCGTCAACACAGACCTGTACACAACCACACTTGAAGTGTCTGTTCCATGGAATTTGTGAGTGGAGAGAAGACTTTCCATGAGTTTACACTCCTTAAGATGTACAACATAGCCTTAATTCAAACCAAGAGAAAAGAAGAATTTTTCGCCTCTCTTTCACCTTTGATAGCTAGGGGTGTCATGAAGACAGCAACTGCTGAGAACATAGCCAGACCATGGTTAAATCCACAACATCTGAGAATAATTTTCACTCATAGTGGAGATGATGGATCGTGATTTTTTTTTGATAGTGCTTTTACACTGAAATACAGTGAATGTTTAAGCAGGTTACAAATACAAAGATAATCTTGGAATCAGTTATTCACCATGATTATTTCTCGACCATATTTTCAGAATTTTGATTGTTGCACACAATTCAATTGGTATTAAATTTTCTTTTTATGAGTGTGAGAGCATTGGGCTTTGATAATGACTGAAGAAATTCTCATAAAGTCAAAATGGTACTAAATACCTAAACGTTTAGTCAGATGATACATTGATTCATCTGCAAATTACTCATGTTTGGTCAGGTTATACTTTATTTGATTATATGTAACCCAAATATAAACGGTTTTTCTTTGATGATAGAAATGATGAATATTTAATGAACAATTTAAACATACATAGTTTCATTTCAATAGCTCAGTGCAAAACTATGTTTTGCTCTAGAATAATCTAGGCATAGATTTGAATCAAACTATTGGTACATGTATTTAGCAATGAAGATTTCTTTATCTTGGGCTTTTCTTGTCTAAGCTTTTTTATTCGTTGAACAACAAAAGCACTGCAAGGGTTTCATTGCTCTAATAACTTCATAGCCAACCATACTGACCATAATTTCGATCAGTACTTCAAAAAAAGTTCTGATAAAATGACAGGTGGGCGTCTGAATCAGATTGATATTTCGTTTCTTCACTTAATCTTATTTAGCCTTTAAATGGATCTATTGGAAATTTATACAGAGTTAAGGTCTTTTGTAGGCAGGTTTATATAACAGTACTGAACAATGGTACGAAATTTGATTGATGTAGGGTTATAAAGGAAAAAGGTATGTAAAGGAATATTTTTTTAATTGATCTGCAGATAGTTTTCATGCCAGTATTGATATTTTTACAATACATATAACGAAGTTATTCTATTACAAACTATTTCAAAGTATTATTCTCAAGGATGAGTTATCAAGTAACTTATTTAAGATGATTCTTATTGATCTTTTGAAATGAACAAACCAAAATTGATGTTACTGACAGTAAACTTTGTTCACAAACTTGTTACGCAATTAAATGGGTTCATAACTTTAGCATCATTTTGAAAGATATTTTGATGGTAAACTTTGTTTTTTTTCTTCACATATTCTTGTAGCCTACATTTTTCCAAAGATTTTGATACCCAATATACGTGAATGGTCGCATAGAAAAGTACTTTTTTTCTACTTCAAGGATTGTGTTTGATCAGTGTAAATAGAGAAAAGCTGTTTTTTAGTACAAAATTTGGAAAATATTTTTGCATATTAATGTTAATTTAAACCAAACAAGTACTCTGAAAATGTTTCTTTTTGAAAATTATTGCCAACAAATACATAAGTAATAGGAATTAGCAAGAAAAACAGTTATTTGTATTGTTTTACACTTTTTTCTAAGACAATTTTAGTAGTGCATGCTTTTCCCCATTTGAGCTATTTGAAGAAATGTGGGTTCATACCTAAAATAGCCATAAATTTGAAACACACACTTGTAAAATACTTTCATATTGCAGACTTATATGTACAATATAAAGCAGAAAAGGTCTATAATGTTTAATTCAAGATGTCATGACATGTCATTTGGGGTGCTCTTACCTTTAGCAATTTAAAGCTACATTTTATAAAAAACAATATCAGCAAAAGAGCTCCCAAAGTATTTTGAATTATTTTTTTATTGTAATTTGGTTTCATTTAGGGAGTTTTGATTTGCAGCATATAACCTAATCTATGTTGCTGTGCTTATAAGGTAGTCTATCTGAAATACATTTTTTCAAAGTCAAGTAGTCCTCATTTACACTAAAGTTTTCAAGTTCTAGAATAATTGACAAGTAACTTAAAGGTACTTATAATTCCCTTTTACAGAGGAACTGAGATGGGAAACCATTCATATGATGCTTTAAAACAGTAAATACAATAAGGTTTGTTTAAAACTAGCACATGTCAGGACCCAATGAAATACTAGAAGTCCTCCAGTTTGAATATTCATGCTGTTGGTGTTTGATAAATGCAAAGATTTTAATATGTATCACGTGGTTTTTCTAACCAGGTGACGGTCATCTGTTTCTCAGAGCTGGGGAACACAATTTGTGAAAATATCACTTTAAAACATAGATTGTAGATAGTGCAGGCTTTATATTGCCATAAATTGTAGTGTTTCGCTATGTTAAAATGTAATCTATGATAATTCATAACTCATTTTACCTACTTTGTCTGGATTCTTTTAGCGCCAGTATGCTTTTAAGAAATAAGAAAAACGCACCACATCAAATTTCTTTAATATTTTTTGAAAAACAATTGTTTCAATTTGATAGATATTGATTTCAAAACATCAATACTTTTCACTCTAGGTACTGATATTGCAAATTGTCTTGATTTATCTAATAATCCTGCATTATGGTTAGACTAACATTGACCCAACTATAGCAATTCCACGTTATAACAAAGGCACTTTTTGTTAAGATGTTATTTAAAAAGACACAAATATTTTAACAAGAAATATATCTTTATATGATCAACATGATTTTGTTTAGTGTGTACCGATATGCACCAAAACAACATATACATGTATAGCCTTGTGTACGGTACCACACAATTAAACCTTATTGGTTTCATCCAAGTTATGTCTTAAAATAGGGATGATCCCTCGGAAGAATAAGTGGTTAGAAAAGCCATGCGATACACACAATGATACTCATTTATCCAACAAAACAACACAGATATTCAAAAGGAGAGTTTCTCCAATTTCATTTGTTCTGATGTTATATTTACCCAGGCATCTCGAGTGACCTCGTTTTTTCGCTAATTGTGAACAAACCTTTTCGTCTTAACTCTTTTAAAAGATTATCATGCTATGTATTAGCTACTCTTTAAAGGATGTGTTTCTATGTAATTTGTCAACTATTCTAGAACGTCCACAATATTACTGAAACTGAATGCAAGCACTACTTTAGATGTCATATGCTTACACAAAAGCACAGCATTTACAAATAGAATGACAACAAATAATTGAACTAGAATCAGAATTGTCATACAAATTTTGATTAAACTCATAAGCTGCAAATTCATTAAATGATTAAGTGTTCAGTAAAGAAAGACAGACAATCGCATGCATCTACATGAATGTTTTCTTTTTGTATTATATACTGTTCTCTTATAGCTCTAAGGATTGTTAAAGAATCACCTTTTTGATTTTATGTTTCCCGCTTAATTCAACCAATGAGGACGAAATTTCGTCATTTTAACCCTTTCCCAAAAACAAATTGTCGACTGTCCCAAATTGAAAGAGTTTGCAGACGACATTTCAAAATGTGATGAAATTGAAAAATATTCTTCAGATAGAGCAGAACGCCTTGTGGGAAAAGGAAAAATTGCTCGATAAGATCAATTCCTCATTTTCCCACAATGTTTCCCAAAGTCGTCTGCAACAAAGTAGTCAACTGTCGTTACTAGTATTGTTTGGGAAAGGGTTAACATGCCAACTAATGAATGATACAAGTTGCCAATAAAGATTTCTATGGTTATCAAACTTATTGCAGCTTTTCTTACTATATAATACTTGATTTACATGCTGTTTAAACAATTCAATCCACAACCATTCACTTCCAATTTGTCTGTAACACTTGCCCTTATCTCATTAACTTGACCTATCTACTTCTCTTCACCAACGAACACTTATTTGTCAACTTATTCTAAACAAAGATCCTTCAGCGTTTTTCAGCGCTTTGATTGGACTTAGAGTGCGTCAGCACCTTAGTCCATTGAATTTACAAACCACATTTTGAGGGACGGTACTTTATCGATACACAAACAATGACCCCGATTACTTATTAAACATTCGTCTTCACTGTGCGGACTAATACCTTCTTGGAACTAGGAATGTAGTCCGGATTTACTCGCTTTGTTTTGCCTTATATTATCATAACTGTTGCCTCATGAGAAATCGTAAAATGTCCAGATGTTCGAAAAAAAGACTATCGTTCAGTCTCTGTTCACAGAAATAATAATTATAGTAATGGTGATAAAAGGAGCAGCTGTTTTCCTCGATGAATCCTCAACCATCTTGCTTAAAACGCACCTTAGTCCTTCAGCGCTCTCAGCGCTTTGATTTAACCTAGCTGTTTACACTACTACGTGCATATCTATTTCAACTCAGATGGTGTGTATAAAAACATAAGGTTTTATATAAAATACAGTTCCATTCTGAACTGTTTACACAAGTTAACGTTCATCTTTTAAAAGCAGATAAACACATAGACATGAAGGAAATAATCTTTCGTGTATGGTAAAGGATACAGTTCTCTTAAGAAGGATGTCATTTGGTATTTCTGCTGAATATTTGATGACTTACAAGCAATGGTTGATAAAGAAAGTAATCACATGAGGAAAATACATATATCCTATGACAACAGGTATATAATATTCTAAAGATTATACCTCATGATCGTAACAGCAGAAGACCAAAGAGCCTGAACAAAATACGAATCCATATACGATATTAAGTAATGTACCTTTAGGTAGAAGTCCATTTCTCATGGTGTAAGGTAAAGTGCATGTTGAAAATCTTAGTACATAAAAGCAGATGACAAACATTACATGAATAGAAATTAGGTTGTCACATTGGTGTCTGAGGATTTCCTCAGTAGAAGTACATGTATCGAACTAATAGTGTTACGTAATGTACATATGGTTCATAATATTTGGAACAAGGTTGTTGTGACAAAAGAAATAAAGTTTAATAATGTATGCCAATGTGACCGTGATCCTTGTATCAAAATTATAGTAGAAACTTTGATAATCGTTATATACAAGTTATAGGAAACAATGTGGGAAGCTGTCTTAGATTACAAGCATATTAACCACGGAATTTTTGGTCTGGAAACTAACCTGCACTTAACTTGCACTGCCCTCTGATTTGAGGCTCTGTTCACATAAAGTATTGAAATCCGTATTTTCAAAAAGATTTAAATAATGTTAATACGTTCGTAAATATGTTAGGCTCCCATGTTTGTGATGACAATAACTGTAACTGCTTGCTCGTTGCCGATAACTCTTTATAAACAACAATTCCTGCTTAGATACACGGATATACTTGTGGGCTGAAGAATATTTTCCTTTAAAATAAAAATGTTTTTTTTTTTCCAGCTGCCATTGAGAAGGGACCGCCATAATGAAGCGAATGATCCTTGTGTGCATCCTTGCTTGTGCAATTGCAGCACTGTACGTATCATATGTTTAATTTTAGTTAGAAGAGGTCGGACGAGAAATATACCTATAGTACTGGTTGTTGTTCTTTTTACATGCAGTTAACTATGGTCCAACGAATGCAAACCTGTATGTGCTTTCTTTTTCCCATATCCTTTTCACTTTATCTCAACGATTTACAGCAGTTGGTGGTAATTATCGAAATGAATAATTTGCCCATTGACTATAATACACAATGGCTGAAACTTCTAGTCGTACTTTATGCTGATGATACTGTTCGTGTTTAATTTAAACTCTAAACTGCGAAGATCAATGAGTAAACCGACTATGTTCATTAATCGGAGGCGATCTCTTTCTGTAGACACATTGATGCAGTAGGACAAAAACTTATATAAGTTGTTATAAGCAACTACCCACAAATATCAGCACAAATGTTCTCATCAAAGAAAATAAAACCAAGTATATCTTACAATACTCTTTTGTTTCCATTGTCCGTGTAAATAATGGAAGAAAGACAGTTCAACAATTCAAATTAAGTTCATCCAGTATGTCTATCTTCTCCAACAGAGCCTAATTGTAATAAAGGTGAATTATGGTAACTATCGATAACATTGTGTTAAATATATTACTTTGACACATCCAAATATGTATTCAGACATTTCGGCTGCCAATATCGTATATAAACAGCCGTCGTTCGGATCTCTTTATTTAATGCGCCTTATATAAGTCAAGCCGTGTATGTGCCGATATATGACAAACGTAAATTCTCACAAACACGATCCTTGGGTCTCATTGGAATGAAAATGTTAAGAAATAAACGTGATTCGAGGAGTTGTTTTAATTATGTGTGTTCTCGCTATTAGATTAACACCATTGCGTCTCGCCAATTCATCTTCACATATACATATATAGCATTTACATGTACACATTAAAATAGTAAAGCGATAGTTCAGTCTTTGACGCATATTCCTCTTTTTGTTTTTATCAACTACTCAAGATGACTGTATTAGTTAACGCGGCAAGTAATCGGCAAAAATTCGAAAATTTGTATGATAATAGAAACCTAGATTGTTATGAATTTTCGCCGAACGTTTAAATATCCATTGTGTCAAGATCGCCGTCTCGTGTCACCAATATGGAGACAAAAAAGCTATACCCTGTTTTCCAAATGTGTTTTTATGTCTACCAAAACAATGCTTTTTGTCTTTTGTCATCCAATCTGTTTTATGTCCAACGCGACGAGATCCCGATTAGTTGACATTCAGCAATTTTCATATTCACAGTGACAAGATCACCATGTTTTGCCACCTAAATGTCTTTATGTCGACCATGACAAGAACGTGTAGTTTCGCTACCTGTATTCTTATAATATCAAGTGGGACAAGATCACAGTGCTTTGTCACCCATGTGTTTTTATGCCCAATATGATAACATGTGTAGTGTTTTGTCACCTAGATGTTTGAATATCCAACATGATAACATTTGTAGTGTTTTGTCACCAGATGTTTTAATATCCAACATGATAAGACACGTTTATATTTTGTCACCTAGATCCAACATGAATAAATGTGTTGTGTTTTGTAACCTAGATGTTTCAATGTGCAACACAATTAAATTCGTTCGTTTATTTTTGTCATCTAGATGTTTTAATATCGGACATAATAAGATTTGTGGTGTTTTGTCACCTAGATGTTTAAATGTCCAACATGATAAGATTCGTGTTTTTGTCACCTAGGGTCTTAGATCATTCTTTTTCACCGTTACAAGACAGTAGTGTTTCGTTTCACGTATGTTGAATATCCATTGACACACACGAGCTCTGTGCTTTGTCACCAATATGCTTTGAAGTCCATCGTTACAAAATTGCAATTTGTTGTAACCAATATCTTTTGTCTACCGTGAAAAAATCGATGATCTTTGTCACAAATGTTTAAATGTTCATCGTAAACAGATTCCGTTGCTTATCAACCACATGTGTACGTCCATCGTTAAAGAAATGCAGTGTTTTCGTCATGAAAGTGTTTTTGTCCACCGTTAAAAGCTTGGGGTGCTTTGCTACTAATTTTTTAATGGTCAACGCACAATGACTCCGATATTTGTCATCCAGATGTTTCTAATGTCCATCGATACAAGACTGGTGTTTTGTCGCCTAGGGTTAATGGTCACATTTACAAAATTCCATTGATTGTCGTCCAGATTTCTCAATGGTCAATGTTAATAAGATTCGCGGTGCTTTGACATCCACATGTTTTATGTCCCTCGTTACAGAATTGCAGATATTTGTTTCCCAGATCTTTACCCCACCGTCGCAAAATCAGGGTGTTTGTCATCTATTTGTTATTTATGCACAATGTATCATTATCGCAATGTCTTGTCATCAAGATGTATGTTATGTACACATGTCACTATCACCTTGACGTTGTAATGTTTATTATGACAAGATATCGGTGTTTTGTCACCCGAGTGTTTTGTTTTCAACATGACAATATCTTGGTGAATTGTCATCGACAACTAGTTTGCCATCAAGACAAGATTATATTAATTTTATGTTTTTCTTGAACCTTGGGCTATAGGGCATAAGCAGACGAAAGATTGCAAAGTTCTGTTGGGGCTTTACGGAGTTATGGGACTTTGAAGATGGGCTTATCAGTAAATTATAGCCTATAGGAGAAAATCTTAAAAAATTATATTTGCTCTCGATCCATTTCGTAATGCTTTGATATTTGGTATGTATCATCGTTTACGGGACTTCTACCAAGTGCGTTAAAATCATGACCACTTGGCCAAAAATTCCACCGCCCTCGGGGCTTATCAGTTTAACATTGCCATAATTATGTATAAAAAGGTTTAAACATCTTCGTTTTCTTAAGATCCCTTTAACCTAGAGCTCTGATTTTTGATATGTAGCATCATCTATTAGTCCTCTTCTTTTGCTAAGATGATGACCTTTTGGCCCTAAATGGCCCCGCCCCAGGGGCTTATGAGTTTAAATAAGCCTAATATATCAAAATATTTTAAAAGCTTCTCCTCTGAAGCCATAAGGCCTAGAGCTTTGATATTTGGTATGAAACATCATCTACTGACCCTCTACCAAGCTTATAAAATTCATGACCGCTGGGCCAAAAATGGCCCCGCCATAGGAGCTTATCAGTTTTTCATTGCCTTGATTATATAGAAAAGGGTTTAGAAATCTTCGTTTTCCAAAGATCCCTTTGACCTAGAGTTTTGATTTTTGGTAAGAAGCATTGTTTATTGGTCCTCTTCAAATTTTGATAGATGATGACCTGTGGGCCTTAAAGGGCCCGCCTTAGGGGCTTTGATATAGCCTTATATATCAAACATCTTTTTCTCTAGAGCCATGAAACCTAGAGCTTTGATATTTGGTATGACACATTATCTACTGGTCCTCTATCAAGCTTGTTAAAATCATGACCGCTGAGCTAAAGGTGGCTCCGCCCTAGGGGCTTATCGGTTTTACATTGCCTTAATTATACAGAAAAAGGTTTAAACATCTTCTTAAGGTTCATTTGGTATGTAGCGTCATCGATTGGTCCTCTGCAAATTTTGATAAGATGATGACCTTTCGGCCTTAAGTGACCCTGCCCCTTGGGCTTATCAGTTTAACAAAGCCTTATATAGGACAATATTTAAAGATAAATTTTTCTGGAGCCATAAGGCCTTAAGCATTGCTGTTTAGTATATAGCATCACTTTTTGATCCTCTGCCAGAGTTTTTCATATAATGACCACGGGCTTTAAAATGGCCCTTCCCTAGGTTGCTTATCAGTTTTACATAGACTTATATAATACAATTTAAAACACTTTGGAGCCACATTGCCTATGGCTTTGATATTTGGTATGTAGCATCATCTACTGGTCCTCTACCAAGTTTGTTCAATTCATGACCACTTGGCCGACAATGTTCACACCGTATCGGCTTATCAATTGTACATGGCAGTATGTAAGAAATCTTTAATAATCTTCTTCTCTTGAGCAATATTGCCCAGAGTTTTAATAATTTGTTTGTAGCATCATCTACTGGTCCTCTACTTAGATTAATTAAATCATGACCGCTTGGCCTTTAATGACCCGCCCAAGGGGCTTATTAGTTATAAGTAGCAATTCACAAGAAAATCTTTAATTGTCTTCACGTCGACAGCTTTTTAGACTGTCTGTATCATTAATTAATTGATTATTTCCTTTCTGAAAGAGAATGGAATTTACAATTTAAATCATGGCCCCTAGCCTAGCATGACCCACCGACATGTAGCTGCATATCAGTTTTACATAGCAGTATATAAGAAAAACTTTATAAATCTTCTCCTCAGCAGTCAAAAATTTAACTGAACAACTGGCATCATCACCTTTTTTTTCTGTTATTTTCAACATCCAGGTTTTTGGGCAGGTAGCATGTCAAATCGTCTAGACTGTATTAATCACTATCTTATTTTCTGGTTCTTCGCTTGAAATAATTTTGCATTTTTAGTGATATTGGCTTGGATAAAGGATAAAAGTAACTTCATAATTATCCCACATTCGCAGATAATGATGGAGCGTGCTTGCAAAATTTCAGGAAGGCGCTTTTCCTAGCCATACAATTGTTGTTTTTTTTTCAACCCTGGAACCATAGAATCAGTTGTTGCTGTATTTTAACTGAATGACTGTTTAAATAGCAAAAAAATGTTGTAATATATACAAACAAAACATTTGTCTCGGCACTTTTATTAAACTAGTATTAATAATTAATTATCATCAAAATAGGGTGGGGACAATGGGTCATGATTGAATAACATATTGAAGATTTTCAAACGCTTCCTTCTGGGCAGATTTTAGACTGGCTGTCTTTTGAACGAACTTAGTGGAAGACCACAAAAGCATGCTACACTATATAAAATATTAAATCAAGGCTAATTGGCTGCAGAAGACTATTCAAGATTTTCTTATATACATTTACGTTAAATTGATATGTCCCTGCGGTGGGGTGGGGAGCCATTTTATGCCCAGGTGTCATAATTTGATCAATGTTGATAGAGAACGACAAGAGAGACGATGATGTTTTAATATTTTCTTATATCTGCTATGTTAACCTGATATATGCAGCTAGGGCGGGGTCATGTTAGGCCAGGGGGTCATGATTTAGATAAACTTTGCAGAGGACCAATAGATAATGCTACACACCAAACATTACAGCTTTAGGCAATATGGCTCCAGAGAAGAAGATAATTTAATATTTTCTTACATACTTCTATGTATAACTGATAAGCCCATAAACACATAAACATTACAGGCCCAGGGGGTCATGATTAAAACGAACTTGGTGGAGGACCAGTAGATGATGCTACATACCTTGATAAGCTCTAGGCCTGGTGGCTCTGGAGAAGAATATCATGTAAAACTGATAAGCCCCTAGGGCGGGGCCTTTTTTGGCCCAGCGGTCATGATTTTAACAAGCTTGGTATAGGGCCTGTAGATGATGTTTCATACCAAATATCAAAGCTCTAGGCCGTATGGCTTCAGAGGAGAAGCTTTTTAAATATTCTGCTATATTAGGCTATATTTAACTGATAAGCCCCTAGCGCGGGGCCATTTAAGGCCCAAAGGCCATTATCTTATCTAAATTTGAAGAAGATCAATAGATAATGCTACATACCAAAAATAAAAACTCTAGGTCAAATGAATACTTAACAAACGAAGATGTTTAAACCCTTTTCTTCATATTTAAGGCAATGTAAAACTGATTAGCCCCTAGGGCAGGGCCATTTTCGGCCAAGCGGCCTTGATATGAACACAGTTTGTAAAGGACCAGTAGATGATGTTACATACCAAATATCAAAGCCCTAGAACTTATGGATCAAATAGAGAAGGTTTTTTAAAGATTTTCTCATATAGGCTATAATTTGCTGATAAGCCGATTTTCAAAGTCGCATAACTCCATAAAGCCCCAACGGAACTATGCAATCTTTCGTCTGCTTATGCCCCATAGCTAGAGGGTCAAGCAAAACATAACCTTCAAAATTCCCCCTGGGGAGGAGCAGGGCCTTTTCTAGCTCAAGGTCTATATATGTCGCGACAAGCCATTTACTATTGGGGGAAAACACGCTGCATTATTGTTAGCTTTTGGCCCTTCAATTATTTGCCAGCTCGTTATACAAATGTTATTCATGAAACGAAAACGGAAAACACATTTCTATTACAAGTACAATTTGATTGCAGAGCTACTGTTTGTTACCGCAAGAAGGAACATAGATTCGAGTGTGGACGTCGGAGGAGAAGGGTGCGATGTGTAGGGTAAATATTCACATCATTTCAATATTTATATATGTATTGCAACTGGAAATTCATGACAACCTGTTTCGCAATAAAAACCACTTGGCAATAAAATCAGCAAACTTGGTAGAATTTTTTCAAATTAGTTTGTGAGTTTGAAACTAGGTTTCAAATAATGTTATGGGCATATTAAAGCTCAAAGTACATCGGATCACCCTATTTTGAAACAAATATGAAAGTCGAAAAGTGCTCAATTTTGACTACAGATATGATATAAGACCACAGAGAGTGTTTAAAAAGCAAAGTAAGTCTATTTCATGACAGAGTGATGAATAAATAGAAATGCAATACTCTTATTGCAAAACGGGTTGGGATGCTTTATTGCAATGTGAAAAATTCATGACAACCCGTTCCGCATTAAAAACCCGTTTGGCAATATAATAATCAACTCAGTAGAATTCAGTAGAAACAGGTCTGTTAGTCTGAAATAAGGTCTCAAAAAAATTTAAAACACATTTTAGCTCAAAGTATGGTAAATAAGCCTATTTTGAGCAAACTATAAAAGTCGTTGAAAGTGATCAATTTTGACTAAATATATGATATAAGACCCCAGGGAGCATTAAAAAAGCAATACAGTCAATTTCATTACAGATTGTTGAAAAAATAGAAATGCAGTAATTTTATAGTGAAACGGGTTGGGATGCTTTATTGCAATCTGAAGAATTCCTGACAACCCGTTCCGCATTAAAATCCTTATACCGGTAGAATTTATTTAAAAAAAGTCTGTTAGTCTTGAATTAAGTTTCAAATAGTGTTTAAAACCCCTTTAAGCCCTAGGTTTGTCAAGTAAGCCTCTTTTGACAAAAATTTAAAAGATTAGGGAAGTGCTCAATATTGACAACAGATATGATATAACACCACAGAGTGTTTAAAAAGAAGTTATAGTCGATTTTATGATAGGGTGATGAAAAATAGAAATGCAATAAAAGTAATTTGCAAAACGGGTTGGGATGCTTTATTACAATGTGACAAATTCATAACAACCCGTTTCGAAATAAAAACCTGTTTGGCAATAAAATCACCTTGGGAATAGGTAAATCTTAAATTTTTTATATTCACAATTCTTGTTTCTAAAGGAAAGAGTGTTTTCAATTACTTTACTTATAGTTTTCTTAAACCTCTTGTTTTGTTAAACTATGTAGCCATTTGCATGCGCGATAGATAATTCTGAAGATCCACACATTGTGTTTGACAGGTGAGCATTTGCACTATCCTGTGGACTTTCGCTTAAAGGATTGTTAATCAAATCTTTATTTCCTCCAAAAATAAAGATTACAAAAAGATTACAAAATATTACAAAGGATTATACAAAATATTACAATGAGAAAAAAAAAGAAATAAAATATACATTGGTGAAAGATGAAGATGAACAAGGATGAAAGGAAAAGAGAAAAGAGTAATAGATTCCTAACAGCAAACATACATTATATAGCAGGCATTGTCATAAAGCATTATGCCTAGTTACTTGCATCAAGTTTGATATCCTACATGAGCCAAAACCAGGTATAAACTGATACAAGAAATCAGATTACAAGGATTAAGGGTCGTGATGCAAATTAACACCAATCTGCCACATTTGCACAGTATGTTTCAAGTCTCAAGTCCATTATTGTTTAGCCGATAGATAGCCTCCGCAATTAACAATTGGCCATCCGCGGACCTTTAAATTGTCAAAGACAACCCTGTGTGTCCTTCTTCATTATGTTTTGGATAGATGTGATATATATATATATATAACCTGTCTCTGGCGTTAATCTCTTAAATATCTTTGATGTTACTTAACAGGTTAGACACTTCCTGCTATTCCAGACATGAAATAATAAGCGGCAAATCTCACCTTTTCATTGCGCGGCAATTAAATTTTGCTAAAGAATCCATTGTTAAGATATAACCAATCAAAACCAAACTTTCACAGGATGTTTGGATTGATAAGGTCTAAGGATATATTTATAGAACAGTCCTAACAAGATTTAGAATTTCTTCACATGACCTCTTAATCGAAAAGGGTAGACACCTTAACATTCCTCGATCAGAACGTTTGTGCAAAAACTGTAACATGAACATGATAGAAAACGAATATCATTTTCTTCTTGTATGTCCTTGTATGTTGTAAGTTTCGCAACCTTAGACATACCTACCTAAAGCCGTACTATTACCAATGGCCAACACTCCAAAAATTCAAAAACTCAATGGTATCAACATCAAAACACATTCTTAATAATTTGTCGCGCTATATATACACTGCGTCTACACTAAGAAAAGACAATTAACCAGTATTAACTAAACACATCAAACTAAAAAATAAATATTACGGGATTTTAAGTTAGGGGCTCAAACCATTAATGGAACGAAAATCAGATGTTTCGAAGTTTAGCCTTTTCGAACCCCTATCCAAAAACTTTACATCAGGGGAAATGTTTGTTGTTGTTGTTGTTTTTTAACTGAATGCGACTTTATTTAGAACATAAATGTTAAGTGTATAAACTTCTTCTCCAATTCTAGAGAAATGTATATATTTTCTGGAAAGATATATTCATCTTCCTTTCGTTTGTATACAATACCAAATACTTGGAACCATAGGGATTGTTAGTCTTTATTGAATGTGATATTATCTAGTATGCATGTTTGTGTAAAAAGTATTTTCCTCCTAATTCAGGGTAATATATTGTCATCTTTCTCCTATATATGTTTTTGGCTCCATAATAGAGGATTTTTGAAGGTACTGTGATGTGAAAATATACTCGTGATGAGCAACGTTTCATTTTACAAATATTCTTATTTTTTCAATAAGAACCCGTTATTTTGTCTGTTAATGTCTATTTACATTGAATATATGTTAAAATCTTCCCACAGGAATGGGTTAAATCCTCGATTGTATTTATGTAGTTTTACACTCAAATTGTTATGTTTCCATATAATAAAAAGTCTGCTGCTATGAAAGCCAGTCAAGTATCTTGGATCTAGATTGTATTGATTAATAAAAGGAATAGTGCAGAATAGTCACGACTAAGAAAAAAATACTAATAATCAAACTCCTTTCAACAAAATTGATAGAATTATTTCCTTTTAAAAAACATAGCCTCCTACTGTGTCCTGACTACTCTGTTCTCTTTAACAAATGAAAACTATAACAGTATTAAATTTCTATCTTGTTCTTCTCTTGAAAATCCTTACCGATATGTTACTTTCTATGCATGTGTTAAAATGTAAGCATTATTTTAGTTATGGCTATGAGTATGCTTTGTGCTATTTTATGCTGAATAAGAATTGAATTGAAAAAAAAATTGAATTGAATTGAATTCATCTCTAAATGTGACTTACGTCTGATACCTTTTCGTTATGAAATTTAAAGAAGTGAACATGATGTTTTTTCTATTAGAATAGTTTGACCCTTCAATAAGTAAATGATAATCAGTATTCACAAAACTCTATTTTTTCAACAGAAACGTTTTAACATCAAAATCAAATTTTGTCAAAATGACATTTAAATTCCAAAATCGCAAAAAATAGATTCAAATATGTTTATTCAAGGTTGTAAGTAAAGTAAACTATTACGATTTGTTGTTGTAGCTGTGAATTATTAACCCTGTCCGAAAATTAAATGCTCAATATGTCAAGGCTACTTACACGAGAGAAAACGAAAAAAATGTAAAGTGAAAATGAAGAAGTTAGAACAATTTTAAAGTTAAGACAATTGATCTATTAAGACGACATCGGAATCAATTTAGAAATCATAGACCTCTTACTGGGGGAGGAGTTACTGGAAAGTTGTCGGATCCTTTCATATGAACAGGTTTTCACAATGAAAAATCCTTGCAAATTCACGGGTTAAGTAACTAATTTTTTTTTCAAATTGATATTCTTATAATATGAATCATATTCAATAAAGAAAATGCGCTGTCAATCCAAACAATGACTTTATGATCGTTTATTTGAAGCAAAACACCAATTCTTACCAGCAATCGCTCTTCACGCCCGTTACATGGCGCATTCAGTGGTTCAAGAATGACGTCATATCAAAGAGAAGTAAGTCATACGAACTTTCACTAATCGGCGCGCTATGACGGTGATTTATGACGTAATGCGTTATGCTAAAATGTTGCAAATGATTTCAATGTGATTATTTTACGTCACATTTCAATTGTATGAAATAAACCCAACCTGTACATATGACCTTTAAATGTCGTATACAGCACATATATGTTGATACCAAGCTAAAAGAGAAACCAAAACACAGAGGTACCGGGTGCAAGTTTTATAAACAATTCATGATCTGGTTCTATTCGTCAAAATATGGCGACTTAAAGAATTCAATCGAACATATAAGAATGACCATAAACTAACAAGACTGACATTGGGCAGTTATGATGAATGGTTTTAAATAACATAATGTATTTAAGGGAATATCTCACAGAATCCGCTCTGTAGATAACACACATTGAAATGATAATTAAATCAATCCTCATCGCTACACAAACAGCATCTCTATTTTTTTTATTCTAAAGGTCCTGAACATCTGTGATTTCATTTCAAAAGCAAATTCACTTGCCATGTTTTTTGAGTGGTATGATGGTGTGTTCTTACTCATTTCAATAATTTTGCATGACGGAAAAAAAGTATAAATCTACACAGTAGAAAAATACACAGTTGAGCCTTTTTGCGACCCACGTGGTCACGGTATTTACAAATAACAGAGGTTTCATACGGGTAATTCAAATTAAGACCACTTTCTATGAAAGAATAGTTTTAACGGTTTTTTAAAGCTCAAACATCCATTTCCTACATCTCTTCCACACGATTACGAAAGCTTGTAATAAGTATATCAATAATCAAGTTTTTTGTAAGTCTATAGATATGTGATGTGTCTATTTCCGTAGAAGACATTTTATTTTAAGAAGGTTAAACCCTGAATCTGTGAGATATTCCCATTAAAAGAGAAAAACGCGCGTTTTTGACATATTACAGGTTTTACTTAATGTAATATGTTGATAATTTATAGAATGTGTGAATCCTCTTGTGCATTTTATAAGTTTTGTGAACAAATGTTATTGTTGCATCACTTTAGGTTAAGCAACAGGACCAACACTTTCACAATCACACACGTAATTTCAATAAAAAGGTCCATAGTTTTATACACTTTATACCGCTTTTGCTTTCACATTTATCTGAAAATACAAAACACTTGTTGATCTGTTATACGCATACTTCCTAAGAAAAGCATTAAATAACTAACAATAATTAGAGAAACAGACACATATGAAACAATACCTTCAGAAAAGAGTATGCAGTCGGTAGACTTGAAATTCTGTGGGTCATGAGTTGATTCGCAGAAGAACTCTGCAACTATAAAAAGAAAAGCTTGATATATGTGAGAACGTTTTAAGGAGAAGCTTGTCCCTTACTATTGTTTATCCAGGATAACGGAGTTACGAACTATTGACATCTGTCTATATGATATTTATTGTTGAAATCGGCGTTAAAACAATAAGTTATAGTACAACTTTTTAAATCGTAACACAAATGATTTAAAGACAAATTGGTCAATTATGCGAGATAGATCGACACATTTCTGACTGGAAGGTTCGTCAACATGAATTTTATTCTTTAGAACTTACAAATTCTGTTATGGTCGGAGCATATAAATCTAGACTTCCCGAATCGACCTTTATTGTCATTTCATTCTTCCGTCTACTCAGACTTTCTTAATATCTCTCTGTTTGTCTGTTTCTCCTTTCTCTTCTCCGTTCTCCCTTCACCTCTCCCTTCCTATGTGTGTGTCTCTCTCTCAAGAGAGGGAGACGGAGACGGAGACGGAGACGGAGACGGAGACGGAGAGAGAGACAGAGAGAGACAGAGAGAGACAGAGAGAGACAGAGAGAGAGACAGAGAGAGAGAGACAGAGACAGAGACAGAGACAGAGAGAGAGAGAGAGAGAGAGAGAGAGAGAGAGAGAGAGAGAGAGAGAGAGACAGACAGACAGACAGACAGACAGACAGACAGACAGACAGACAGACAGACAGACAGACAGACAGACAGACAGACAGACAGAGACAGATGACAGACAGACAGACAGACAGACAGACAGACAGACAGACAGACAGACAGACAGACAGACAGACAGACAGACAGACAGACAGACAGACAGACAGACAGAATGACAGACAGACAGACAGACAGACAGACAGACAGACAGACAGACAGACAGACAGACAGACAGACAGACAGACAGACAGACAGACAGACAGACAGACAGACAGTGACAGAGACAGAGACAGAGACAGAGACAGA
>OX401404.1:33473892-33583167 GCA_947846245.1 Cerastoderma edule
AGAGAGAGAGAGGGGGAGAGAGAGAGGGAAAGAGAGAGGGAGAGGGAGAGAGAGAGGGAGAGAGAGAGAGAGAGAGAGAGAGAGAGAGAGAGAGAGAGAGAGAGAGAGAGAGAGAGATTGAGCATTTTCCTCGACTTATATATTTTTTTTCAAAATAAGCTCATCTGTCATACTTTGATCTTAAAGATGCCCTTAAACACTACTTGAGACTTAATTCCAGACTCAGAGACTGATTTGAATGAATTCTACCGGGTTTGATTATTTTATTGCCAAACGGGTTTTTTTCTTGCGAAACGTGTTGTCATAAACTTTTCACATTGCAATAATAGTTGGCTCAAAGTAGGGTTATCTGACATACTTTAAGCTGAAATTTGGTTTTAAATCATTTTTGAAACCTTTTTCCAGACTAACAGTATTGTTTTAATAAATTCTACTGAGTTTGATGATGTATATTGCGAAACGGGTTTATATATTGCGAAACGGGTTGTCATGAATGTTTCACGTTGCAATAGAGCATCCCATTCTGTTTCGCAATAAGAGTATTGAATTTCTATTTATTCATCACTCTGTCATGGAATTGACTTTAATTGCTTCTTAAACACTCTCTGTGGTTTAATATCATATCCTTAGTCAACATTGAGCATTTTCCTCGACTTTCTTATTTTTGTCAAAATAGGCTTATCGGACATACATTGAGCTTAATGATGCCAGTAAACACTATTTGAAACCTAATTCCAGATTTACAAATGTATTTGAAAGAAGTCTACCGAGGTTGGTGATTTTATTGCGAACGAGTTGTCGAGAACTTTTGACATTGCAATAAAGCATCCCAACCCGTTTCGCAATAATACTATTGCAAAACGGGTTGTAACACAGCTATAGCAGTTTAAATGTGGACATTAATGATTTCATTGAACGATTCATCCATAAGCATAGAGTGCAGACTAGCCTAGAATTATAATCCGTAAATCATTTTTGAAAATGTATAGCTCTTTAAATGATATACATAATTTTCAAACCAGTGATAATGAGTAATGCCTAGTTCCGACCAACGGCGAACGACAAGTTTTTAATAAGCGGGCAAAGCGCCGTCATTTTTGTTTACTTTTCCAAAATATCACGTTCTCTTACGCTCTGATAAGCTTTAACAGCTATAATACGCTCTGATATTAACTGGTTGTCGCCTTTGGGAACAAATTATTCCATGACTTGTTACGGTTTCTCACGCTTTGACCAGGATCGTTTACGCTTTGATAAACTTTAATACGCTTGATTACACTTTGATGCGACCATGGCGCTTTAAATCAGACTCTAATACGATTATCAAGCTCTATTGTGGATTTTTGCACATTGGGAAATGGCGAGATCGCCGATTGTATGGCGCTTCTAATTCAGAGCCTATATAAAGATGCACCAGATATACCAAATTAGTTCAAAGCGGGGACCACAGTCTTCACGGTCTGTCACCACATGTCACGCTTCGTTAAGATGTCCCAAGATTTGCTACGATATGGCATGAAGATGTGATAGGAGATCAGACGGTTCCAGGCAGATCTAAGACGCTTTGTTACTCAGTGTTACGTTTTCAAGAAGAACTCTCACGCTTTGCAATGAACTGGTACGTTTTGTTAGGTTTTGTAACGCTTATAAATAGCGCTGCGACTTCAGTACCACTCATTGTGTATATTTCAAGCGAAAAAGAAGTATTTCGAAATTGAAAAAAAAGTACTAAGATATAGGACCCAAGACAGGTAAAGGTACAGCAAAGAAGAGCCGGAGAGGGAAAGCTAGAGGGCTGGTGACTAAAACCCCGAGATCTCCAACACCATCGACGGCAGACGGTGAGGCCATGCTGGTTCCAGAGCCAGAACAGCCACAATCTCATCTTGCAGGGGATGATCTCACAGTCATTACACCAGTTGCAGCAGCAGTCGCTCGCAATAGGCTTACGATCAAACCTGAAGAAAAAACAGGCCATTGACTTGCTTAAAACATCCCTCCATCTACTCAAAGAGAGTGACAGAGTTAACAGAACAAAACTAAGCTCCTGATACAAGGATTGAGGGGGTATCCGCAGAACTGTCTGTCATGAACACCTTGGGAGAAATTTTCATGCATGGGGACATTCTACATTTGTAAAAACTGCTGTGTAAGGTGTCTCCATGCTTCAGGGGTAGTATGCGCGTTGAATACATCATCTTTATACATCTGTACAATGGCCGTGCACACTTCTGGAATCAGCTCTGATATGATAAAAAACCACTTCTGAATCCATATGCCAATGACCTCTGTTATTAGTTGTTTCCAGTGGCAAGATGTCTCAAGGTGATTGCCAGCTTGAGGCATGCTGACAGGGGTGCCTGTTGTTAGTACCGCTCTTTCAGAGCGCGCAGCGCTCGGAGAGCGGATAACGGTAACATACGTACGAGTAACAAGTTATGTTAACACCGGTTATACCATTATTAAAAAAGGGGTCGGCCTGGTCTAATTTCCACCCATCTCCACCATGTTAAATAGCAACCGTTTGAGCAGTCACAGAGACAAACTGCTCCCATACCGTACTTTCTCGTGTCGTGACCATGTCACCTTTAAACTATCTTAACACAATCCATTTAGGGGGTTTAATGTGCACCATGACCGATCCGTTTCTTTGCTATCGGCTGATTCCCAGAGAGGGGGCGTGTCAATTCAAATAGAAGAGGTCACGCCCAGACTGATAACAGACATCTTTGGTCCTCACCGCATGGAGAAGTAGTCGTGTAAAATACAAACAAAACACTTTTAAAACATCAGGAGAAGACAAAGCAATCACACAGTACCAATATATATACTCTAAATGTAACACTTTCCTGTGAAAACACCTTGGAAGTGGGACTTTCAATATTTCAAAGAACTACTTTCTAGGCTACAACGACCCGGAAGTGATTCGACACCGGGCCAACACCAAAAAACATGTGGCTTCCGGTAATTCTATAGGAGAAAACTCGGGTTTGCTTCGGGTGTTTCCGGCGAAGCCGGAAACACTCGAAGTCTTATACGGCATGTGTCCGGCGAAGCCGGACACATCCCGATTGCATTCGGTTCGTCTTCGAGTAAAAACGGAATGGACTGGTTTTACATAGATTCATTGCCGCGCATTGAGTTTATTTCCGCCAATCATGAATGAACCATAAACCATTCTATCGAAAACAAAACACGAACAACAGGATCGGCGCCACCGCTTCAAACTTTAAATTGAACACAGTGTTCAACTCCTTGAAAGGACAACGTATCGCCGGTTGTAGGTAAGAGAACTTTTTGTACCCTTTCATTTCGTTATAAAACAGTATATCTAAATAGACCATTTTCACCAAAATTCGTCATAGAAAAATCGAGAAGGCGAGCCCTCGTCACGCCTCGCCGAAGATGCTTCCTCTAAACAAATATCCATATGAAAAAAAAAACTTCTCCCTTTTCAGTAGAACTACAGCATTCATTGTTTAGTATTACAGTACATGTTCCCTTCAGTACTAGGCTAGAAAGTGTGTGTTGCCCACAACACTCCACGGTGAAATAAGTGTTCACCTTCTATAGAATCGGTGATTACACCATGCAGTTTGGCATAATCTAATGTTTATGTAGACGGTCTATGTCATTTTCGCGGTGTGTAAGGAAAGCATTAGGTACACATCATGTTGTATAAGGAATACACTATCATGCTGACCAATAAAGCAACGATGTCAACTCGTCAGTTGCTGACATGGATTATTTGTTCTTATTGGCGCTTTTAAATTGAGTACAAGGTACCTTCTTGACAATTTAATAGCGTTATGGGCCGATAGTTTAAATAACAATGACAGCGTGAATTTCCTTTTAAAAAAATGAAATACCCTGTAAAGTATTTGGTCATATATGTCACCTTATTCCTATGAAAATATTTTATTTTACTTGATTCAAGTGATAGTATTATTCCCAAACAATGAATTATTCTTGCAATTGATCATTTTGGCCCAATTGTTTATGCAAATATATCCCTTAGTTTTTTTTTTTCTTTATTTAACAGAATGCATGATGGTTGGGAATATGACGATTTCAAACAAGCTTCAAAAGAAGAGATGATGCAGACCTGCATAAACATTGACTCTATTTTATAATACAATTAAGTACATAGTCTTTCTCAGGCCACTTTGAACTTTTCAAACATAAGTGTCATAAACATAGATGATAGCTTATGAAAGCAATACAACAAAGAAGCAATCTCTCAAATGTCAAAGCAGTTTTTCTCTTTAATTCAAACATCTCTCATTAGATTACACTATAGATAACAATGCCAGCATGAATTTCCTTTTCCAAAAATGAAATACCCTGTAAAGTATTTGGTAATATATGCAACCTTATTCGTTTGGCAGTATCTTATTTTACTTGATTCCAGTGATAATATAATTCCCAAACATTGAATTTTTCTTGCAAGTCAGAATTTTGGACCAAAGGTTTAGGGTAATAGATGCCTTAGTTGTGTTTTCTTTATTTTACAGAATGCATGATGGTTGGAAATATGACAATTTCAAACAAGCTTACAAAGAAAAGATGATGCAGACCTGTATGAACATTGACTCTGTTTTACAGTACAAGTAAGTAGATCTACATGTATATTCTTTCTCACATCCCTTTGAACTTTACAAACATAAATGTCATAAACATAAAAGATAGTGGTGAAAGTGGTGGACTCAGAACTCGAGGGGGAGGGGGGCAGGGTCCCACCAAGACCTGTTTCGTGGGAATGGCCTTTGGCAAGGCACTTCAGAGCCCTAGCCTCGTACTTGGGTATCCAGGAAAGCTGCTCCAGAACTGAAAAATGTAGGTACGGCACTGATGGAGAGGACCCATATGGGACCTGTGTCAGTTAATGACTAATATAAATCTAATTATAACAAAGGAGCAATATCTCAAATGTCAAAGTGGTTATTCTCTCTAATTCAAACATCTCTGATTAGATTATAGCATAATTACATAATGTGATATGCAGCACAGTATTCAGGAAACAAGCAAGTTTGACAGGTTGGATTTCTTAACATGTCCTCCTTTTATTACTTTGTTTTAAACATATATATATATATATATATACATAAACATTGATGAATTTGGTGTTACTCACAATTTGTAATTGACTTTTCCTTTTTCATTTTTTTGAAAACCTTGGTTTGAATGAGAATGAATCAAGACAGGTTGAAATATAGAATTTTTTCATCAATCAGTTCTTTATTTCCTGTCAGATTACTGCTTCAATTGATTACCAAGGGGAAATAAATATTTCCAATGTTACCAATTAAGAATGATCAGTCGGGGCCTCCATGGCCTAATGGTTAGAATACAGAACTTGAAATCACATGGCCCCTCTCCGCGTGGGTTCAAATCCCGAGAGGAATATGGATTTTCATATCTCCCAACTGACTTATGGAATGCTGATGGCTCTATCCGCCTTGACTAGCCCTTATAGGCAGTTGAGTATAAGGCCTTCCTCCATCATTAAGAGTCGGGCATCGCTACATAACTGAAATAATGTTGATGTGATGTAAAACCCATATAAAAAAAGCATAATTAGTCAGTTCAATGTGGCCAGTATTGACAAAAGATTGATATTTTTTATTTTTCTCTTTTAACAGCCAAATCTGATGACTACCTGGCAGAGTAAGGAGTGGGTAACAACAACAAAATATTCAGTGGTGGAGGATCACATGGATTTGATGATAATAAAAAAACAGATGAAGATTTACATGGACATACCATAAACCTATATGTTTGATTTGTGAAAAGTTTTTAAGCTTACCTTTCTCCTAAATGACCTTAGCTGTCGATGCGCCTTAAAACACCATTCATTCATTCAAAAGATTTATTTTATGAAGAAAAAAATAATATTCACAAAGATATATCATATTTAATGGATAATGTTTAGTGTTAGTTGGTACTGACAACATCACAGGGCAATAATATAGAAAAATTGTGATGGACTACAGAATATTCTATAATGATAAGACACATGTGTCTCATCTTTTCTTTTTTTTTCAAAAAGCCTTCAAAAACCCAATTTAATCAAATAAATGAGACAAAAGGAATACCAATACTTTTTTAAAGCTGCTTTGTAAGCCTGCAGCAGACCAATGGAAGACAGTAACTTGAGTGCTTACTTCAATTTCTTTTCTAACTATTGCATGCGTATGAAGTAACCAAAAATGAGAGTTGAATTTGCATACATCAATGTTAAATTATTTTTTATTCTTTCTCTTTTAGTATTTAAGGTAAAACTTTTAATACTCAACACAATTTAAACCAATTATCACAAAGGGAAACAGACTCGGAGAGAATATTTTCCTTGTCACAATTGCTTTTATTTATTTGATAAAGACATCTTAATTAATATATGTTATCGCTTTAAATTTGAAACAACATTTTGTAAAACATTGGATAAAAGTCTTAATGATGTATATCTTAGAATATTTTTTAATATTTGAAAAAGTTGATCACAAATGTTTCTGTCATATTTTTCCAACTATAAGGATTATTTTCTATTCAAATGATGAAGGCCAGGGAACTGGTGATGCGGTGAATGAAAATATCAAGTTGTGGCTTTATTTTTTCAACCAATTTGTTAAAGCAAGGAATTAGAACACATGGACTAACCCTGCCTTCTGGTTAACACCCTTAAATTATATTAATCATTTATTGCATACAGTACTCTTTTTAAGTTCTTTAATAGATAAAAATACATATAAAAAAGCAGTGAACAAAGGTTTATAAAATATTAATGAAAAATTATAGAATCTTTTTCTTTTATTTTAAAGTTAAACAAAAACCCATTTGGCTACAACAAAGCTATTTGTTGTATTTGAATGATCCTTCGGAGATCTGCTAAGCAATTTATTTGGGATTTCCTTATCTACAGTAAAGAAAAAATCAAACAAATACCTGATTGGCTTTCTATATGATGTAATTTAGTTACCTAAGACTGTACAAGCAGATGAGTATGTTGTTGAATATTGTCTGATACTATTAACCCAAATGACCCTTCATCACCAAATGACATGTTGTTGGTTCTCATGATGATTTAACCCTTTCCCAAACAACAAGTTCTTGACTGTACCAAATTGAATGAGTTTGCAAATTACATTTTAAAATGTGATGAAATTGGAAAATAATCTTCTGATACGCTAGAAAACATTGTGGGTAAAGGAAAAATTGCTCGTCACGGACAATTTCTCCTTTTCCCTCAATGTTTTCTAAAGTCGTCTGCAACAAAGTGGTCAAATGTCATTATTGTTTGGGAAAGGGTTAAACCAGTACTTACAACACATAATTTTGAGAAGAAAATTCTATGAGTTCATGCAGAGACAGACTTGTGGTTCAAATATTGTCATTTGGTGGTTCTGACATTGCATGAGCAGTTTGTTCTTACATATGAATGTCTCATAATTGATGAAAGGCCCTCATACATAGCCCAAGCAAGCTAAACTTATACCCATATAAAACATACACCATCAAAAAAGTTTACCAGGAGTATGCAAGGAGACTTATCGTTTTACTGAGACTTATCTAAATATGACAAAGATGACAGCTTTGTTACAAAATGAGTATTTGCTCCCCAAAGTAAGCCCATTCTAAAATGATTCTTATACTTCCGCAAAGTTGTACTCTGAATTTAGATTGAAACAAATATTCCTTAATATGTAAGTTTTTTTCCACAAAATCCATGCCATTGAGTTGAGAGAGCGGTCTAGAGGCAATGCCTTAGTTCATATTACAATACAATACAATACAATATGTTTATTCGTATTAAAGGCCTCTGGCCCAACCTACATACATTTCATAATTATGGGTAACAAAGGAGTGGTTTAACATGTGTGCTCTCTAGAAAACAAAACAAGAGATATCTTGTTATGATGTCGTCATTTATAATCATTTGTAAAGGAGTTGATGCATCAATAAACAAATCATAATATCTTGAAAAGAAAAGGACGGTATATACTTAGACCAATTGACCCTACTGAATAGAAATAATTTTCTCACCATGTTGGATAAATAACCACTGTTACAGAATGAGAAATGGCTCTTTGTGAGAAACTTCTCCTTCTGTGGCAGTAGACGATTACGTAATCAAAGTAAGTGAATTTACAATCATGGGTTAAAGCATTTCATAACAACACAAAAATACAATGCAATGAAGATACGAACATAAATATCATCTTGAAAGTCAGTATAATGCACACTAGAAAGTGGAAATAATTTCCTCATTTTGATGGACAGAACACATTGTTACAGAAGGAGAAATGGCTCTTTGTGAAAACCTCTCCATCTGTCGCAATGGATTATCATGCAATCAAAGCAAGGCAAATTTGGAGCCATGGGTTAATGCATAACATTAATAGACTTCATTTCAATATGGTTTTGCGAACATAAGCGAACCAGAAACAGAGATATAAGCATATCATAACACAATACAATGAAAAGACGAATATGACCCACACATATCGTCTTGAAAGTCATAATAATGCACACTAGTACGTGAAAATAATTTCCTCATTTTGATGGATAACACCCATTGCTACAGAAAGAGAAATGGCTCATTGTGAAAGATAAACTTCTGCTCCTGTCGCAGTGCACTACTTTGCAATCAAAGCAAGCAAATTTGGAGCCATTTGTTTACGCATAGCATCAAGAAATTTATGCATAGAATCAACAAACTTCATATCAATATGGCTTTGCGAAAATGAGAGTGCTGAAAATAGAAGCATATCATTACACAAAATATGCGCAATGAAAAGACAAATATGACCCACAAATATCATCTTGAAAGTCAAAATAATGCAAACTAGTACAAAAATTATTTGATTAAGCATGTGTCGCTATCGTTAACTGGTTGTTTCTTATTTGAAATGCAATGTGAATGAATTTTGATACCTTATGTATCAAGTTCGAGTCTTTACTAGACTTTAACCTAATAAAAGTAGTTTTATCTCTACGGTTTACAATGATGTTTCCTAAAATGTCTTTCCTCACTATTTCGTAATTCATGCATTCCATTAGAAAATGGATCGAAATATCGTGTTTAGAGCAAAACGGGCATCTCTCACTTCTATCCAATCCTATATGACGACCCTTTTCAATCATAAGCTCGTGAGTAGAAGTCCTAAATCTTGCAAGTGTTATCTTTAGCGGATATGCCAAATCCATGGAGAGGTAAGTTTCGGAAATAGGTAGTGATTTATAGTTTCTATATGAGTCGGCTTTGGAAGTATTTTCAAGAGATTCATTTTTGTAGATAATTGTCACTAAGCCTACGTTTGAAAGTTGAAAGAAAAATAGTGTGGCTCCCAACATCTTGTGCAATCCAAACATAACCAACGCCTAACGAAAAAAGAAGTTTTTTCACATGATACACCCAGGTTTTGCGACCTGCTTCATCTAGTCATTTTAGCAATTTGTCATTTTAGTCTGCCTATGGATGACTGGTTCCACTCTCTCAAAGATATCATCGAACTTTTAAGGAGTTAACCTGGTGAAGTTTCTGAAAGCAGAAGTGTCTTCTTAAATGGGTTGTTTGTCAAGAATGCAAGTGTAATGACAATACTGTCGTCTTATTTCTTCAGTAAGCCATGGTCAGGTCCAGCAACTCCTTATAAATGGTCTTCTCCCTCCTGTTGGTAGTTCAACCTACCCTTGTCTTTGCTGTTCTTTCTCCCTCTCGTCCGCCTAAAGGGCTAAGATGGTATTATACAACATGGAGATGAGCATTATGTCTTCTTCAGATAGATCATGCTCTGGTACGTCTGAAATTTCTAGATATTGTTATTCTGCCATCGTGTTCTGGAGTCAAAGATGCTATGCTTTTGTAGATTTCCTGCATCTTTACACGTGCACTAGATTAAAAGCGGCATATTATCGGCAATGTCGGCATTTTCCAATGCGCAATAAAGCGTAAAGATGCACAGCGGAGAGCTTGATATTCGTATAAAAGCCTGGTTTAAAGCGTCACAGTCGCATCAAAGCGTAGTTTAGCGAAATATAGCTTAAAAAAGCTTATAAAAGCATGAGCGGTCCTGGTCAAAGCATGAGGAACCGTAACAAGTCGGGGAATAATTTGTTCCCCAAAAGCAGCAACCAATTCATATCAGAGCGTAACATAATTTATAAGAGCTAACAGAGCGTGAGAGATCGCAATTATTTATGAAAAGCAAACAAAAATGGCACTCGCCGTTGGTGTGAACTAGGCATTGACAGTTCAAAACATTTGCCGGTTTTGCCGAATGTCCAAATTTAGGTCAAGCTTTCCCACGATCTATTACGGCACGTACGCTTTGATAAAGCTTTGTTACGCTTTGTTACCGCTTTCCACGCCGTTTTAAAGCGCCTTCAAAGCGCCTCAAAGCGCCGTTGGTGTGAACTATGTATAAACAAAACATAGAGACTGGAACTAAAATCATTCCCAGATGAAAACCTATCGAAAAATCGATGCAAGAAAGGGCCGTGCCCGGTAAATGAATCAGAGATAACGTCTTACCCGAAGCCTTCGTGGGTTGAGCTTCAGTAGATCAAATGTTTTGGTTTTAAGTAATCCATAAACCAAATACCATTATACATTTTACATGATAGAATTATGGACACTAAGGATAAAACATCCTTGTATACTGATCCATAAACGATAAAATGTATCTAAATCAAAACAACGGTATTCTCGTTTCTGTAACAGTCATATTATAACGATAATTTAGTGCAAAACAGAACTAAGTACGTCATATAAATGAAGGACTTAGCCTAGTACTGTACGACGGCGTCGATACTTCAGATGCCTTGGTGAGAAAAGCATTTCATTTGCCAACTTTTTATTTCCCTTCAAGCCATAATTTAGGTACTCAATGGACGACTCTTTGGTATACTGAGCTCTCAAAATACACCGACACCTTTCTTACAAAAGACATGTTTGTTAATTTATCACAGAACTACGCAGGAGCCATACTGTTGTACAGGATGGACCGGGGCCGTTGATACAGGATGTAAGACACGTAAGTATTCGATTAGAAAATAAAGCACGATGAAAATTAATACGAACCAATTTCGTTATACCTTGTTGAATGATTGGTAGCTAACGGCTACAACAGTCATCATAAACGAAAATAACATAGTATTCGCTGAATCTTAATTTGTTCAAAACGTGTATCACAAACTGTAAGTTTGCTTGGCACAATCGTCACATCCATTATCAATAGCATATGAACTAGTATAATCTATAGACCCTACTTGACTATCTTAAAGAAGGCTTTTAGTTCGACTGACGTCTGATGATCCATTTTGTCTGTGATTGAACTAAAAAAAAGATAAGTTGATCGTTTATCCTAATGCTTAATGTTTTCTTAAATGAACCAGTTTAAGGTGGATCTTATAGACTGATATTTTTCCGTTTAGACTGTTGCTAGTCAGGTGCGATAAAGAGCCATCTAAGGATTGTATAAATCATGATTTCCGTGAAAGCACTGAACGACAAAATTGATCATTTCGCGACTCTTTTAAAGAAACCACGGGTTGTCCAGGATCTTTAGAATAGAAGAAATGAGAACAGTTATTGATTCAGATGAGGAGAGCAATTTATATTACTGGTTTTCTAAAAACTCTACCCACATAGAACACATTCTGTGACAGAAATAAATATCAAAAGAAAAAATCCTTACATTTCATCTTAAAGCAATACACAATTGCACAAATTATTTTTGATATATTTTAAGCTTCACTGGGCTAATGAAAATGAAATCGATGTCAAATTATTAAATCAAATTGCAACTAATGTTGCTTTAAACAAAGGAAGCATGGATTGCATGTCTGATTTATAAACTGCACGGTTGATTTCGAAAATCTGATCGAAAACCTTTTATGTACTTAAAGCTCAATGTTTATTCCCCCAGCAATGTGCGGAAGCAAAATAGATCCAGGTGCGTGTAACGTGAACGAAGGAAATGTTAAGGTGAGCGCATCCGGCCCTGTTTACACATCGAGTGGCGGAACGTGTTCTCAACCTGACCAGTGTATAAATTGTAATCCAGGGTATTATGCAAACGGCGGCCGTTGTCGAGGTAAGGTAAAGGCGGGGTGGGGGGTGGGGGCTTTTTTTATCAACCATCTTTCAAGCAGAAATAGTTAGGATATATTTAACCAAAGTGGAAAATGAAACGCCATAAACTACATTACAAAAGAAAAGTAAAAATGATCGGAAAGATGGCTTGTAGCTAATAATGTTGCTCCATTAACCTTTTGATATAGATTCATTAGTACTTAAGTACATGAATCAACAAGATATACATGGACTCAAAACCAAATGTTGGTAGTCAATAAGAATAGAATTGTTCAAAATTGGCATACTCTCAGTCCAGTTAGAAACGCGCTAATGTATAGATGAATGACACAAATTAAAGGGAACGGAATCTGAATACATTATTTGGCTGCTGTATTCCTTTTCAGTACTCCTCATGTTCCCTCCAAACTAAATACTTGAATTTTATTGTCTTAATGTTAAAGTCTTAGTCATCTGTGTAAATTATTCCATTCATGAAGGTCAGAGCATCACGGATAACGTAATTTGCTATAAGAATTGATTAATAAAGTTTATCGGCAAATGGTTCCCGGCTGATTCAGTGTATCTATGTCTTAATAAAAAAAAAAAAGAATCACAGTGCTCGTATCATTAATTGGGGATCAAGAATGTTCTATACTTTTGAATGATGGTTATAAGGCCGTGGCCGGCGCCCACTCGTCTGACTGCTCTCTGAAGATGTGGACAACCAATTGTGTCTTCTCTTTCTTAAATTCATGTAAGAAACGGTTACTTTACTTTATTTCTTAGATAGGGCAATGCTTTCAATTTGCAAGATTGTCTTATCTACTTAGGTTAACAAACAACTAATTAGATACGATATTAGAATATATTCATTGAGACTGATTCGCTTACTAATTGAATTTACATCATACATATTTGATGAGCATGCACTTATTAACGTTTTCAATACTTGTAAATGCTACATGTTAAAAAATGAATAACTAAGAGACTGTTCCCTAAATTCTCAAAGAATGAGCTTATAACCCCTAACGAAGAAGGAAAGAGACAGGCCACCTCCAAGCTGCAGATGTGCCCTACACATTTCTCAGCACTTCCTTCCTTTCTTCGTTTTACATTTTGTGAAAAGGTCTTTATTTAATCAGTATTTTCTTCCAAAAGGTCATTTCATATACAGTTAACAACTGAAGGTGAGCAATGGATATGGGTGCTTATCGCAAATAAGTTAATTAATGTTATGAAATGAATCTTCAATGGAAATCTTTAAGAAAAGAGATACAGATGCTTAGTGTTGAAAATTATGAAACATGTTTGTATATTTCTATTTTTGTATTCCCACCAGCATGTACGGAGATAGCCAACTGCCATTACCCGAAATGCACGACTGCTTCAGACAGTATATGCCAGTATTGTAAAGGAGTTGTCAAGGACGATAAAGACCAGTATGGTTGGTGGGCTTATACTCGATGGATTGACGAAGGATTAACTTGCAGACGTAAGTATAGTGCCTGTGTGTGGTAGCGCATAATCACTGATGTTTCTACAGCTGGTGTGGTTTTAAGCGACCACTCTTATATACTGCGTTAAAAGGGTCTTTTGTTGTGTGGCTATTTTAACACGGACCGTCAGGAAATATTGAACGACTGACTTCCGTATTAAAAAGTAAGTTGTCTTCTTACACACCATGCTTCTGTCTCCATTTACTTTGCTCGCTTAAATCAATATTGATTATATTGTTCCAATAGGACTACACTTTCAATCTTGATCAATTTCAAATTGAGTACTAAAGGGACTCTCTCACATATTGTGATCTAATTAACGTTCAAATGTGATTTATCCAATCCGTGTCACTGAATAAAAAAACATTTTGACATCTTTATTCTAAAATTCCTGAACATCTGTGTTTTTTCTTTAAACAATGTGGAAAGAGCTTCTGTAAAATTCAGTGCTTTAATGGCAAATTCTTACCCATTTTGATGGTTTCGCATGCGGGAAGTAAGGCATGCCCTTATCTAAACAGATAATGATTTGCCAACCATGATGATGGTTTCTAAAAATAACACTTCTATATGTATATAATTATATGTAATTCAAATTTAGATGAATAATTACGAAATAACCTTTTTAAATGGTATGCTTTATTATTTATGCATTATAAAAGTCCTATATCTCCACAACACGTTTATGAAAAGGGGTGATAAGAATAGAATAGAATATAATTTAAATGACTTATACACGTACAAACATAGCTCGTTATGCAAGCAGAAACATTTTAATACAAACATTTATGATATACAACACGGATGCAAGGAAGATGTTTTACAAATTACGTTGCTTACTACAATATATCACCAATACATATCAACTTAGAAATATAAAACGTCTGGAGTAGAAGGCAGCCCTTTTTGATAAGTTATTCAATTTTAATTAGTGGTAATAACGGTAAAGGATAAATGTTATGATCAAATAAAAAATGATGTTACTGCAGGCATTTACTCATATTCGGCCGAGTGCAATAGTAACTGTCAAATCTTATCGATCTATTATCTTCATAGAAGCTACATTTGAAAATAAATGAAATACAACCTCGTTGTCACCTGAATCACAGAATTCACACAACCTCTCATTTCTTTCTCTCCTCTCCTCTCCCTCCCGTATCTCAAATATTCTACTTACATACAATGTGAAGAAATACACATTCTTGTTAATTGTTTCCTTGTATTAAAAGAATCTAATTGCATGAGATAATATTCGAGTCCGAACTCTGTCTTGGTATATCTTTACATATTCTTTAATACACAGTTATTTTCAACACCTGAATACCAAAATTGTAAGCACGTATCAATAAGTCGTTATTTACAAACGACTAAGACCTATTTACTGTTAACCCTGTCAGGATTTACAAATCGATATATATTCATTTATCCTTGATTAATGCTTATAAACTAAGTTTTTACGGCCTTCTTTACATCTCTGAAGACTTTCACTGTGCGATGTATATTAAGTTATATTATCTGTTTTCAGTAGATTAAACCAACATATCACTATCTATCACTATCTGAACATGTATATTGATACATAGTGGATAACTCCCCAATTCTCAATATGCAGCTATGTTACAAGTGCTTTTCTTTTCACCCTTAAAATGATTAACAAAAGTTTAAATAAATTTGTTCAATGTGTTTAGATTTGCCAAAACACCAAATGGGACATGCACAGTTCAATACCTAACCAATAAAAAAATCAAATAACTGAAGCGATATATCAGGCTTTACTTTCAATGATTTTGTATTGTTCAGTAGTACATACATTGATTTCAAAGCCTTTCCAGCAAGGCACTGATTATTCAGGATAAATGATACTGTATAATTGGTCAATTACAACAGTGATGTTGGTACTGTCATAGAACAACAACTTTTCAGAAGCTTTGTTTGGATCTCTTTTACGAAACACAACTATTTTAGTTTTGTCTGTATTTACATTTAGACCCCACGTACTACAGTACTGGTGTAGGCTATTTAAACTACTCTGATTATCTTTTGGAGATTGGGACCATAAAACCATATTGTCTGGAAATAGCAAAGTTATAGTACATATTTCGTTTTAAACATGTCACATTTAATCATATTTTGTAAATATAGCTCTAAATCCCCAAGGAATAGAGCAAATAATGTCGATTAGTTATTTTAGCGCTTCCGCAAGCCAGTCGCTAGATTGATAAAATCGGTGTTATGTATTACACAGTTTTGCACAGGATTTGAGTGCTGTTTACATTGCCCGAAATATTTTAAATCTTTTCAAATCTAAACCCGTTCTAAACAATGTATGCCAAATGGCATTTCTGTGCACTGAATCGAAAGCCTTCTTTAATTCTATAAATACAAAATACAATCTTGTTTTATCCCCTCAAACAATATTAATGAGGTTATGTAACACAAAACCTGCATCTTTTGTACCAACGCCTTATCTAACGCCAAATTATGCGTCTGATAAAATATCATATTCAGAATACTATTTTTCAACTCTTGCGTTTAATTACTAGACTAGATTGTTCATAAGCGTTATACCTCTATACTTTTAGGGTCGTTAATGGTACTCCTTTTGTGTATAGGTACTATAAAACCCGAAGGGATATAACCCGCCACAAATACCTTGTTAAACAAGTCAGTTATGTGTCCTTATTGAATATCACGTGGTTCGATCAAATACTCGTTTAACAAGTTGTCCGACGGGAAGTGTGCTTTCTTACACTTTAGATTCTCAATCGCCTCTTCAACTTTCTTCCATGAAATGAGCATGTTTGATTTATGGAAGGATGTATTCTCAAGTTTAAGATCACTTTAAGCGTTGAATGTTTCTACCTAATTGATTGTAACTGATTCTACATCATTCAAAAGGGTTTAGAAGTAGCTTCTAAAATCCCTACTACTGAGATCGGAATCCACACGAGGCTTTTTACGATTTAAAAATGTCCAAAGGCTTTTGGTTTTGACCTTTTCAAGTTTGATAAATCGTTTGATTGGTTCAATAAAAGCTTACGCATTTTGATTTTTATCAAAGATTTATAAAACTCTCTTTTTATCAAACAGAGGCTTCCTTTTTCAGTTGATTTAGATTGATTTAAATCATTTATCGCCTGTTGATATTCTCGTTTGGCTTTAGAACCTTTGTCCTTAAACCATTCATTATTTGTCGCCCCATTATGAGATTGTGACGTTACTCTTTTAATAAGAGGATCTGCTACATTGCAAATAGACTTTGAAAACATGTTTATCATATTACCTATTTGGAAGTTATCTGTAACTTGACAATTAACTATTTGTTTAAACAAAGACAATCGTGCAATAAGACATGAGCGAAGACCATCCCGTTGATTGTGGTTCCAACAGAAGCAAATGAGGTCCGTACTCTGTTTGGTATGAGAAGAGCCTTTACGAAAACTACTAATAACAAAATGTAAAGCTGAGTAATCAATGTATGCATTAAACCGACCACTAAAGAACTCGCTCACGTATCTAAGGGTTTCATCGTGCTTTAGCAAATAATCAAACGTACCGCCGGAATTCCGATTGAAGCACGTGAATGCTTCAATATCAAAATCAGTTCTAAGCTGTCGATTTGCTATTTTTGAAAACGTCTCCTTTCATAAATTGAGTAATTGAATTACAAGTAAGATCCTGTGAGGTTCTCTTTAAACGCGTTTCTAGATAATAATCGTCGGGATCATTGTCGCAAAAACTAGTATCGCATAAAATAAAATCCGACTTATTGCCAATATGAGCATTCCAATCACATGCTATAACAACACATTACCCATATTTTCAAAAATATCAGATTGCAATAAATCAAAAACATCAACATTAAACTGTAATTCAGCAGGACAATCGTCTGTCTACAAATACAGACCACACAAATATACCTTTCTATCTAACATAAAGGTATGTTTATCAAAATGAAGCTATATTACGGTATAAAAATGATTTTTACCACAGTGATACCCTACTGCAAAGCGATTTTATCATCAATGACAATTTCACCACTATTTCTCTTGGCATTTTTGTGTTTGAATTTACGATGAAAATTATAACATTTGAAATCGGGTATCTCAATATTTACTGGTTAACAATTCCATACTGATGCTTTAAGTCCAACCTCCGCACACCCCTATCCAAAACGTATCGATTTACCATTGATATTACGTGTGTTGTAGGAAATCAACGCTCTTTTACCCTTAGTTATGGCTTCTTTCATCTTCGGTCCAAGTGTGCTTCTTTTTGCAACGATTTTTGGCGGAAATAGCTCATGAAGGTTATGAGGTATGTTGTCTACTTTTCGCTTCGGCTTACTTATTAGTTCCCTATCTTTAGAAAACAAAAACGTACATACACCTTTTCGAGCCACTCGTGTTTATTAGTCCAGGAGCTACCATACGATGGACCCTTTTGATTTTGATATCCTTTATCCAGTATTCCTCCAGAAACTGTCTTAGTTTTATTCTCTATCCTCTCGTTTTGGCTTTCTTCTAAATTACAAAAATACGTTTATTGCGCATACTTTTAGATTGCATGTACACAAGCGAGTCCTCTAACCTATAATTCGTCTTTTGCAGATCATTCAGCTTTTCAGGAATCTCCTGCGTCAAAGCTCCTGCTGTCTACCTAATCTTGAATAGCTAATAATGCAGAGTGCATCCGTTTGTTTCTATCATACATATATTTCCAAAAGAATTGCAATTTCTATATCTACATTATCCAACTTTTTCCACTGTGTCAAGTGTTTTTTGTTTGTTATCGACCTTTGCTAACTTGAGTTCGTATTGACAAGATATTTCATTAGATCTACATTGCTATTTTTGCTTACCCCAGAACTGGAATCCGTATTTGGTATATCGGTTGAGGAAACTGTGATTTTGGGATTCTGTTTTCGATGTCATATTAGTTTTATCAAAGATATGTGTTGTATGAGCAAAATGGTGTGATGTCACGTCCTTTCCAAAAAATGTCCTTTCCAAACAATGAGCTGTCTTCGAAAACGGAAAATCCAGTTGCATGTTAAATAGTATTTGCTATTTGTAAAAAGTCACTAACGTTGAGTTCCTCTGTGTGTTTGTCTTTGCCTGACAGTTTTCGAAGTTTCGAGGCTAATTCCTCCTCACCACGCTGCTACTAGACGCGTTCTTGTTCCTTTTATTTTTGTGTTGCCCAGTTACAGAAACATGTGTCCACTTCTCATACTGTTACCAATACAAAGACGCTGTGATCCTTCAAAAGGGTGAAGAATAAGTATAAAGTTGTATAAAGTAAAATCAAAAGTATTCGCTCGGAAATCGAAATCGAGGGTGATCGAAGGCTAAAAACACGTCCGCTGATATATTGACGTCTACACACTTTTATTATTTACTGTAGTGGCATGTTCATGGCGGGAAGGAAGCCGATGTTATCCGGGTTCCTGTAGCGACAAGACGATGGCATCATGTACCTGCTCACCCGGATTCAGTGGAAAAGATTGTGCAAAAAGTAAGCCGAACGGGAATTATCAGATTCTTCTCTTCAACTGTATTTGAAAACATTTCAAATAACCTGTGCTATACTTGTAGTAAGTGGTTCTTAGAAAGGATTGTAAGGATAAGCGTAATGATTGTACTAAGTAGAATGCGAGTAATATCTACCAAAAGTCTAACATACTATGAAATACTTTTTCATTAACTAAGTCTATCATACAGTGCATTACGTACGCATGGTTATTTATGTAATCTGTGTTATCTCCTTTGAATACATACGACAGATGCTATGAACATCATCGGACTGTCGCTTTACCAGTCACATTTGTAAACCCTTAATGTAAGTTAGACCTTGGATTTTACAAGGTTATTTCAGTAGAAGCTCTTGTACGTGACAGTGGAAGTTAGTTATATTACGGGCGGAAGACAGTAACCCTTTTTTTTGTACGTTAACAGGTGCTTGCTCGCAGGAGAGAAAGTTTGAAAGTAACAATAAGATTTCGTTGAAACACATATTTTTATTGTTGTTTGATAAACAATAAAATGTAGCTATCGAAACAATAATGGATTCAGGAAACCACGCCACGTAATCTATGCATGAACAAGTCATATGCAGCTATGTTAATCTTTTGGAGGAAAATACATGCTCATATACTGTATACGTATGCACTAACAAGAATTAAACTATATCTAGTTTTGCTTCAATGTGTATCATTTAACAACAAAGCAGGTTTTCTGTTTTGGAAGAAAATCATTTTCAAAACCCACTTTCCTCACATCTGTGAACAAGCATGTTCATGAATTACATATCCTAGCTTAAATTCTAGATAATGGTCGTTTGCTACATGCGGGGATCGCGGAAATAGCTTCATTTTAATTTTTCAGTAAATACCTTATTAAACCCTGCATTTTAAGATGCACTACTCAACAAAAATGAAATTACAAAGGAGAGAATCGATTGTACACGTAGTTAAACATGGACCTTACTCATTTTCCTATATTCTTCAGTTGTCGAAAAACCTGTAATTCTTGGAAGCTTTATCCAGTTGAAGCACATCGGTGAGACTACAACAACACTTGTCGATGTACCTGGTAACATTTCAGCCCCGTCTCCACAAGAAGTAGTTTACACAAATAACGTAAATCTACAAACGGCGGAGGGCTATGTAGTAGCACAGTTTGTCAAAACATTACCGATGACACCTGCCAACTTTTATGTAAACCGTGAAGCTAGTTTTGTGGGTGTTATAGATGGGGGTGTCTCATTAAATCTTCTGAGAGGTAAGACTAATGAAACAAATATGTTTTGATAAATATAAGACACACATGTCTCACTTATAGTTACATCAAACGGAATCATAACCTTATGTACAAAATGGACTCTTTTTGGTCGTCGAATTTGGAGCTGGTGATCGAGGTAAGGACGCAATAATCAAATACAACCCTAATGAAGATTAGGCATGTCAATTCAGATTGCATCAAACAATCGGAAGAACCAAATAGTTATAATAATCGATGTCAATATAGGTTGGCTTCCTTTGACAAATGATAATGAAACAGTGTCAATACAAAGAATCTGAAAAGATGTTACCATCAAGAATACATGTAAATTATACTCATTTATTGGCATCATGTTTCACATATTCCAGTTATCCAACTATGTTGTTTTTTGTATATTCTAGTGAGACTTTGATAGTTGTGTTGAATGAGTTCTTTTCCAAATGATGACGTTAAATAAAAAAAAAAAAACGTTTGGCACTAATTTCTTTACTCTGTCTTTACCTGTCAAAAAATGTGTTGTGAAAACGAATGGTTCGTTTAATGAATTCGATGAATTGTAAGAACAAACAAGGACTGACAAAATATATACAATAATGAAGCGAAGTTCAAATACAGTCATTTCATTTGCTTTGAAAACGAATCACATTTTGATACAGATCGAACAAAAGTATCGTTAAAACTATAGACTCGTATTCCCAAATATATGTTTTATTTACATGCCGTTTAACTAGCGCTATTTCATAGGCAAAACTATTTAAACTTCTTTTTTCTGTTCTTTTAATTGAAATAATCTTTCGATAAATGATAGTGTTATCGATTTATATCAGGTTCGAAAAACCCTGCTGTGCAGTTGAAGACGTGTCATGAGGACCCCCCATTGCCAAATAATTACCGATGTGCCAGCAAGTTTTCCTTTACAGAAACATGGTCGGATTACACACCTTTTCAACACGCCGACAGGTATTTGTTTATTAACATATTATTCTATGAAGGAAGGATTAATACCGGTCGAAATTGGGGACATGAGGACACTATTTGAAAAGGTGTGTAAAATCGCGCATTATATAGAAATGGTATAATATCAACTTACACATTTTGATAGCATACTAGCGCTCAGAAAAACTGCAAAACTTGGTAATATGAGTTATAAATTATGATAGAATATTAGCGAAAAACGCCAGGATTATGACAATATAACGCCTGTATTATTTATTATCTATTTTTCAAAGGGCCGTTTTCACAAAATTGGGTGCCCACCAATTTAACTTCATTGTTTTCATTCGAGTAACATCTAAAATGGCAAAACAAAACCGCTCAGATTAATAAGTGGCGGTCATCTGCTTAGAAAATTCACGTGAAACAGATTAAAAAGACTGTCATTTACCCAATATTAACAACGTGAACATTCAACATGGAGAATTTCTTGGGTTTTATTGGTTTCTCGGCTGACCTAGTTGTATCGCTTATTGCAAACACACCTTATAGTATTCACTTTTTTAAAAGCATCATATGAACGTGCCACAGTCTTAATTCTTCTGTAAAAGGGAATTTAAAGAAATTTTAAGTTAATTTACA
Organism: Cerastoderma edule; assembly: GCA_947846245.1. Lineage (NCBI taxonomy): Eukaryota > Metazoa > Mollusca > Bivalvia > Cardiida > Cardiidae > Cerastoderma > Cerastoderma edule. Next base: position 33,495,822 of record OX401404.1, read on the forward strand.
ATTATTCTAGAATCTTCACAATTTAAGTGGAAATGAGCGAAAGTATGGCTTCAACGTTTTTTCTTTTTTTTTTATTAGAGGTTACTTGAAGTTACGACAGTTAACGTATCACTTTGACTTATCAATTTAACATATACCCTTACAATCCACAACAGAAACAAAAATACAACGATATGAAGTTTTTTTTATAGCAACCAAACAACAAATTACAGCAAGTGCTAGTTGTCTCTAAATTAACGTCTAACACGGTACATATGTTCAAGGCAATTTATTTTATTTTAATTGCATACTTTTCTCATAATATTTGGGTATCTATCATTCGTCTTTACAGGCTAGAATTCGAAACATTCGCTACAAATGGTGGGTACATCACTGTATATGACAGAGAAGCTAATGACACGGAGGTGAAATATAACTTTCAAGGCGAAACCACAACTTACAAGTTTGAGATTGTAATAGATACTGAAGTCCCAAACCACTGCAGTCTTCCACCAACGAGCTGTAACGATATACCCTTAGACGTTCTTGACATCTCCATTAAGGTAAATAAATATCTACATGTATATAGTTTACTCAAAATAGGACTTTGTAAAGTTGAATAAAATAGAGAAAAAGTACAGATAGACTGGCGAATAACAGTTTTTTTAATGTCAAAAGTTTTAAAGTTGTTTTATCGCATTGTAGTTTACGCGCGACTTCCCCCGTATAGATCTTATGTCATAAAAAAGCATAGGCAAGGGATATCGATGTGTCATATGATACTACGTTTTCATTCATATGATACTACGTTTTCATATTGATAATTATCTTGACATTGTTGAACTGGACACACATGCTTGTGGTAGATTATTGTGTAATCAACTGGACCTATTACATGGTAATTTGTCTGGAAGAGGACTGTTTGATACCATTACTACATTTAAACGGTATCTCACAGATTGGGAATTCAACTTTTGATAATGAATTGTCTTCTATTGATAAAAGTAACACACTGATATATTACTTACAGCTTTCTAATACGGTTCAAAAATGTACAAAAACTATATATTTTTTTAATATACCAGATATTGCTAAATGTCCATACGGTTTAAAATGTATTCGTTATCGAAACTTAGAATAAGAAGTGACATTGTTAATACCATGGTCATGTGAGTCGTTGAAAACGCTTACGAGTTAAACCGACTTTTCCATATAAAGGCTATGGCAGCACAGGTACACTTTACACTTTTTAACGAAATCAAGTTCTTTCAGCAACTAAGAAGTTAAGAAATTGAAGTCAATAGTCGGTTAAGTGACAATGTTGTACATAAAGATTATTTCATAGATATGCAACATTCAATATTCAATTGCATTTACAGGCATGCGGTCCATTATACAGATAACATACATATACAAAAGCGAGTTCCTGTAGAGTTGTCAATGGCATTATAAGATAAACCATGGAAGATATTGACTGTATAGCAAAGACATACATTCATCAAATAAAAGAATCACATTACAACAATTATAAGAATCACTCTGCAACGAGACACAATATATCTTGACACATATATTGCCTCGTTACAATGCTTTCGATGGGGAAAACAATAACACGCCAAGAAATACTAAAAAATGTTTCAAACTATGTAAACAGTATAGCTTAATTATAACTACATAATTCCTTCGGAAGTGCAAGCCTCTTTTCAAAGGCTTTATGAATACATATAGTAAGGTCTCTAACGACAATTTCATTACATGACATGATATTGATAAAAGACTGAACAGAGCCATTCCGTAGATATCTCGTATGTATATATCTTAAACGTAAATCATTATAAAGTGGATATACAAGAAGAAAATTGAATTCATATTCTAATATACCTTCACAATAAATACAATGACTAAGATCTTTTGGAATTTTGAAATGTCCGCCCTTTTCAATCATTAGATTGTGAGCAGAAACACAAAACTTTGCGAAGCATCTTTTAGTTAAAGTACATCTATATTAGATAAGCATTCTTCAAAGCGAAAAGTAGACTTGAAATGAACATAATAAGATAATTTACTGTTGTATGCGCATTTAGTTTTCGAAGATTATACGTATATATCCTTTAAACGTTCCATTTATCTAGATTAAAGTGATTTTGCAATTTGAAGTGATCGTACTACCTAAATATGTTCAAACCCATTAGCAGATAAGTCAGTTCTTATGTCTGCTGTCAAATTCCTATGTCCTAGTCTGTCGAAGTGTTTAAATATGTCATAATATTTTCATACATACCTGGAATTAGGCAATTCTAAAATTCTTAACCAATATCTAATTACCTTTTTACATGAATAATACATAAATTGAATTTCTTCCTGAGACTTCCTTAACAACATCATTACAGTAGGTCATAGGAACATGCAACCAAACTTATGATAAAACATTTAAAAACCTTAAATGCTAGAGTGTAGACAAATTCTAACCACTCTGAATACAATCCGCTATGTGATAAATATGTAAACGAAGATAAACACATACAATCCTGAACAATATGAGTTCATAAGATAAATTGACTTATCATAACTAATTGATTATCATCATCTTAATTTGAAAGAATACTGAACAAAATGAGAAATTTGAAAAGAATCTATGTCTCAAATACAACAATTACATTCAAACGAAAAAATAAAACTTTCCTCATTTAGGAATAATGTCATCTGTTGCTGCCTTTGAAATTTATTATACATGTAATTATTCTGTTATTTTAAAATGTGCTTTTATGATAAGCTTGTACTTATTCCGTTAAATCTAGGTGGTGGAGGGGGAATTGGAGGCGTTTTAAATATAGGTTAGAGGCTAGATAGTGAAATTTAAACGATATAGAAACCCCAAGAAAGGAGCGATAGCGACTGACGGGGTTTCTATGTCGTTTAAATTTCACTATATAGCCTCTAAACAATTTAGTGTTTAACCTACATTTCCATAGAGCGCTCTATTTGACGCTGGCAAACCACGCCTCTACGGGTATGATCTGCGAATGGCATAAAACTGCTGCTCAGTATGTTGAAATTCGACATAAACCACGCCTTCCGCGGCTGTCAATTGCATGCCAAAAATCTGCCATACCATATTTGGAAGAAGAAAACTGCACTATCCAGTGATGTAGATTGCAATGTAGTTTTGAGTTTAACCCGTTACTCCATAATTTATTCCTCACCTACAGCAGAAAACTTGAGAAGCCCTTTTGACAAAAGAAGAAATTGCTTGTAACGAGCAATTTCTCCTTTTATCACAATGTTTTCTTTTCAATTTCAAAAAGAAACTGTGTTTTTTCATAATGTATACATGTGTTGTCTGTTGATGCTTTCAATTTGTACCCGTCACATTATTCCTAATGGAGTAAAAGGTTAATATAGTTCAGTTTCTTTTTTTCTCAACGATGTTAGGATACCCAGTTAATTGTAATTCCTTTTTATTTATTTCTGTGTTTATTTCTCCCCCGCGACGTCACAGCGATCTTTCAATCGCTACCGTAGGCTAGGCTTACACGTGTCATTGATTTGGAGGTGGAGCCTAAAACATTTATGCGCATGCGTGCTACCAGAGTAATAGTCTCATAGAGCCCAGATAGAACACCCGAATAGTAGTTTATGGAAAATAAACCAACAAAAAAATTCAAATTGACGCGTTCTCATTGAAAATGTAGGTTAAACACTAAAATGACATAGTGTCTGCCAGTTGTTTACAAGGGGAACTAGTAAAGAATGATGTTCATTGGCCGGCTGTTAACTAGAAGCTTTTCCATTAGTTGGATAGCCAGTGATAACCCATTCAAGTAACATGAAGAACCGCTTATAATGGAATAGCCTTATCAAGCACTGTGATGGGAAAGTCGTCGTTTCCAGATAAAACTATTTATTTTCAATACATTTCATTTATCTGCACAACTCCTCGACATAATGAATAAACTTGATCTCTAACATAAAATAATAAAAAAACAGACAACATAGGTATGAGGTTATGTCATTTATTCTCTAAGTAAATGACGATAAATGATTACAAGTAGAACACAAACAATCAACTACTCAGCATTAGGAAAATTATTACATCACATAATTGAAATGATGTAAGATTATGCAAATCAAGAAAATTACATAATCAGATTTAATTATAAATTTCCCCAGCCAAGTATGCGGAAACCCAGTTGGTGCACAAACTTGGGCTTGTTTATACATGACCAAGCAGCGCCAACAGAGGGTAAGGCATGCACTAGAAGAAACATGTTCATTATTTAAAGTGTTCTAGCCATCAATGATCGAAACCTCATACCATCGGTCTATAAGTACAACTAAATCTAAGTAAGATGATAATGTATACTCTAATGAAATATTATCTCCCTAGCTTGAGTAGCAATTGTGTAATAAAGACAATTTCTTACTATCAAGGATACTTTAACAATATATATATATTATATCTCATATAAAAAAAGAAAAACAAACAATCTACATGGCAAATTAAACGATATAGAGGACAAAATATTCAATGTTAGCATACATGCTCAGTTTAGGATGATAACTCAGTGGCATATATATGAATTATATTCCTCAATATGACATACTCTTGGTAGTCAGTCAAAATACTTGTTATACCATTGCATGTTAGATAAGTGACAAATATAAAACAAAGACTAATGCAATGGATTACAGTTGCTAATTCGTAAAGAAATACCATTCATACAGCTAATGAAAATTTTAAACAAATCATAAATGCATACAAGAATGTTTTTGCTGTAATATGCATTAATCTTTTCTTTTTATGAAAAATGGAATGAGATAACTGATCATGCAGACAATTTCTGACCATGATTTATTTCCTAATTGATTGAGATAATCTTAAATAATTGAATACAATTATCTAATAAGGTTGTACAACATAAAAAAAAATAGAATCAATTGTGCATAAAAAAAACATTTAAATGTTACTAATAAACAAGTGTTGAAGTTGTATTATGCAGTCTTATTTTGATCAAAGGATTGTCCATTTATTCCAATTTTCATCAAAAGGGGGTAAGAGAACCAATCATGCAGACAACTTCTGACCATGAACAGTAACTTTCTGCATTTTGATTGAAATCTTTATAAACAATTGATTACAAGTCTTTAATACATTAACAAAAAATAATAATAAGCAATGATAGGATAAGAAAATTAAATTGTGAACAGTATAACTTAACAATTATGATAAAGCAAGGCTGTGGCACACTAACCAATTAAAATGAAGGATGAATTGATCATTATGAACTAAGACCAAGCAGACAGCCTCTGACCTTGATTATACATTTATGATAAATTTGAGAAATGTTTTATTCTCATGAAAATTTGACATTATGTATTTGAATTCCAACTGTCCATTTCTTGTCCAACTTTCTCTGGAACACCCCTTAGAGCAGCTTCAATAGCAGCACCAATCTGAATACTATAACTTTATATATAAAGACATCTTAACCTATTTTGAGGAAACATATGAATGGGACATGGGTTGTTTAAGGAAAAGGCAAACACAGGGCCTATCGTTTGCTTTGCTTTTTCAATGTAATTTTTAAATGTTGGACAGGGCATAAACATGACATATGATATACATGACATCATCCCTTTGGAGACCTTGTTTGAATAGTCAGAAGAGCTTGGAACTAATTCCCCTAGCCTGCAAAGCCGTGAAAAACCAATGTAAATAGGCATTTTAGCATACATCTATCAAATGAAAGATTGACTATATGGTCCAAAGCCAGAACTATATGAGAAAGTATGGATTAGATTATAGGCAGTTTGGAGTCGACAGTTTTAGCAATATTTTGAACTCCCTTTAGCATCTTTTTTTATGAAGGGTCTGGAACATTTGTGGATAACTATTATGGCAGACAAATGAGCCGTAATTGTTGATGGAGCTTTATTACATTCAAATGGTTGGGCTATAAAGCCACAAAATTATGTCTAATAGGCATGGCAATTGTAATGATAATTGTAATGATAATTGGTTTTTCAAACACAATTCTTGTGACTGTGTCAAGCTTCGAAGATACGACAATCTCGAAGCTTGCAACAAGGATGATTTAAGAAGCAATTGACATGTTGAATTCAGATGTAAACCAGATGAGGAGGGATGGGAGTTATCTGTGAGTTTAACCATGGACTGTCCGTTTTACATCCTGAAAAGATTTCACGTATGAAATTGTTCAGTCCTAAGGTACACTGTGTTGATTAAGATCCCGTCCTGGATGTAGTGTCCACATTAATATGAAGAGCACTTTCTCTCGATGTCGAAGGGATCAGGTCTGGTTGATCCACCTGATTGGTCGGGTTAATTTGGCGAGTTAAAGACGACTCGTTCTGCTTTGATACAATAGCCATACGGCCATAGTCAATTTCATAGACATCAGTTTTGTTCCTTTTGTTTTGATCTGACTGATCGATGTTCGCCTTCAACTGCTTTCTCTTCGGCATCTGTCAAGAATGACCAAAGACCATGCTAAGTAAATGTCATATATTATAAAAACATCATCTGTGCTGATCTATCAGCAGACAATGATAATACATTTGTGCAACGAAGTGTGCATATATAGTTGCAAAAAATCGTTTATGTACATGAACCCATATGTTGATCAACAGTCTTAAATAGTCCTCATAATCACTGAGAAATTTTTGAACAGGTACATTGAGAAATACGAAATTAAATATGAAAAATAAAATGTAATAGTAACAGGTTGAGCAATATGAGAAAGCTTTCTGTAAAATTCATAGAAAATACACATATATCATGATAACTATGAAGGAATATAATAAAAAAAAAGACCAATGAGTGTTTTTCATATATCTAATTAAGACAATGCAGTCATAGAGACTTCCAGTATTGTGTCCACAGCAATATGAGGATGCTATAGTATTGTACCATGTAATACAATTAGTATGAATTCTAAGTAATCATGAATAGTGTTTGTCAAATTTCTAAGCCAGCATTGAAGGCAATAATAATTGAAGACTACAAATATGTAGTTCAAAAATATTTTGACAATGTCAACAAGTTATCTTAGAATTCATATTTCAAGAAGTATACAAAATCAAGTAAACAACCACCAACAGAAGGCCTAAGTAAGGTATGACAACACTAGGAGCCTTTCAAGATAATTAAAGCCAGCATTGATGGCAAATCAAATAAATGACCAACAATAGGAAGTCGTAATAATTTATGACAGCACATCAAACTTTAATATAAAAAATTGCAGAGATAAAAAAAAATGTCATCGCTTTGCAATTCAACAGACTTACAAAGTATTTGTATTGAGAGTCTGAGACAATAGAGGAATACATGGGGAAAGTTGAAGAAATTCAAAAGCCTGAACTCTATAGTTCATTATCCTGAAAAGGCATGTTTGCCAAAGCTATATAGGGACGAAAAGTCTCAAAAGCTTGAAATTCAGGATTAATCCTGAACACTTTCACCCATGGGAATAACAAGCGTTTGTCATAATTGAATCAAAACAAAAAAGTGTGTTAATCATCTTGCAAATTAATATTTCGTTGTTGTTGTCCATGAAGTCGACTAGAGACACAGAGGACCGCACTCCGAATGTTTTGGAGGTATTTCTGCATGTACCATTGGTTTTGGCTGCTGAATTTTACATTTTACGCCGTCACACCCAATATAAAACATACATCAAAGGTGACTAAAAATCACGATGGTGCCAGAAATAAAGCTGGTCATTTGAGTTCTTTCACAGCATGTGTAGACTTTTATTTAAATCAACTACTCTGGTATTTTACCCTGCATCGTCTGCTCGACGAACTTTCCACAAACGTTGTCCAAATATGACAGCCTTAACACTTTTGCTGAACAACGAATAGTGTCCAAGTGAAATGATCGAATCGGCAAGCCGTTAATATCTCCGGTGGCACATTGAACTTTAAGGCGTTAGGCGAATTGGCTAAACCGGTAATGAGCAAGCCTCCTCTTCCACGAATCTTTATTCGAAACGAATTGCAATTCAAACTTAGATTCCGCAAATCTGAACGTTTCAAGAAAGTCCGGTAAGGCGACGGGTAAAAGAATGTCTAATAAGTATAGCGTCCGTATACTGCTAAGGGGCCCCCGAAATCTCCACCCAGTCACGGATAATACAGTCCCTTGTTATGTCAACAACTGCGTAGTTTGTCAAAACTAGGTCACTCACACTCGCTGCTACAGCAGACAAAAAACGAACTACCGGACTAAATCCAACTTCTGTAAAATAACCGGATAATCCTTCTCAAAGAGTGACACTTCAAAATTTGAATAACGTAAACAATTTTTATGATAAAGTCCGGATAATAGACAAAATCACGTTTTAAAATGACATAGTGTCTGTCAGTTGTTTACAAAGGGAACTAGTAAAGAATGATGTTCATTGACCGGCTGGTACCTAGAGGCTTTTCCATTAGTTGGATAGCCAGTCATAACCCATTTAAGTAACATGAAGAACCGCTTATAATGGAATAGCCTTATCAAGCACTGTGATGGGAAATTCGTCGTTTCCAGATAAAACTATTTATTTTCAATAAATTTCATATTTGCATGTCGAATATTTAAAAAGAAGTTGTCTGTGGTTTATATTTTAAATGACTTTACAAATAGAGCATAATCAACTCCATAAGATTGTTATCAATAATATGTCACGAGAATGCGTTGTTATTAGGTTGAAAAAACGAGTTCGAAAATCGAGATTTTTCTACATGATAACAACCCATTCAAGTGACCTATTTGTTATATCAATCGAATAGAGTTGATTATTCTGTTTATTTGATTCCCTTATATAAAATGTATTTGCCAAAATATTTTCTTAAACGTCACATGGAATATAAATGGGAGGAGCAAAACAGTTTACAACGCCCATGACGTCATTCACGCGTCCCATGACGTCTTTCATGGTTTGGATACATTTGAGAATTCAAATATTATAGTGCCGTGTGCAAAAGTGCTGTCATGACTTTAAGGCAAAGGCATAGTACAAACAGAAGTTCCGTCAAAACTTATATCATCACTAGTGATGATATGACTTTTTGGTATCATTACTAGTTACGATATTTACTGTAAATTCAAAAGTAATACACTGAGAAATCCCAGTATTTCACTGATAGGAATATGATAAATTTAAGTCCAACTCCGCCTAAAAAACATACAAAACCTTCAGAAAGTGATTTATCGTATGTCACAAAATGTCACAAAAATGTTTTTCGGATAGATAACAGCCTAAAAATAAGCAAACAAAGATTTTTTCTTCAAAAAATTTGATTTTGGTGGATTCTGGAAGCGTTTCAAAAAATGGCTTTTTGGTGAATCCAAATGGCAAAATTCAGTTCGATTTTTCTCCCAAGACCAACCTCGTTCATCAAATAATATGCTTTCATTGGGTACATACGGTCATCATCTGTTGATTTCAAATCTGAAACCCGCGTGTTTTTTGTATTTTGATGTAAATTAACATAAAGGGATTTCAAAGGGAAGCAACTCTGTATACCTGGGGTTTCATGGATTACTTCTCCAAAAGGGAGGTAGTAATCAATATCAAAACTTTTCCAAACACATCTTCTAGTACTTCAAACTAAATGTTATTATCATCTAAAAATTGCTTCTATTTAATAATCATACAACTCAAAATCAAGACCACTTGTTTTTGCTCTTTTTATGAATAGTTGTTCACTTGTCAATTTATTTACAAATGACTCCCTTAGCAGCAGCAACAACAACAACAACAACAACAACAACAACAAAAATGGCGGGGTTTGAAGTTTGTTGTCAGTGTAAACATTGTTGACCCATTGTTGAATGGCTGTATTGTTTAAAAAATAATCTCCTTTTGATATTGATGAGATTGAAACAGATGACACAAGGGCTTCAGCTTTGTTTATGTTTACAAAGTGTAGGAAATATTTTATAATGCAATGTCATAGTGCTTTAGACTGATAGAAAAGTTGAAGGAAGGAGTCTCAATATGACAGATTGTTTTCCTTGTCACAAAAAGTGAATGACTTAATGACTTAATTATCCCAAAAGACAGCTGCAATGGAGAAAGGTAAGATAATGCTTTAAATGATTTTCTATTAAATGGCTTGATTTCTTTATCTTATGTTATTGAAATATCTTTATATCGTTGTGATGGGTGGGGTAATAATTCTGCATACTGTATGTCTCAAAAAAATCGTTTTTGGATAATGGGTTTGTGCTACTCTTATATTAAAGGGAATCACTGACCATGTTTAATTTTGTAAAGAGTGTTTTTTTTTCCATTTCTAAGGATCATTTCTTAAAAAAAGTCTTTATGAAAGACATTTCACAAAATCAAATATGCATGCCTATAGTTCCTATCAGTTACAAAAACACACATGGTCAATGGATTAGAAGAAACTTAGTTTGAGATGAAAATAGGCTTCAGAATTACTCACCTGTCTTTATACTACTAAATATGCCTTATATTATATTTCAAGATCATTTCCCATAATGTTCATAGCTTAATTCTTAAGCCAAAGTGTCTAACTAAGGATTTCCCCATTCATGTTTGTTTTATTTTATTTGGATTTAACATTATGTCAACAGATTTTCAGTCATATTGGGATACCCGACTCATCATTGATGAAATTTGATGGAGAGAGGCCCCTTGTTTTACCTTTACCCATCAGGGTCGGTCAAGATAAATAAAACCATCCACAATTCCATTACTCGGTGAGAGCCAAGCACTCATGAAAATTCAAATATATCGCTACCACAATTTTAACAGGTATGGAGAGGGTTTGGTAATTTAAGAGGCTTATAGCAAATATTCCTTTCCACATTAATTCTATCTTTTAAGGAAACACCTATGGACTAGTTGTTTGTTCATGCATAAAAAAGAACTTATTTGCTTTATAAGATGCAATATAGTTTGATTGTAACTTACTTTTTTTTATTTCTTTAGGGTTGTGCCCAAGTGGCTCCATGAACATATCATCTACAAGCAATGGTGAGACCCTTCTTTGATGACAAAAAGGTGTTCCTTATATTAAAGTCAACTAGACTAAGTAGGAATGACTCTTTGTGCAATGGGTGAGTATTTATTTCAAGTTTATAAATTATGAAGTATATTGAAAAATTGAATAATCCATAACATCAAAAACCTGATGAATTCTTGTTACTACCTGATAATAAGGGTCCTGATTGGTTTAGTGGTTAAAGTGCTGGTGTTAGTACTTGGGGTTCCTTGTTCAAGGCCCAACATTAGCTAGATCCCTAGCCTAATACTAATGAATCTATGTGAGCTGTAACATGACTGAAAAATTGTTGACAAAATATCTTTCTCTATATAAACAAACAAACAAACCACTTTACAATAATGGTTGTATGAAATAATGTGTACAAATTTCTGAATTCATATCTTAAGTCATACCAAATTAAGCCATATTTGAGTTCTCCCAGTTGGTTTTGAAGACAATCATGCAGTCCATTTACATAAGGTTGATTTTCTATGATATATTTTTTGATTTACACAATGAACTTTACATTCCATGCTGAAATAATTCAGCATATGTCTTCACTTTAACTGAGTCTGAAATATGTTATTAATCTTATATTGACTTACTTATTTACCCATCCTTTTTTATCTTATTCAGAAATAACTTGTGTGAAAGACAAGACAGATCAATCATGATTCTCATAAGAAGACATCTATTACAGAAATCAGCACTGATGAGAAGTTCCCTATATGGTCTATCTTACTTACACTGATAGCTTGATATTTAATTCTTACAGTTCAATGTTTTTTTACTGAAGATTGGTTTCCTGGTCCAAATTTGAAGTTACAACAATTTTAAAGTATTAAACATGCAGTTTTTGTGTCATATTTTGAAGACTGTTATTTAATGAGATCATTTGTTTCAATAGTGTATTGGGTCTTTTGCTTTTAGAACATTGAAGTAAATATAACATGTTGTGCTAGAAAAATCAAATCAAAAACACCTCCTATGGTACGGTGGAATAAGAGGTATAATGAGAAAAGGAAGAAATGCTCAAATGACCAATGTCTTCCTAAAAAAAGCTTATCTTATCTTCTACTGTTAAGTGATAAGTTAGTTCTACCAAATTTTGTATTCTCTTATTATGCTAATTTGGGATGTTTAAGGTTTTTTTTTCAAAATTTCCAATTCCTTAAGTTCACACAAATGTCCAGCAAGGTCCAACCCCTCTCCCCCAACTATTAAGTTAAATCCCTTGAATGATAAAAATGAGACATTTTGGGCTCGTCCACAATATGATGATGAAAAAAAAAACTTTATCTAATCTTCATCAAATGTAATGAAATTATTTTTTTCTAAATCAATCAGTATTAACTCAAAATATAAGTGTTATGCCCCTTGAATGATGAAACATTGACATTTTATCCTATAGAAGCAGTTTGGAGATAAACGATTTCTTCATACATGTTGGTTGCTGAAATTTCCAAAATGAATATCAAAGAAATTTTTATTTTGGTAAATTAAAGCAAGTCTATCGCCCCTTTAACTTACATATTGGAAAAGGTCCAACCAGGAAGGTGTTGTTTTCTTCATGTTTCCATAGCAACGGAATTGTATGGCACTATGTTTTCTAACATGAGCTCAGTAATCAATCTAGAAGTGTTCAAATGCATTTTGTGAAAAGTCCGGATAGCTTTACTGGAGTGAAAAATATTGAATCACAGTCGCTCAAATTTTTCATTTGGTGCTTTCTACAGTACTTGTTCCTTATAAGTTGTGGTCAGATATGAAACACACATCTCTATTTGCTTAATTTTTTAGGTTAAACATGGTTTTATGTCTTTATATGTGTTTCATTTCTGAGTAAGGTGCATCAAGAAAAAAATCAAGACAAGAAAATGCCATTTTTGAATTATTTTTGAATTTATTTTTGTTGATTTTCATAGCAACGCATTTTAAATGATTTTCTCATGTTGTAAACCATTTTATATATTCATGTATCATCTTTTTGGGATTAAAAGTTTGTTTACCAAATTAGAATTGCATTTTGTTGCCTTTTATAGTTAAAATAGAATGATTCTAGGTGGAATGACTATTTCTATTCTTGTTGCTAGGGTTCTTATTTTTTTTTTAGATATCTCAACAAAGAGGGAAAAAAAACACAGATTTTTTATATGATTTTGATAGAGGAGATGTCCTTTTACTGTTTTGATCATATGAGCTTTCTGTATTAGGTTGGTCTTGAAAGATAATCCAAAATAAAATATGTCAATTTTCCAAAAATACTTAAAAAAAAAAATGCAAAACCAGTTGAATCTTGAAATGACCTCTGTAAAAAAGTATAAAGTAGAGCAGCAACATTTATTCAAATTTCTTTCCACAAAGTGATATTCTTGGAAACTGTTATAGCAAATTTATCTGTTTCCTACATTTTATGTATGTATTTTCAATGTGAAAATGACCAAAAATCACTCTTTTTTGCCATTTTGGGCTGATAAATGGCAAAGAAAATTCAATACATAGAGACTATTTGGTTTTTGCCATTATTATAAGGCTTTTTAACCATGGGTAAGGGAGATGATTCTTACTTTTATGCTCACAATAGAAGCTAAACGCAAATTTCTAACAGTTTGAATACTTATATAAGTTTATGTTTCTTTATCAGTATTGCATTCTTGAAGAAGTTATATCAAAGCAGAAAACTGGCGATGAAATATGCCCTTTTGGGGGGTTGGGGGAGGGGCAGGGGTTCAATTTTTTGTTTCCATAGCAACCCTTTAAACGGTCTTTTTAAGTTTACAACCAATTTGTATTTCAACAAATTATCTTTTTGGTATTTGAACTTTTAAATGCACACTTTTTATTGCCTTGTTTTGCTTTTTTGACTGAAATCAGTATGATTAATGATGGAAAGACAATTTCTTTTCTTGCTGTTATGAGGCCAATTCCTTATTGAGATTTATCAAAAAAGAAGAGAAACACACACTTTTCTCTCTTGTTAAAGTATAAGGACATATCCATTGACTGTTTTAATATAATGAGCCCATTGTGCTAGGTTGGTCTTAAGACGAAATAGGAGACGAAATATGATGTTTTTTGTGATTTTTTTTTATTTTTGTTTCCATGGCAACCCTTTAAAAGGCTGTTTTTTGGTTGACAACCAATGTTTGTCTTTATATTTCATCTCATTCATATTTAGACTTATAAATGCACATTTTGTATTGCCTTGTTCTGCTTTTTTAGTTAATTCTGAGTGCTTTAAGATGGAACGACAAATTTCATTCTTGTTGCTATTGTACCTTTTCTTTTTCAAGATTTCTCAAAAAAAGAAGAAAAAGACACTCGGTTTTCTTTCATGTTTATGTAAGAGAAGATATTCTTTTACTGTTTTAATAGTATGACCCCCTGTACTAGGCTGGTCTTGAGAGAAAATTGGAGATGAAATGTGTCAATTTTCCAAAAATCCTTAAAAATCCAAAATGTGCAAAACCTGTTGAAGCCTGAATTGACATATGTCAAAAAGTATTAAGTTGGGGAGCAACTTGTATTGAAATTCCTTTTCACCATATGATAATCTGAAGAAGTTATTTCACAAATAAACTCTTTTTTGATTGTGTATGTATTTTTTTCATTGTGAAAATGACCAAAAATCACTCTTTTTTTGCCATTTTGGGCTGATAAATGGCAAAAAAGAAAATGTCCCGTTTCCATGGCAACTGTAACAGGAATAAAGCAATATTCAGCCAAACTTATTTTGGTCATAAGTGCTATACATCTGGCTAAAATTTTTGCAATTCTGTCACTATGGATAAATCACCTTCTGCATGGTTCTTAGAAATAGCTGCACTTAATATACACAAAAGTCCTTTTATTTTGCTTTTGTCCATTAGTTCTCCCAGACCACATAATCATGAGATAGTCCCTTTAATGCCTGTCTACTGTTTATACCTAAGGCTTCAATTCCTGTGGCATGGAAGGGATGGTACGACTCACTTGCGGGTATCGATTCGTATCACTTCGAAGTATTTCATCTACGATCAACTGGTCCAGGAGAATCAAGTCAACTCAAACATGGAGATAAAGTGCCTGATGTTATACCAGCAAAGGTTTCTGCGACAAAAGCGAACGTAAGCTTTGTTATTGCCATAATGAGATAAGTGTATGCTTCTTACAGAATAATATTTATTTATAAAACATGTATTTACTGTATCAAAAACTCGGTCCAATATGTATAGGCTCTTACAGCTCAACTACTAAATGATTTAACACATGAAACACTTTAATGTAATCTGATTCCTTGATATCGAGTTTAGACTCAAAGATATTACATTGTTAGTGTGCATTTCATGAACTTTGCCTTGCACACTTATTATTCTATAAGATGTAAGTAAGTGCTGCACAATTATATTTGTATTTAAACATCCTTTTTCATCATTTTTCCTGTTAGACGACATTGAAACTATCCAGTCCGGGACCATATTCTGTTACAATCGCGGCGTTTGATAAAGCAGGAAATCATCACACAGCAAGGAGAGTTCTGCTGTTCGACAATCAGTCTAAGGTTGATATTCAAGGCGTTAGAACAACAAAGAAGGGAAAGGGTGGTAAATGTACCTGGAAAAGCACACCTGCTGCACCAATTGTAGCTAATGCTAATCCGAATGCAAACTGTGACTGGATAGTGAAGTTTGGACCCGTACACGTGGTGTGGAATAATCACTTCATCAATACACGCCACCATGCCGGACAGTGGTTACACGCTGTTGAACCACTGGACCACATAGAGTCAGTGCTTGATGACCACGAAGAACGAAGACAGGTCAAACAAGTAAATAATGTACAAGGTGTGAACAAATTTAACTATGTTAACCCACTTACTCATCTACGCCAAGCTTCTACCAAACTGGATTAAGAAAAATGATTAATGGTATTAATCGCAGGTGTCTAAATTATTTGACCTCAATATGAAATGTAATTGTCGATTAACATGGGTTACACTTGCCGTCTTTTGTTTAGGCGCGTCTTGTTTCTAATTCAGTTATTCATATAGCGTAAGCATAGTGCTTTTAATTATACATTTTTGAAGAACGAATTTTGCAGAAGTATATCGGTGATCTCCTACATTTCATGGCTAATGCAAACAGAATATTGTTACATTTGATATTGAAAATTGATAAGTGAGCCAATTAGATAAATGAACACAGAATCCAACTCGCAATAACGCAAGGTTAATTACACATTTTATTTCATAAGTATGAACAGTTTCTGACCTGAAGGGTTAAGAAGGAACATAGAGTATTGCTATTACTTGATAATCATACAAATGCTTTTCTCATCTGAAAAAGGTAATGAATGTAAAGAGCTTTTTTTTTAAATTGTTTTCGGGTTGTTTGATGACATAAGCCTATAGAATACTTCTTTTGAGTTGTTTCTGAGAAATATTGGATTTAAGTATTTTATTCGTATTTCTTCATATACTCTTTAATAAAAAAAAAACACATGGATCTCGTCTCCCACTAGCTCTACACTGAGGTGGTTTATGCAAAGAATCTCATGCCTTTCTAATCCAATGTGTCTGCCAATTTCTGAAGCCTATTTAGTATTGGAACATCTACATGTCTAAGTCAATAGTAAGATAGCGTTCTACATTTAGAAGTGTTTTAAAGTGTTTGTATGAAGAATATCTTCCAGAAGATTCAATGCTTTCATGCCAGTTTTGAAACAAACAATCTTAGACTCGCTGCTTGATAATTGAAATGAACACATTTACGTTGCAAATGGCCTAAGAGAGCCATACAAACCCAAAACCGTACTTATATAGAAGAGTCCTTATGTGATTAATCAATTGGTTCTACCGATATAATCATTTCGTTTAAGCAATATGTATTTTTTTGACATACGATGTGATTCTATTGCTAGAATATGACACCAGTATTTCACGCATTTAACATAATATGTAAGACAAAGAGTGTGTCGCCAACAATCCCACAAAGTTATGCTGTTGTCGATATGTCGAGAAATTCCCAGAAATGATTTGTAGAAATGGTCATGAATAGACTCAACTTGCTCACAATATTTGTACCCCAACCTCTCACTACCATAACAAACTTAGTTTCACCATCATCTCAACATGTTTGAAGGTGTCGTGGTGCTCGAAGTAACCATATCTTCTTTGGTAAAGATTGATTGACAGAATAGCTTTTCTGGATTGACCAAGCAATGCTTTTTGGCGGTTGTTAATTCTAATTTTGGGATGAACATAAGACCCATATTTCTTTTGAACGGTGTCTCATGGAATTTGCCCAATAAATAAGTGTAATTACTTCGAAAGTACTACAGAAGCACACTTTTGTTTCGTGTTGAATGAAAACACACGTGTCTATATTTAACTCAACTTCCCCATCTCATTTCAGGAATTGTTGCATTTCAATTGTCGTATGATGTCATACACGAAGGTCAGGTCAGACATACATCATGGCATGATATAACCGACATACAGGCTCAAGTAGCCACAATCGACCAACCTTTGAATGATGGCATGGGTATAAACATGACATTGCGTGCCCTTGACATAACTGGTGCCTTTGCTGACCAGACCATATTCGTTAAGGTTGACTCGTCACCGCCAATACTGACTGATCTATGGCTAACTATGGGAGACATGAAGAATGTGTCAATTCATAAATCCGAAGATCTTGCCCTCATGACGTGAGTAAAATTAAAATTCATGATATCACTGAATCGTTCAATATTTATAACAGTAGATAGATATATTATTATTCATTTAGGAAAAGAGCGAGGTCCCTAACAAACCACTTACAATTAATATTACGCATGGTACATGTGGATTCATAATCCATTTAAGAAAAAGATGAGATCCATAACACACCACATGCAATAAGTATAGCTCAATGTTACCGATAAAACGTCCGATTGAGATTATTTATATCACGTTAGTCCCCTTTCCCCAAAAGGTAACTTAACTACATAACACTATATTATATACTCCCATCTATTTTACCGCTTTCTTAATCAACAAATAAGCATTTCAACATATTTACTTATTAGGTTTGAGTGGATTGTATACGATTTTGAAAGCGGCATTCATGAAGTCCAGTGGCGAATCTACGACGACTTTACCGGCGACAAATTTGAACACGCTTCTGCTTTTGAGACACCACAAGGCGACACAGAGGTATCGAAGTTGTCAGAGGTTGAACATGTTCGACATATATCCTGATTAAATGCTAATGAAAACAGTGTTAATTAACCCAAATATGCATTATCACATGATATATTCCTCCTCTTCTTTATAGTTGATTACCGATCTATTCATTATATACTGTCTATGATGATTTCATTTCCCATTCTTTAATGATTAGTTTAGTTTAAACTTATTTATTTTACATCGATTGTGACGGAAGCTTGAAGCTTATTAAAGTCACTCTCGATGACTGCTTCCTGGATACTGCACCAGTACTCGCGCCGGTTTGTGGGTTAGCCCCGGCAATTCTCACCTCGCCTAACGGGGATTCGAACCCGGGACCCTCGCTACAAGAGGCCGACGCTCTACCACTGCACCACTGTCGCCCACTCTTTAATGATTGATCCATGCACATTTGCACTTAATCTTTATTCTAATGATGAATCAATGGGGATATGTTATATGAACTCAACTAAGTAATGACTGGATTTTGCTACATACAAAATCGAGGTTTAAGAAAATAAAACAGAGGTACTAATCACTTGATAATTGTTAAATAATTTTCCTTTCAAAGACCCTAGAGCAATGTAAAGAGTATTACGATTCATATCCAAGAGGAGCCGAGTGCTACTGTACACCTTTTGAAGGATGCTTTCACAGACACTTTAAAGTCAAACCTGATATAGACAGCGACGACTTGAATGGATGTAAATCAAACAGATACATCGGCACCGATTACTATGAATATTTTATAGAAGTTATAGTATTTAACCGAGCCATGCTACCATCAACTATCGTTAAAAAGGTACGTGTCTATTGTAAGTGTATTACTAGTGCATATACACTATCAAAACCGAAGAGAAGTATCTGTATATATCGTTTAATACTCGATCAGTCTATATCCATGATTCCTCGCAAAACAAACTTTCATTTTTAATCTCAATTCGTATTCCCTAATTGTTAAAGTTTTTCCTCACTAAAGCAAATCTGTTTTGCACCAATAGTGAAATAAACAAATAGACTTAATAACGCTCAAGCTTTTGGATAGGTTATCAGTATTTTCGCCCAATTGATTTCCATGGAAAGTCACAAGGTGGACACTGCTATATAAACCATGGAATACATGTACAAACCCGTGACACACATGTTCCAAGACTGACACTTAACGACTTGTCCCCTTCCCTCCACCTTAATATGGATTTCTTCTGAGAGTGTCGTAATGAACATGATTATCCTCATTTTAGGTTGGTGTTTGTTCTTAGATTGTTTTACGCGATCCCGGGTAATACATCTGAATTCTTCCACAGGCGAGACATATACTCTATATCTGGTAACCGTTGTGTTTACGCTTGTGTATTGTTGACTCCAATACTGAACATAGCTTGTTTATAAAGAAACAAATTCAGGTTTGTTCACTTTGCAATCTCAAACCTATTTATGGAACAGAAAATATGTTCTTCTGACAAATGCACTGGAATATTGCAACATAATTGCTTTAACCTATTTGGCAAATTGGTCTCATATATGGATACCTTTGGCAATTGACGTTTGGGTTCTAAAACGTGACACTACCCTTGCGTATGTATTTCTTTCAACCTTCTCAGTTTCGAATTGTCACGAAGGAAGAGGACATCGCAGACTTATCTAAGATAGTTTTAACCAGGCGTTTGCTCACCCTTCAATGACAAAAAGATGTTTGAGACCTTTGTATGTAAACATATAAAGTACAATCCGAACAACATAAACAGAAACAATATTGCTGATATGATGTATATAATATGATGGTGGCAAACGCATTAGATTATCTAGAAGTTAACAGGTGTGTTCTATACAATATCTACTATAGAAGTGTATCCGCTTACACCTGAATTAAACATGTAAATGATTTATGCTATTAAATGTGTGCCGTTAAAAAATATGTGCATAACACTCGTTCAAAGGTGTGCACTTGTATCCGTGTCACATAGAAATATTTTCTTAATAGAACACCCCAATGTTTTATATTAATTTTCTGTTGATTATTTTAAATAGGTTTATGCCATCAATACTGGATACAAAAACGGACTTGTCTGTACTAAAGGTAAGTAAATTGTTTTGCGTGAGTTCCTTGCCTCTGCGTAGGAATCTTTTACATCTGTAGACCATGACATGTGTTATAGCCTCCGAAGATTGAAGATTTATAATCTATGTTGTTTTTCTACATGTATAGAGCATATTCACCTGTCTTTTCTACAAACAATGTTAATATTATCAAGCATTTGTTTTAACGTTTGAATGTCTTGTTACGAAGAACCAATAACCTTAACATTTTAAGTGTCCGTAATAAATTAGGAGCCAAAGTGATCATATAGAGGATATTTGTAAATTTCGGTGTATGATCGAAATATATTTCATTGAGTGACCTTAAGAGCTATATTTTCACGATTGGCGGATCCATGAGTGAAAATATTTAGCACTTAAAGTCACTAGATGAAATAAATTTCGATCATACACCGAAAATTACAAATATTCTATTTGTTGTATACTTTATGAGTACTTTTTGCCTTAAAAGGTTTGCTTTCTGTCAATTTCCGAATTTGAAAAAACCCCTCGGCGCCCCTTTTATCGATACGGAATCACCAGTAATGTATGTGACGTCACACGTCAATATGACAGACTAAATAATTCACAGTAAAGAATGACAAACAAGACACCTTTGTTTCAGCGACAGTTTCCCGATGCATGAAACAAAATAAGCAATGAAATCTCTGTTACGAATTGTACAGACATAAAAGGAATTAAACGGTGTAGATAAGTTGACTGATCGAACTTATCAATGCGCCAAAACAATGCTGATTTTAAACGGACGCCATTCTCTCTCGCCTAGCCGCTTCCAATTTTGAACTAAGTACAATTTGCCCGATCGAAGACAATTCAATACTTTCAATAACATTCATTGTTTGAAGCTTTTGTTAAGAAAATATCATTCCTCTTTTGTTTTGAAAATCTTTTGTATGTAAATATTGTTAAAAAAGATGAATTGCATTTGATTTTTCTTCTATTTTCTCATAGGCGAAGGAGCCGGGGGGCAGGGGGCCCGACCCCCCCAATATCCAGACGGGGGCAGAGTATACTGCCCCCGCCAATATTCACAATGGAAGATGAAGATTTTTGGAAAGAAAAAATGAAAGAAATGGAATTTAACAGCAAACTTAATATAAAAGTGTATTTTGTGCTTTATTTAATACCAATTCGCCTTTTATTACGAACAATAACCAAAACATTTTGACCTTATCATCCCAAATGGCAATCTGAATACATCGGGTTCATCCAATGAAATCTCAGCTCACGGAAAGTAGTTTCAATTAACGAAAACAGTGATGCAAAACGTACTCCAAGCAGTCAGACTTTATATTGTATTTAAATATAAAGTCATGTTTTAGAATAGACGAAGTCGTGGCCGTGACAGCATGGTGGCTGTCACTTTTAGTTAGTGTCAGTACAATATGCTTTCTGCGTGGGATCGAGTCTTGACCTACCCATTTTTCTTTTTCTTTTGGTTATTTTGTCTTTACTAAGATACACATTATCATACGCTTTCTTTTAATTCATTCAATGATATTGATTTTGTAGATGCATGATTAGTTATGAGAAAGTTTAGGAACATTTATTCTTAGACCGGTCCTCATCTGAAGTTGCCTCCCCCCCAATGTTGAAAACGCTCCTACGCCTATGTTTTCTTTATTTGCAGGAACACTTTCTAAAAAGAAACCATGTAGATAGCATTGATGAAGACAGAAGTGCATTGAAGGTTGCAGTTAACTTGGACCTGAAACTGAACAAGCCATAATCAATATCTCAAGTGACATTTTATTCTACTGTTAAAGAACAGCAACTTTTGTAGAGAGTAGTTGGAATCTTTTCTTTCTTCAAGTCACAATATTATTGAACATATCCCTTGATAAAGCACTAGGAATCACATAAAAATCATTGTCTTGATAAATATTGCTGTTCTTTAACTGTAGAATAAAATGTCACTTGAGATATTGTTCTGTTTCAGGTCCAAGTTGACTACAACCTTCAATGCACTTCTCTCTTCATCAATGCTATCTAGATGGTTTCCATTCATGAAAGTGTACCTGCAATTAAAAGAAAATAGAAATAAATCATATGCAATTCATCTTTTTTAACAATATTTACCTACAACAGATTTTCAAAACAAAAGAGGAATGATATGTTCTTCAAAAGCTTCAAACAATGAATAATTTCCTTTGTAAAGGGCTTTAAATTGATTCCAAACTTCAAATCTGTTTGATTTAACTTAGAAATAAATCCAATTAATCTAATCTAAAGTAATCATTTATGTAGTTTCTTAATTCCTTACCCAATAAATCCTTATTTTAAAATAACAACTACAGAGAACTTGATAAAATCCTTTAACAAAAGGATACATTACCCAAATGAGCAATTGATCCATTTGTCAAAATAATTCCTTCCAAATATCCTTATTTATAGAAATCATATTTCAACAATGACTGTTGTTATATGCTATATAATGCTTTTTGTTTCATTCTGGATGAACACTAAATTCCCATGTAAGGGGGTGGGTTAAATAACTCATAAGACATAGCCATAACTCAGTCTCTATCCCTTAATTTGAGCAATTCTCATTAAGTAGTTCAGTTAAGTGTATTAATGCTATACAGAAATAAAAAACAACACCATCTCACTAGAATTTCATTAAAGCTATTATAGATCTCACAGATTGGGATTTAGACTGTCCTTTTTAATAAATTGTCTTCTACCAATAAAATGACAAAGTAGATTTCTAAAGTAACACAACACTGGATTTTTGCAATTTCCTAACCCTATTTATAACCATACAGAAAGAATTTAATATATATTTAGACTGCAGATATTGAAAACCGTTTGAATGGGTTTATTTTGTAAACAACTAGGTAAACTTGAAGTGTTTTGATATTTGTCATGTTGGTCTTCGAAAACATTAAACAACTGTTGCCACATGATGCTTACAAGGTCTGCAAATACAATTCCTGTGTTTATTTATAAACAATCTTTGCCTTAGAAGCGCCTTAAGGCACAAAGCTTACTTCACATTACTTAATGCAAACATGGGATTTTAGCAACTTGGAAGTAAAGAAATAAAAATGGTATTTGCATTCATGACAATGATTGTACATATTTAATGTTTAATATTTACTCCCAGAGCACAAATCTCGATCAAAGTCCCTTTAAACCCTTATAATCAAGATTTGGTTGACATTTCTACTTGCAAGATACGCAATTTGTAACAGGGAGAAAAGAAATGGCATCCATATTAAATTCTTTTGTCACAATTTCTTCGGAAAGATTGATGCAAAAAAGTTATATACATTAGAACCTTATGCTAACTGTAACGGTCTGGATCATAACATGTATTGTAGTGGGGGTCTTTTATGTGACATGTATTCACAGGTTAAAAAGGAAGAAATTAATGGCTCAAAAAGCATGTTTTTCAATATAAATGTATAAGGAGAAAGATGTGAAACGATCCAGGCAAACATTCTTAGAGAAAAACTGTGAGAAGTAGTTATTAAGAAAAATACAACGCTGATATCACTTATGAAAATAAAAGTGAAAGCACCTCTTATGTCGAACACAAATAAGAGCGAAACGTCAATGGATCGTAACGGAAAAGAGCGACTGTAGATAGATTTCTCACTTTATAGATAAATAACTTGGGTATATCGCACGTCTGATTCGGCTGTGTCATGTCTGTGCAGCTATGTGTTTTCTTCTACCACTGTTCCAAGTACACCGTAGGTGAATCGTTGGTGAGCAAATTTCCACGGCGACGAACCTCAACTTTTCAGCTTTGCACTCAATTTACATCCCAAATTATTAATCACTAGCGAAGCTTGCTAGCCCATTTCAGTTATTAATCGCTTCTTACACATGAAAGGTCCTGTACTAAGTGACGATAGTATTGAACTGTCTTCCATTGGGCAAATGGTTCCAAGTTCATAATTTGAAGCGACGAGGCGAGAGAAAATGGCGTCCATTAAAAATCAACATTGTTTTGGCGCATTGATATGTTCGATCAGTCAACTTATCTACACCGTTTAATTCCTTTTATCTCATTATAATTCTTAACAGAGGTTTCATTGCTTATTTTGTTTTACAAAGGTGTCTTGTTTGTCATCCTTTACTGTGAACTACTTAGTCTGTCAAGTTGACTTGTGACGTCACACACATTACAGGGAATTCCGTATCGATAAAAGGGGCGCCGAATGGTCTTTTCAAAGTCGGAAATTGACAGAAAGCAAACCTTTTGAGGCAAAAAAGTACTTATAAAGTATATAATAGATAGAATATTTGTTATTTTCGGCGTATGATCGAAATATATTTCATCTCGTGACCTTAAGTGATAAATATTGTCACTCGTGGCTCCGCCAATCGTGAAAATATAGCTCTTAAGGTCACTCGATGAAATATATTTCGATCATACACCGAAAATTACAAATATCTCTATAGGTCCTTGTAATCTTTTGGATTCTGTATTGTGGTGCTGCATCTGAAAAGAGTGAGACATTTTTTATCAAACAATAAATTTAAAACTATCAAACATAGCATTCAAATTACGAAATACATTTTCAACATGCCATAATTTCTATCGCTTATCTTTGGTAAAATAAAAGTGGGCAGGAGTCATGTAATATACTCTCTTTTAGGTGATATCATTTCTGAGAGTTGATTTCTATCTTGTGTTTGGTAATCTGTCAAGTCAGCCATCTATTTTCATTTGCAAAGTGGAAAGATATATTTTGTAAAAAAGGACCTTTACTTGATATAATCAAAACTATTGATTACTGTTGTTTTTCTTCACACGTTAACTGCGCAGTGTTGTATTGTGTTTATTACTGTGTCAACATTTTTTAAGTAATGTTACAGCTTATATAAGTTTCCAAAGCACTACTACTTATGCATATAGACAATGCAGAAAACCAATCGGACTGGAACGTGCACCCTCCGGTATCAACCACTGGGCCGAAAATGACCCCTTTCACAAAAACGCATAAAGTCAGCATTCCCTTAGTTTCGCTATAGAATATAAAGGAATAGTCTACATGCGTACCCATTATCTCCAATAATAACGCTTTTGTCTGGGTCTGAAAATATGAAAATATTTTCCACAAATAAAGTGATCTATTTTAGATAAAAAACCCAAATCCATTAGTAAAAAGCATGTCTTTGATCTACATAATCATCTTTGGAGACAATTGGCTGATATATGAATTAAAGCATTCATTCCAAATAAGCAGCAAATAAATATTTTGATTTTGAATTGTGAAATACTTCAGATCTAAGGTCTAGAGTTAAAACCTTCCTTTCATCGTTTCACCTTTTAAATGAACTTGAAACAGAAGACAAAAGAAACCATTGCGACAATAAGCGAAATGCCCTGAATTAGCTTCTTTATTGATAACTCTTTATTTCTTATTCGATACGCTACCATAATGGGGCTTTGAAAGAAAAACGAAATAATGTTGTTAAAAGGAAAACTTTCTGTTCATTAACAATTTAACTTTTAAACATAATGGTATGTAACTAAGACCCCTGTCCACTTTTTCTGTGTTAAGATCAATGTAGAGGAATGTATGAATTTTTATAAGAGGTAATCTCTTGACTAACATACAGAATGTAGATTTCAAGTCGACATTTGAGTATGAATATGTTTTTACATTTCAATTTTATACAAGTTCCGTAAAACGTTTGCTTGCTTCAGAACAGCATCTCTCAAACAAACTCGCTTTAAGAACAGCGAACAAGAAAATTATAATTGCCGTTATTGTGAGAATAAGATTGAAGGTCTATATCATTTTTTTTCACTTCTTTGCCGACTATATTCGGATCTACGTGATACCTATTTTCAACAAAAATATTATGTGCATCAAAGTAAAAAAAAACGTTTAATCTACTATTGGCACGTAAGAATACAGATGAAGTACGCAATATTGCTGTTTGTATTCTTTTCTTATCAAAAAAGAGGAACTTATCTCAATTCATTGTGAGTAAGAGCTAGTTGACTGAGTTTGTTCTATTATGGTTTTTGATTGTTATCAACACATTCTTATGTTAATCGTGTAAAAATGCATAACCTATGGCTGTGCATCTTAATCTTTATATGTACATTGTATTGTTAAAGGCCTATAAAAGGAGATTAATGCTATATTAAATTATATTATTTGGTAAACTTTTGGACAGATTCAAAAAGTTATCACCAGCAAACACCATCAGCACAACTTAAATGTGAAAGTAAACCATAAATAACCCAGATTAGCAAGTTTTATAATTCAGTTTTCCTGATTCTTCATCTCTGACCTTGACAGTTAATACACACATTTCTCAACCGACCATTCAGAATTCGTTATTTTGAATATGTTAACAAACAGGTAGTTGATAAACATGATTGAATTTGAGACAACTATATTTCAAGCACAAAATAACTTATTTTAAATGAATCTATTTAATAGCGTCTCAAAGCATTTCTAAACTAATTCTCATGGCCTTTTTGAACATAATAAAATGCTCCATACATTTTTTCAGTAATTTATTTGTACTCATCTCCTTCGATGTGCCTTTAAGGCTGATAAGGTCACAATTACAAATAATGCTTTTTAGAATTGTAAACTTAATAAGGTGTGTTTACAGTTAGTGATATAACAATGTAAGTCAAGAAAAGCCGGGTGATGTTTCGTTACTTGTTGAGGTCCAATGGTAATAGCCCTCTGATATGCAACTCTTATGTGTTCTATAAAAACAAACTCATTCTGAGCCCATTTACGGTGCATTCTACAAAACACAGACTTAAGATCTGAGATGCCTTACTTTTAATTGTTGCTTTTGTAGCTTCAGGTCCATGTGCACGACGTGCTCTTTTCAAACATATTCCCCGGTCGTGTTTTTCCGAGCTGACCACGATAAAATTCGAACAATTTCAAATGTTAACAAGTTTGATTGCTGTCTTAACAAATTGTTAATATGGGACTTTGAAATATCTATCATTAATAAAGTAGGGGTTAAAAAGCATCCTGATATTTTGATCATGTGTGCAGTTCAAATACGCATCAACCCTATAAATGATTTTTACTGACCCCCCTAAAAATCCGTACAGGGTCAGCCGCACACCCAATCTGAACACATCGGGTTTATCCAATAGAAAACACCTCTGAAATAATAGGGATGACGCCATATTGTTTCCCGCGAGAATGACGTCACTTTCTTTCGTTTCTAAAAATAGATCTTGAATGTAAAATCAAAAAAGTCGTTAAATTTGATTGAGGAAACAAGTATACATGTCACAACAACAAGTTCGCCATTTGGTATGAGTTACTGATCAAAAGTGATTAAAAAGGATGTCCAACACTTCCATACACATTGAACTACTTAACGTGCACGCTTAGAAAATGTGTTAATTGGCGGATGCCGATTTACCCGAAAAATTGTAACCCTACACTTATATCCGAGGTGTATTTCACAGCTCACGGAAATACCCGATTAGTTCCGATTGCCGCACACCTAATAATCGATTTATTTTGTCGACCTCTCTTTAGACGGATTTTACCGTTTCATGTGGGTCAAATCGGACACGATGAAGAAAGATTCGTAATATGCAAGAGTGGTTTCCGGACTTCTGTTTTTTGATAGATCCATGTCGTAATTTTCTTTCCACACCCCTAACTACTTGAACATGTCGACCACAACAAACACGCTCTACCAGAGTAAAGTTTCCGCTACGCTCCAACATTTATATGGTGTGAAACCAACGATTAGTTAAGTGAAAATGAACAAGAAATATGCCATCAGTGACATTGCATGACGAAAAGTATCCATTTGCTGTAACAAAGGGTAGGAACAAGGACATCATGTTCTATAATTAGCAACAGGACCTTCACAGAGTAAAACAATGGATCGATTAAACTTACAAAGATCACAATATTGGGTTTAATAATTTATTCGTTCCTTATTTAATAAACAAAACCTTGAGATTAAAGTTCTATACATCATCATTAGTAAATCCATTTCCAACAACGACAATATTTGTGAATTTGAAATTGTAACACTTCACACCGTCCGAACATCGAACTGTTAAATTGTCCATCTTTCCGATCTGTTTTAGTTTTAGCCACAGGTCCTTTTTCTTCCACACCTAACAATCTGTGTCGCTTACAAACTACATTTTATCATGAGTGTATCTGTTTTAACGCACACTGGATAGATGTTGCAAAATGTAGGATTAAACTGTCCATACACCAAGTTGTCAACAACACTGCTCATTTCTTTGGTAGTACATCACCGAAACAAAAGAGAGGTGTAACAATTTTCTCAGTTATCAAATCTTTCAAAGATTAATTCCATGTGCAAGTTCCTATCCCAAAATCCAAATTTACGCATTAATCACTATTTATAAACGTCTTTATCTAAGTAAAATGGATCAGAATAATCGAAGTGGTGGTAATCCAACAATGGAGGTCGATTCATCTTGAAATTGACAATGTCGCATGTGCGGAGCTTAAATATGTCACATGGTGACCCTTTAAATGTTTCTTACTAGCCCTCTATGGTTTTTTAGGGGTTCACCATGTAACGCTTCTTGACCAATGAAATGACTGGAAATACGAGGGAGGCGAAATAAAGTTGATTAGATATATAATGATACAACAGCGACCCCGTTGTTCATAAAGATTATTTCTTGACAACAATTATATTTAAGTATGCATCTTTATAAAAGCTTACACAACGAAACAAGAAGTAAGGGATATCTATCAATATACTTTTTTTAATGTTCACATTACTCCATAAATGAAGATCATTTTTTACATCAGTATTTCATATGTACTAAAAGGTTCCTAAAATGAGTATAGATTCTCTTTCATTTCAGGCTCAGACAGAGACGCTCAAGTTTCCGAAAGTAAACAAAGTGTTGTTACTACTGTTATAGCGCCTTGTGTATTAGTCAGTTTTGTTATAGTAGCCGTTGTTATCATCATAAGAGGAAGGCGGAGACAAACCATGGCGTAAGTATATCGCGTATTTAAGTTAATAAGATAAGCACTTATCATATCAAAAAATAAAACAATAAATGTCAATTATCTACTATCATAAATTGTGGAATATCTTCTAGAACATTATATTTTCTCATTGTGTTTTGGCCAATGTTCCATTCGATAAAGAACGTTTTTTTTGTAAATGAAAAGTACGATTAATACTTTCAAATCATGATAAATAAAAGAAACGACATAATCATGATTGTATTTGTACACGCCATGCATCCGTTTATTAGTGAATTGCCCTTTACACCTGTCATAAATTCCTATTTTTAGAGATTTTGAACCGACTTGAAATTAGTTTAACGGTAGCATGTATAAAGACGCATTAATGTTTGATTGGCAGTGAACAATTATCCACTCTGCTCTACATTACCATAGTCCTCAAATAGGAAGAAGAACATACTTGCGAATCAATCAAATACACACCTATATATAGTTCGCATATTTTGACAAACAACAATGTCCTACTTAAGTTTTGGAGAACACACATGCTATGAGACAATTTGGAAGATTTATAACGGAATAGCTCTGGTAGTCAACGATGTATTGCTTCAAAGTATTGCTAATAAACCAGCGTAAAACTCACATATTTGAATTGAAATCGTTTAATGATAAAATTTCATTTATATCTAGCAGAGAGCATGTGACGCTTTCACAGACCGATGACCACACTGGTAAAGTCACAGAAAACGACCAACATGCCAAAGAGGTGAATATCATTTCTTCGATTAACTATGAAAAATCTTGTAAATCAACATATCTATAAAATATTTCCTGCATTGCTTAGCAAACAACAAATGCACATCAAGTAAGGTAAAATCGTATATTATTATCAATATCATGAAATACATAAGAGTTGAATTCACATTACATTTTCGAGAAAGAAATGTATAGAAGGAAGCAACGACGAACGTCAAAACAAGTCGCTTGTGTATAGGTTGTATCAACACCGTAGTATATCATCGATCCATTATAGATTGTAAGTCGTTGGCTTTCTATTTCCATTTGAACATGTGAAATATGAAATATATCACTTAAATATGTGCCCATGGAGTTTTTTCTTAATAATGGGGAGGAAAGGTTTCATGATGGATGGGTTGAGGCCAACAGTTGGCAGTACGCATTTAAAAAAAACACCACGTAATGACTTGCACAATCACAGTTTTGATAAATTCTTCACTAAAGATCATCGGCCTGTTTTCTTGAATATATCTTAAGCAGGATTGATAGATAGTCTGGGTTCATCAAAAGAGGATACTTTGCCAAATCATACTAAAATCGTGTTAACCAATTATGTAGCTACAGTCTTGCTCGAGTATTCACAAACGATGGTTAGAATGTTTTTCAAAACCATATGCTCGTAAAACCTTATAGAAAAAGCAGAAGGGCCAAAAGACAGGTTACAATATCAAATCAGACAGAACTCATTGAGCCACTCTGTAAAGATATACTCATTGTATCAAATCTTATAAATCGTGTAATCTAGCAGCTGCATTCTTAATTAAGGCTGACCTTAGTTAAATGAAACGCATTCAGATGCAATAGAATCGACTATTGAAATTGGTAAGAATATTTTGGTCATTTGGGGTTGGGTTAAGATAGAAATATAGGGTCACTCGGTCGCACCTGAGTAATGTTATTGCATCTCTAGCAGCCACAGCCATCGTTAGGTTCCACGTAAAAAGGTCCTATATAGATTCTTATCTTATTTAATCTTAGGTACGTCAATGTTGGAGTTAAAGTGTAGGCCACTTCTTTAAGTTTTATGAACTTCTTTCTATCATTTCCTCGACAACTTATCTCTTTCAACAAAGGTCAAGGTGTTGATATTGTAAATTGGCCTGAAGCAATAAAACTGGATGGGTATTCATATAATGAACGTATGCTGTATATTCATCATCATGATCTTGTGGTTAAAGCGTCCGTCTCCGTTAAATCCGCTTAACGCCTGGCAAAGTGATAGAAGTTAGGAGGTGCTTGGCATAATCAGTAAAGTGTTGCATAGGCCTAACTGGCTGGCGTCTTTTGCTAGGGGTGACGATATCATAATCAAAACATTTACCTTTACGTGTAGGCTATCAAACAGATAAGAATGATAATGCGTTTGCTCTGAATTATGCACCTTTTAGGGGATAAACACGGCCTTTATAACCCGTAACGGTCCATAAAATAGGTTATGGCGATTTGCGATAGAAAACGGATGTGAGCTATTGGGCCATCACGGCCATTCTAATTTTCAGTTTACTGGAGTAACAGATGATATGACGCACGAAGAGGTCATGGCTTGGCTACATTCAAACGATTTTTTAGCATGCAAGAAACATCTAAAGAAATACACAGGTAAGATAAGAAATGTGATCATTATAACTCGTGAGTAATGTATAACTGATGGTCTGCATGAGTCTCAAAAGATTACTACATGATTCGTGAATAGAATGATACGAGTCACTGCAGGTCGATGGATATTTCGAGAAAAACGAATAGTATTGATGATTGTGTTTTCTTAACCGTGTTTGTGGTTGTTGCAAGGTACTTGTTTGACATCATCAAAGTGAATCATGACATAGAGGCTTGCATGGGAAGTCAATTCCCGATAAAGATACAATTAAGCATCGATAAATTCATCTTCGTATTTGCTAAATGATTGATGTGTATGTTATTAGGGAAAGACATGTTGAAACTTTCAAAGGAGGACCTTAACAATATGTATGGATCAGCTGATGGGATACGCCTCTTCAACAGGATGAGACAACGGTATATATTTTTTTATCATAAATGCAAACGAAAAGAAACGTAAACTATTGCTGAGAAATTGTACCTAACATGGCTACCTGTTGCATGTTTTCGATGTTAAACATCAATTTCAATCAATCCATGAGTATATCTTACGCATGTTTTGCTACTATGGTAGCACATTGACTACTATGTATTCTTATCGGTTGTGGATAAAATCCAATAATATCAACTCGCATTAATATAACACAACATAATCGAATAGTTGTTTAGAGCAGTTGTACAAGTCATCATGAAACTCAGTTATAAAAATACAAAATGGAAGTGTTTCTTAAATATATGTTCACGTGTTTTACATGTAAATAATCTGATCCTATAATGCTGGTGTAAACCAGCGGCATAATACATTTTAGACTTTACCATCTTATTCCAACGTTTCACACATTTACAATTCTAAATGCGGTTTGATGTACAAATCCTTAAATGTTTTTAATATTTAGGACTTAATTTGTTGAATGGTTTTAATATTTCAGGACAATGGACACTTTGGGACATCGGTACGATTCAGAAGAAGATATAAATACAAACTTCGCAGAATTCGATGTAGCATCACGAAAACGTGTTCCTTTTAAAACATCGAACTGAAAGAAGCGCGCATACACTCCTCTATGGATTAATGGGTAATGACACTGTATGTCACCCACAATTCATTTACGATTATCCAAGATATTGCTGAAAGACAACCTCAAACGATTGCAGCATGTATTATTTGCGTGTTGTAAAGTTGGAATACTTCATGTATATGTATTGTTATAAGGATTACGGGAACATTAATATCAAGTTGTAATGTCACTACGGTCCGGTCTTGCTTCAAAATATGAGTTGATAAAGATCGATAAAAGCAAAACGGTTCAATCCCTGAAACCTGCAGACATGATTTGTGTGAGGTGATTTCTTTCTGATACCAACAAAATGCTTTTAAGCCATTTTCAAACATATGATGTCAATGGATAATATCATTTATATGTTATATGTAGCCGAGCTAAGAAACAACGAGATCAGTAATTATAAGTATTAAATATTTTAATTGAAATACATATTCGTATGGCTTTATCGTACACCCATAACGCGACATTACACCACTTATGTTAAGTGTTTCTCTACATAACATTCTCAAGATGGATACATCACTAAATAGTTTGGATAGAAAAATGAAGTCGAATATAATCGTAAATTTAATTTGCAATATCCCTTCTTTCTAAAAAGTTATCAATTATGAGGTCGGTATTGTTGCAAAGACAAAAACGACAATGAAAATGGGTCACTTTATACAACATATGGACAAATTCACTTTATAAAATATCGGGGCGAATTCTGAAGGTCGAACAAGTGCATATGTTTTGGGAGGGGTGCTTGCTTGTTTGACGAGCACTTCATATACAGTGGTTATGTTCTAAGTCACCTTTTAACAAAGTTTTACAATAGTACCCGTTGGTATTCGTACATCCCCGATACCACGATTCTTTGATTTTGTACGCTCTTGATATCATAAAGCAGATGATAAACAATACCATTTGACACACCGATTATGTTTACTCAACAGATGGCACTAAATGTTTAGGGCTAAAACTCTCTCAATAGTTGTTATCAATATTGTGAGAGTTAGTTCTTTTATCAGAAATAGATACTTGTATCAAAGAAACAAGGGTATGATAAATGATATTCAATGATGATTTCGAAGTACATGTACCCTCGAATCCTAGTAGCCAAAGGAAGTCTCATTTATAACCTTTGGGTTCCAACGTTTGATGCATATTTTAGATAAAAGATGATTTGATAGAACCCTGATGACTTTCTTGTAGAAATGCTAGTCCTGTTTTGAAAGTTTTTTTTGAATACCATTCGCATACGTTTTTGTTTGAAATATAAGAACACAAATACTGGTGCCTCGTACAGGATTGAGACATTTGAAATATCCATTGAAGTATATTTTCTAGGAAGTTAAGGGACCAACTTGAAGTTCTTGCATGTACCCAAGGGAAAACTACTATTTTTAATTAAGTCTTTGAAATACATGATTTAACATTTAACCAATGGGAATCCAATATATCAAACGTAACAGGGATATGACCTGATAGGACATGATAGCATAATCTTTCCTCATGAAAGTGACACAAAATAGCGTATGTGCTTTTTATATTAACAACATGTGCTTTTGATTGAGTATGGCACATATACCTTTTGTCAAAATGTATAACATAAGAATCGACAGTCTTACAAAAATGGCAGTGCTCCATTCTTACAGAATCATTGGTGAGTCATTTTTAATCTTTCACTAAAATTCTGGTATTTACCGTTTCGAGGGAAATCTTAGGTAGAGAAGTCCATGTCTCTGCTCTTTGAACATGGGATAATTCTGTAAAGCGTCTTTGTCACACAAACAGCATGCAATATCTTCATTCAAATGGAGCTCGCGGCCTTTATGTTTGATATTTATGGTACAGAACCATAGACTCTTAGTGTTTCTTTTGATTTGTTTTTGTGAAATAACACTATGATTTATAGTTCATTATGCAATCTTAAGAATATCTATAAACAATCATAACATATATGCTTAAGTAAAAGTGTGCGATATACACACATGTGTATTGTTTAGGTTGTCCTGGTTGAACTAAAGTGATTAAAGTATTTTAGTCCCGGAGAATATTGTTATCCATAGTTCATTAGCATCGTAAAATATTCATATTGCAATGCACAGTTTGTCAATTCGCAACATAACATATTTCCTGCTTATAAACACGTTTCGTCTTTGTCGAATTCATAAGTCGCATACACTCTATTTGAATGAATGGTTGGACCTTTTGTTTTGACACTGCCAATGTATACGGTATAGTCATAACTGTATATGCACTACGAGATTGACGAAAGCCTTGCATATATTATGGACAATAATGTGGATTGTATTAATTTTCGTCTTACGAAATGTCTGTCCATCAAAACCGAATTTCAATCCCTCGCATATACCGAGGAACCCACATACAAATTTTACACTAAATTATGCACTCATACAATCATTTGTTACAACCGAATTGTGTAATCAATTATATACAGAAACCATTCTATCTAATGTTAACAGTGAACACTGCACTTATATGTATACACATTCTCATGATTATTGACTCAAGATACACATATTTACTCAAGCAAGGTAGATTTATCTTAATGTAACTTTTTAAATAACATCTCTGTATAGTCTTCTTAATTTCTTCATCAATTAGACTAACATTATCGTTGACAACCTAGATAAGAGAACTGTCATTAATTATCCACACATCCAAAACAAGACTGATTCCCCTAATGGAAATAATAGAGTTTGAAGCTATGCATTGTGAATTTGTTTTATTTGTATTGTATTCTTGTTTATAATAATATTCCTTTATATATGAATACTTTTCGAGAAATAAAGATATATATAAGTTTATCAAAGGATAGTCTAGGACTGTATTATGCTCCCTTAACTATTATGGTCCCGTCTCATATTGGCATATGGTCTCTGACAACGAATACGACAATCATTCATTTTCCTGGATCTCCTGACCATCAAGACCCCTTTTCTGAAGATCATGATCTTTGTTATATCCCTGTTAATCGAAAGTTTCCGTTTGGTCCAATAGTTTTCTTATTTATCTAAATGTTCTTGTTATCCTCCTGTCGTTTCTGAAATAAGACGATCTGCAATATCTGCAAATATGATAAGATATTTACTAGTATATAATATTCTAGTATAAAACGTAGTAAATTATTTGGGAAATACAATTTAATATCATTATAAAAAGAGAGAATATGACCAGTGAAGTTATCTCCCCTTGGAACAACCCAATGGCACTACAAATCCTAGCCACACATATTTTAACGTTAGAATGCATTGATCGTTTAACATCAAAAAGTTGTTCGTTTATTCTAGACTTGACTAGCTTGAACCATAACGAAGTTCTTTAGATGCTGGCATACTCCTTTTTAAAACCAATAAAGCACACAAAGGTTACTTTTACATTTTAATTGTTTTTCTATCGAAGCATTTAAAGTGAAAAGAACTGCACAAATTGTGCTGTATCCCGCTTTCAACCCAAACTGTACTCCCGATAAAATGTCATAGTGTTCACTATTTCCACATATATTCACTTCGGTTTGTTTGCTCATGTAAGATTTTTATTCATCAGTTACCATGTCAACAGCCCAGTAGTGTTTTGTGATGATTAAAGTGACTAGAAAGATGGCTTTAGCGTGACAATTCGTATTATTTCAAACAATAATTCTCTCACAATCTTACCTGGGACCTTTTAACGAATTGAACGGAGGCCCCTCTATGAACCCGTAATATATGCCGGGATAAAAACCTCATCTTGACTCTTTTCTGATGTGATTTAACTTGATATTGTCTTAGACATATAAACTTTTTTCATTTGCATATACTTATGATAACCTTTATTTTAATCATATAAAAAAAGTCATTTGATTCAAACATTAGTACGAGGGTCAACATTACCGACCTACAAACAAATTTGACACGAGTCATAAATTGGTGTTTTAGAAATCTTTAGTAAGTAGTCCTACCATTTGCATCAATAAATGTACGACACCGGGCCCTCATAGATATTATGAAGCGATAAAGTTACTGCTAAGGCATACCAGTCAATATTTATATCACATCCAGGGTTAGATTTGCAATATTACGCGGCTGTGGGAAGGCTTTTACTTTCATTTTAAGTGAATCACAAGCATGGTCGATTGGAAAGTGTCACTTTTAATAGCGAAAAATCTTATTAATGTTTGAATAAGTTGATTAAATCGAATGAATTTTTGAATATCTTTTCAATTAAGGTTGTCATAAGTATATGCAATTGTCAAAAGTGACTATATGTTTTATTCCAAGATATTAACGAAATTCATGTATCAAGAGCGCATTTAGAAAATCGGTTCAGTATATAGATCAGGCGTAGCCCTCCTCTGATTCTTTTTGCAACCTAAAAATTGTGAGTTACACGAAATTGTTATGCGTATCCATAGTCTACAAAGGTTCCCGATTAAAATAGCAGAGCTGCCACTCTGACACATATGGACAATGGCAAAATGTGCATGAATTAAAGATTGCCACCGGGGATATTACGTAGAGGTTTCTGCGAGATATATACCAAGGGCCACACGAGGAACTGCAATTAAGATGGTCGGGATTCAAATTCACTGACTTTTTTATACGGTTATAGTGAAGAACATTGTATTTCAACTGAAGCATATACAGCTCATGGTTGACAAAGAATATAACAATAAATTCATCTTCGCATACACTTGTAGGAATGGTAAATATACATACAGACATCCCCACACCCACCCCTTCATCCCCCACACACCCCGCCGACACCCACACCACGCACACACACACATACATACACACGCTCAAACACAACAATACTTAATGTAGTTAGGTAGAAAATGTTTTAACGAGAGTTTCAAATATTTATTCATATACATCTATTCATATATACTTATATACATATACATACATGTAATCATATAAACATACATATTATCTAGGAACTTTAATTAATTGGTTATGAAAATACCGTGATGCTAGCTAACTATCATCTAACGTTGGTTGTTTCCGGTTAAAAGCTTTAATACAATATGAAGCAAGTCTGTACTGAACTTTTTTTTATGTCAGATTTCAAAAGCTAAATAAATATAAACATGCAAGGTCGATTGATATAGTTCTTAGGTATCAGATGCTTTCTTCTGTCAATTTTAAAATGGACAAATTATTATAAAATGGTACTCATCCTAGAGTTCAGATGAATTACATAGTGTACTTATTCTTTGATTTCTAGCTATTTTTGTGTCGACCTGTTACTATATTGAGGCTATGAGATGATTATCTGATTTTTGCTCAAATCTTTCTATACTTTAAAAAGTTCACTATATCTAGATATGATGATCTTTTATAAGTTAATTTTAAATCTCTAAAAAGCGTCATTGACGAAAATACTTTATGTTCTCATGCCATCTACTAATGTATATATATCTTTTAAAGCGCTCTCGTAATAAAGGTACAACTTTGTTCTTATTTACAGAATTTGGATACAACCAAACGTCACGAAATCCTGCATTTTGTAGAATGTCTCGAACTTTAGATGAGTAATTTATGATATTACCGTTTCTATCTACATTATTTCTTTGATTTTGCGTTAATGTTTCAGTATACAACTAAAAGATTTATCGCTAAACAAGCTAAGCCAATATTTCACAATACGTATATAACTTATAATTAAAATTTATAAAGGGAATCTTCCAAGCTCGGCATATATAGCAAGAGAGGATGTACTATTTCTAACATCCAAGACCCATTTACAAAACTTTCCATGTACTGTTTCTAATTTTTCTGCTTTCAAGTGACCCCTCATTTCACACCCAAAGTTAAGAATTGATAATACATTTGAAACAAATAAATCAAACATGATATTTACAGATACTTCAAGATTGTTTACAATGCTGAATAAAGAATACATGGCATGTAACGTTTTACTCTTCAAATCATTTGTTGCTGGCAATAGCAAATGTAATTCCTTTATAGGAAGCCGTCTGCAGCAAACATGATAACGTTTCACTAACGTCACAACTCCATTAACTTACAAGCCGATCTGAGACGATGTTGTCACTATTCATCCTTTCAACATAAAATAAAACAATATATTGGGTTGATGGATTAAGAAATTGTCTTATCCATATGTATATATCTTCATTATTTGAAGATATTATCAAGTAAACCATAGTTGTTTACAGTCAAACGGATTGACTCAACAGAAACGATGACGCAAGTGCCATCCTTATCTGGCTCTCATAAAAGATTAATGATTTTTGTTGCGTCCACCGTATTGTACGTTTGGGTCTTTCAGGTCTCGAACTAAAGACCACTTTTTACCAAGAGTAGTCTAGGATTGTGTTATGCTTTCTAAACAGGCTAGTCTGGGTACTATTTCAGAAACCCTTAACGAATTTATTTTAAATATCAGTATTTTCAAACTAAATGAACACGGCTATCCACTTTATATTGTCTTACAGCAGATACTGATTTGAGACGATATCTAAAACCGACCATGCTTCGACTTAACCAGAACAAAACATGTATTTGATCAGTCTGTGTATTATCAAAACGCCTTTATATTCCAATTTTATCACATTTTGAATTGTCGTCTGCAAACTCATTCAATTTGGTACAGTGAAAAACGTGTTGTTTGGGAAAGGGTTCAATCATCATGAGAACCAGCAACATTTGGTGATGAATCAGGTATTTGTTTGAATTTTTCTTTACTGTAGATAAGGAAATTCCAAATAAATTGCTTAGCAGATCTCAAAAGGATCATTCAAATACAACAAATAGCTCTGTTGTAGCTTAATGGTTTTTTGTTTAACTTTAAATTAAAAGA
Organism: Cerastoderma edule; assembly: GCA_947846245.1. Lineage (NCBI taxonomy): Eukaryota > Metazoa > Mollusca > Bivalvia > Cardiida > Cardiidae > Cerastoderma > Cerastoderma edule. Next base: position 33,535,307 of record OX401404.1, read on the forward strand.
ACAAGATTGTATAATTTTTCATTAATATTTCATTGACCTTTTTTCCCACATAGAACACTGCTTTTTTATATGTATTTGTATCTATAAAAGAACTTAAAAAGAGTACTGTGTGCAATGAATGATTATTATAATGTAAGGGTGATAATCAGAAGGCAGGGTTAGTCCATGTTTTCTAATTCCTTGCTTTAACAAATTGGTTGAAAATAAAGCCACAGCTTGATATTTTCATTCACCACATCACTAGTTCCCTGGCCCTTATCATTTGAATAGAAAATAATCCTTATATTTGGAAAAATATGACAGAAACATAAATGATAAACTTTTCAAATAAAAAATATTAACAAATATTGTAAGATATACATCATTCAGTCTTTTATCATTTTTTTTACAAAATGTTGTTTCAAATTTTAAGCAATAACAGATATTGATTCAAATTTCTTTATCAAATAAATAAAAGCAATTGTGACAAGGAAACTTTTCTCTCTGAGCCTATTTCCCTTTGTAATAATTGGTTTAAAATGTGTTGCGTATTAAAAGGTTTACCTTAAATACTAAAAGACAAAAAATAAAAAAAAGTTTTAACATAGATGTATGTAAATCCAACTCTTATTTTTGGTTCCTTCATACACATGCAAAAGAAATTGAAGTAATCACTCAAGTTACTGTCTTCCATTGGTCTGCTGCAGGCTTACTAAGCAGCTTTAATAAGGTATTGGTATTCCTTCTTTCTCATTTATTTGATTGAGTTGGGAATTTTTGAAGGCTTTTTTAAAAAAAAAAAGATGAGACACATGAGACAGTCTTATCATTATAGAATATTCCATAGTCCATCACAATTTTTCTATATTATTGTCCTTTGATGTTGTCAGTACCAACTAACACTAAACACTATCCATTAAATAGAATAAATCATTGTGAATGTAATTTTTTCTTCATGAAATAAGTCTTTTGAAGAGAAAACTAAGCTTTTAAACTTTTCACATATCAAACATATAGGTTTATGGTATTTCCATGTAAATCTTCATCTGTTTTTTTATTATCATCAAATCCATGTGATCCTCATCACCGAATATTTTGTTGTTGTTACCCACTCCTTACTCTGCCAGGTAGTCATTAGATTTGGCTTTTAAAAGAGAAAAATAAAAAAATATTAATCTTCTGTCATTACTGGCCACATTTAACTGACTGATTTTTCATTTTTTATATGAGTTTTACATCACATCAACATTATTTCAGTTATTTAGCGATGCCCGACTCTTAATGATGAAGGAAGGCCCTATACTCAACTACCCATAAGGGCTGGTCAAGCGGGCATAGCCATCGGCAATCCATAAGTCAGTTGGGAGATATAAAAATCCATATCCCTCTCAGGATTTGAACCCACGCGCAGAGGGGCCTTGTGATTTCAAGTTCTGTATTCTAGCCATTACGCCAAGGAGGCCCCGACTGATCATTCTTAATTGGTATCATTGGAAATAATTATTTCCCCTTGGTAATCAATTGAAGCAGTAATCTGACAGGAAAGAAAGAACTGATTGATGATAAAAATCTATATTTCAACCTGTCTTGATTTATTTTCTTCCATTCTCATTCAAACCAAGGTTTTCAAAAAAATAAAAAAGGATAGGTCAATAACAAATTGTGAGTAACACAAAATTCATCAAAGTTTATGTATAATTATTTCTATTTACAACAAAGTAATAAAAGGAGGACAAGTTAAGAAATCCAACCTTTGTCAAACTTGCTTGTTTCCTGAATACTGTGCTGCATATCATATTATGTAATTATGCTATAATCTAATCAGAGATGTTTGAATTAGAGAGAAAAACCACTTTGACATTTGAGAGATTGCTCATTTGTTATAATTAGATTTATATTAGAGTCATTAACTGACACAGGTCCCATATGGGTCCTGTCCGTCAGTGCCGTACCTACATTTTTCAGTTCTGGAGCAGCTTTCCTGGATACCCCAGTACTAGGCTAGGGCTCTGAAGTGACTTGCCAAAGGCCATTCCCACGAAACAAGAGGTCTTGGTGGGACTGGCCCCTGACCCCACCCCCCCCCCCCCCCCCAGTTCTGAGTCCACCACTTTTACCACTATCTTCTATGTTTATGACACTTATGACACTTTGGAAAGTTCAAAGGGATGTGAGATAGAATATGTAGATCTACTTATTTGTACTATAAAACGAGTCAATGTTTATACATGTTTGCATCATCTTTTCTTTGGAAGCTTGTTTGAAATTGTCATATTTCCAACCATCATGCATTCTGTAAAATAAAGGAAACACAACTAAGGCATCTATTACCCTAAACCTTTGCAGTTTGGTCCAAAGTTCTCACTTGCAAGAAAAATTCATTGTTTGGGAATTACATCATCACTGGAATCGAGTATAATAAGATACTGCCAAACGAATAAGGTTGCTTATATAACCAAATACCTTACAGGGTATTTCATTTTTGGAATAGGAAATTCATGCTGTCATTGTTATTTAAAATATCGCCCCATAACGCTATTGAATTGTAAAGAAGGTAAATTTCAAAGCTTCAACAATAACAAATAATCCATGTCCGCAACTGACGAGTTGACATCGTTGCTTTATTGGTCAGCATAATAGTGTATTCCATCTACACGATGTGTACCTAACGCTTTCCTTACGCACCGCGAAAATGACATACATAAACATTAGATTTATTCTGCAGGGTGTAATCTCTGAATAGAAGGTGTTATTTCACCGTGGAGTGTTGTTGGACAAGACACATTTCTGACCTAGTACTGCAAGTAACATGTACTATAATACTAAAGAATGAGTGCTGGAGTTCTGCTTACAAGAGAGAAGTCTTTTAGAGGGATGTTTGTTTACATTGTAGGAAGCATCTTCAGCGAGGCGTGACGAGGGCTCGCCTTCTCGATTGTTCTATGACAATTTTTGGTGAAAATGGTCTATTTATGTATGCTGTTTCATAACGCAATGAAAGAGTACAAACAGTTATCTTACCTACAACCAGCGATACATTGTCCTTTCAAGGAGTTGCACACTGTGTCTAATTTAAGGTTTGAAGCGGTGGCGTCGATCCTGTTGTTCATGTTTTGTTCTTCGATAGAATGGTTTTCTCACGATTGGCGGGAAAAAATCATGAGTGGCAATGAATTATGTAGAACCAGTCTTCATTCCGCGAATGGTTCACTTTTGGTAGATATAAAGTCAATGTTTGACAATGAGGTTATGTAGAACCAGTCCATTCCGTTTTTACTTGGAGACGATCCGAATGCAATCGGGATGGCCGGACACATCTCGAGTAAGACTTCGGGAATTTCCGGCTTCGCCGGGCACACCCAAGTCAAACCCAAGTTTTCTCCTTCAGGTCAGAATCTGCCTTGATTTAGCCCTTCTTTGTTCTATACAAAAACAGTCATTTTGGCATGTTCACAGTACCTTCCATGAAAAGATTCAGAGTTAATCCTTGTTGTTTCATTATTCCACACTCCGTTCCCAATCAGAATTCAATAATCTGATATGCCGAAGATCAGCTACTTTTTTCACTTCCGGCCATTACTTTTTACCTACCTCTTAAATCGCATGCAAAAATGGGTGGGTCAGCGAAGGACGTCTCCCTCAGCGCTTCGCCTTCCGCGAGAAGTAGTTCTGGAAAATACAACAAACCAAGGGTTTAAAACATGGCCAACACACACAAAATATCAAAAACAGTCAAAAACACCCCTTCTTATGTCCATAAAGCATAAAATCAACACTCAAAGTATCATTCTAAATTTTCAAGAACTACTTTTTACTGTAAAACGACCTCCGGAAGTAATTCTTCAGTGTACTCTGACCAAAATAAAAATCAAAATCTCAATACATTGCTCCGATAAATTTTTCTTAAGTTTCTAAGCCAATTTCAAGTAAAACGGAACCAATCGCAAGCATTTCTATCAATATTTCACAGATCTATGCGTGTCGCAACAAAGTACCTAGATTTGTTAAAATGGGGCTCGGACCTTTCAAAATCAATGCGAAAAGAAGGTCTCATAAGATCGACTCTCATTCATTAAAAAATCTATGAATTCTCACCAAACCAGAATTTTCAGTTTGGAAACATATTGTTCTATCTAAAAATGATCTTTTTGTCTCTTACAGACTGACATGGGAGTAATGGGGTAGTTAATTTATCCAAAAAAGGCGCCTTTTTTCCATATTTTTTCAACATTTCATATGTTATTTTCAAATAAAAACATAATATTTATAATGTTTTGTCATTAATTTGCATTACATATAATACATAAATCATATTTGAGACTGAAAAAAACCACTTGGTCCAAGGGTGAAAGAATTGAGAGGGAATGGTGTTGACTTTTCACACCTTTCACCCCCATATCCCACATCCTCTACCTGCCACCCTGAGCTGATACACTAGTTAATGTCATGCCCAGTCTTACTGGCTTCTCCTGAATTCTTGTCAAATACACTGTAGGACTATATAACAAGATCATGGCCAGAACAAAGCCATTCAAATTTAAGATTTCTATCTGCTACTATGGCCAAAGGAAAATTAAAAAGACGAGCCGCAGGAAGCCTTTACGAGCAGGGAAAGGCATCTGTTCCTACCCGAAAGAGACGTGTTGAAGATGATAACCAGCCCGGAACAAGCTCAGCTATTAACGATCAGACCGAACAAATATCTGTAGTTAAGCAGAAGCCAGTACTTCGATCCGAGACAAGAAAATTACAGACCAAAAACCATGAATTCCTTGGAAACCGCATTATTGATTTAAGCCTGCTTTCAACAATAATGAATGAAGTCCTCCGCTGTCACCAGAACTTCCCTGACCACTGTGAGAACATCAACCTAGTGCTGCAGAGCGAGAGAAAAGTTGGCTTAGGCTCAGACCATCAGTTTGCTTGCCCATCATGTTGCTTTGTATCACCAACCTGCAAAACCTACAGATCCTGTGACGGAAAAGGGCGTGGGGCGGCTATTAATATGTTGCTGGCCTCGGCTATACAAGACACATCTATCGGTCCACACAAGGCAAACATCATGCTGAGTTCACTAGATATACCACCACCTGCTAAAAGCCATCTCCACAAACTGACCAGTGTGGCAGCAACAAAGACTATTTCGTTAAATGAAGAAGACACGGCCAATAAAAGAAAATGGGTTGTAGAACAAAACCGACTTACCGGGGCAAATGATCCACGCCAACTCGACGTTTCCTTCGACTGCAGATACAACGCTAACAGAATGGTATCTTCTTTTAAGCCAGGCCAGGCAGCATCCCAGGCATACCGGGTTGCAATAGAAAACCACAGCAGCTACAAGTATACAACGACCTCCGGAAGTAATTCGTCAGTGTACTCTGACCTTCAGATAAACCGGAAATATGTTTTTTGGCTAATGGTATAACCGGTGTTAACATAACTTGTTACTCGTACGTATGTTACCGTTATCCTCTATCCAAGTGCTGCGCGCTTTGAGAAAGCGGTATGAAACCCATACAAATCCGATTAAAGTTCTTGATAACACAGTTATGTTGTGGGCGCATGATGCGTGTAATAATTGGATAAATATGCAAATAATATTGTATACGAATAGAACGGCTTTACACTGCAGTTTATCGATACCTCAATTCTATTGATAATATTTGAACCTTTATTTCGAATCAGAAAACAATACTCACTGGTAATGTCGTGTCGTCGGACAACCCAAAGCCCCTTTAAAGATAACTTCAATAAACATGTTTAACCGATGAGAGATTTGTTCCTTACCCTTGCCAACAGTATAACGATTTGGAACCCAAATCTAACCCGTTTGCATGTGAAAAGAAAGATTGCCTTTGCAGATATAATATTCTCAAGATCCACTTATTTTTACAGATATTATCGTTAACACTGTCATTGTCAAACCCAAAGCAAAAGCTTACGCGATTGGAAGACTTTAAAAATACACAAATATGATTGGGGTGAACACGCACATGTCTATCATTCTTGTAGATCCTTGCAGTTAGATTGTCGTTCTAGGATTACATCAGTATGCGTGATTTGTGTCTGTTTTTAACACGGATCAGAGGATAAAATAACTTTACCATTGTCGTAAATAATTTAGTTGTACTGTAATGCGGCGGTCATCCGATTTATAAGTTTGGCTGCCAAAACCTTATTGAATTTGTTTACGAACCTGTGCCAAATTGGAGTAGACGTACCTGATTGGTTGCTTAATTAGCCAATCATTGGAGAAATGCCTTTTTGTTTAATGTGTTTGTTGAAGTTCGACCTTGCTTTAACGATTGTACAGGTAAACACCTTACGGTATTTAGTGTTCGACTCCACTGAACTTCGATATGAAAATGATCATTTAACATGAGTAAATCAGTGATTATAAAGAGTTTGTAAGTTGTATAGTGAACAAAGGACGAGATGGCTTTTAAAAACAATTCGCCCCTTTAATACAGTGCGTTAAGGGTTTTTTCTTCACTGTTTAGGGTTGATTCACATAAAACAAACATCTTCTAAACGACCAGATGATACAGACGACAATTTCGTACGTGTTTCCTTAAGGCGTTGAATTATAGATTATCAACCCTCATTGATATCCAAGATTATCGACTAGTCTATAAAGCTATGTCTCCTTTGATCATATGCTTGAACAGGAGTTAAATCAGGATCAGCCATACGTTTATAGAAGAATTCTCTCTATTAGAAAGCTCAAATGATTTTGTTAAGTAATAACTGTAAAGAAAAGCTTAAAAACTGATAAATCAACAGAGCTATGGATAAAGATATTAATTTGTCTGGACCTTTTTAAATCATAGCACAGTTTAGGAAACGTTTTAACGCGTAAAGATAGCTGGTCACGATCAACTTATAAAAGTGGGGGAAATCTTTAGTATAAGGTTTCGAACTAAATACCCCTATTTATGAAGGGTTGTCGATGGTTATATTTTATACTCTAAATAGACCGAGCCAGGACATATTGTACAATCTTAACGAATCTGTCTCGAACATCACTATTCCAAGGCACAAGATTAAGCCCTTCTTGTTTTCTCAGAACAGAAAAGTACAGAAAATATTTTATTAGAACTTAAGCATATAAGTTCATTGTTCTTAAAATACAATTAACTAAATAACAATGAAAATAGTGTCATTTCATATATACAATCCAACTTAAAAAAAAGCATTGCTCTGAAATAAGAAAACAAAAGTTCAAATTGAATTATAAGAAATCATGATGACAAAGTGTATAAATATCCATCGATGCCTCGCTAAGCTGAAAATTTAAACTAAGATTAAGTATTGAATGGAGAAATCAATGATGTTTTCAACAATCCTAACACATATCTAATTACCATTTCTTGACATAGACTGATTTCTACTTTGTAAGGCATTTTTACAAAACAGTTGAAGGTTTGTCAGTATTTTGATGTTTGGAGAATTAAGCAGACAAATAAATTTGTGCACATTTGGTCGTTCAATGTAACATTTTTCAATATAGTGCAATCTTAATCTTTTAAAATAAGGGCAAATTAAAATGAAGTGATATTCGTCCTCAATATGATTTGATTGACAAAGTTCACATATTCTATTATTCAAGTCTATTCCCCTATGTCTACCACTGTCTATAGATAAGTGAAGATAATCTATTCTTTGCTGTCATATTTCTTAGTGACCTTTTCCCTATCCGATTTAGGTACTCTGCTCTACAAAAGTTTGACTTTAATACTTTGTCAAGACGTAAGGAAGAATAGTGCTGGATTCCATTTTGACATCCCTTAATATACAAATCTCGAAGTATATTTGTAAAAACTGGAATAAATGCATTTAATGCCGCTGATTCTGGGAATAGCCAAACTTCTGTGAAGCCTGACGAGTTCAGTAAATGTTTAACCTTATTCGTCAAGTTGTTGACATGCGTGAATATTGTGGAATACCTTAAAATAACCAAACTTTTAACTGCAGTAACATTTTCAAATGTGCTTTGGAGTATACTAATAAAGCCTTGTCGAAAACAAGTTGCTGCAAATGAAAAATCCCATTAAAAATGTTCTTTGAAAAAAAAAACATTTATTTAATTCGAAAATGGTTTAATTGGGGTAATAAAAATATGTTTTTAGATAAGAGTACGAAAAAATAAATTACTCTTGTTAACTAAATGAAGATCGAAATCGTTTCAACATTTTGTAAAAAACCGATAAGGTCCTTGGTAATTGTCTTAAATAATACGCCATTTATCTATTCATTCAAGTTTGTATTTTGCTATTTGAAGGAGGTCGTCCGACGGCAACACATTGCTTAATTGTTTGCATTATTTTCTGATTCGATTCAATCATAATATAGACAATCGTCAGATTTGACGAAAACAATCGTCCCGTAGAATTGCTCATTATGGAAACAAGCATATTGTTGAGATAAACCTGAGGTACTATTCGAAAAAGGAAATTGTTTCTTCGTCTTGTTAAATTTCTATCAATACGTTCTGAGACAACTAGGATGCTTTCAATTCAGCACGACATCGTCGTCAAGGACTTAATCCTATTGGACCCTTTTCTCCAAAACTTATGATTAAATTATAATTAAACAATTTATAAATGGCCTCAACCCTTGCTTTGAATCGTGAACAGTGACATACTCCAACATGAACGAACCAATTTAGCAATCATAAATCATTTCGATCAAAGGAATTTGAAGGACGTCTACCACAAAAGTGTCATTCAAGTTGATTAAGTTACTAAAATGGAAACTGAAAACGAATTATCTAAACTATCTAAAACAAAATACAAACAACAACAGGGTTTGGTGAGAATTAAAGAATTATTTTTCTGATTAATTGTATCGTCACGTTTCTATGTATGAAGCAAGAAATTAATATGCTAAATTTCTGTTATGAACGATGTTATTCAAGAACCAAATGTCTCATATTCCATCGACTACATCGATAAAACGAAATGTCATACAACTGATAACGCACATTGTTAACTGGTTATGCTTTGTGAGTGAAAAGCAATAATAGTACCCTTTTCTTTTTTGACATGCTTCATGTAGAACGATAAAAGCTTTCCAAACATGAAGTCCTAGATTGCATAACATAACGTTTATTAATTCAGACTCAGATAATCGTGTACTCTTAGCTCGGTCGCTCAGGAACAATCGGCTATATACGTATATCAAGCTTGCATAACCGTTAAAAGGAGTGTCGTACAGATGGTGGCTTGTAAGTAACAAACGTTATATTCTCGGCTCTAGATAGATAGACATTTACAAATAAGATGCTGAAAGCTTTCGTTTCTGTTAAAAAAGAATAAAAAAAAAAATTTGAAATGATCATCAACAAATGTCGGTGCTTCTATGGATAACTCAGCTTATTAACAGTTTTGGTATTGATACATGACGCAACCTTTTAGTGAATAAGAGTATCTACCAATTTCGTATTCTGGTCCTAGAATATCTTAGATTCTTTTGTGGTCTCTCAGGAAAGATATTATTCATCATTGTTTACAAAATAAACCGGTTAACCCGTTACCAAGCAATAACGACATTTAACGAGTTTGTTGCAGACCACTGTAAAAAAACACTGAGGAAAAAGGAGAAAATGCTCGAGACTAAGATGTTCTCATCACGAGATGAAATATATTTTGAAATAGTCTATTTAGTATATACTTTATAAGTACTTTTTTATACCTTAATAGGTTTCTTTTTGGTCACAATGAGCATATTCCATATGAAAATAAAGCATTAGAATGCCTCCAAAAAGCAAATTTAGAGTTATCGATATTGAGAACATATTACCTGGATCACTAGTCTCGGTTAGTGTTCAGTTACCAATGAGAATCGTAAACAGGTACAAAACATATCGGCACGTTATTCACTTCCGCCTTGATAAAGCCCGGGTATGTATAATGTAAATCAATCAGTCTCTGCTTGATAGCCGATAGAGGTGGTACTCTTCAGGAAGGAAACGGTAGGATTATACTTCATTTTAATCTGTATAACGGAGTTGTTTCTTACAATTGGCAGCCGTTCTCTGTACAATCTTTGATCAAGCTTTAAAACGTTGTGACAAAATAGTTATTTTCCTATAATGAAATCTTGAATAATGGATATAAGACAAAAAAAAACCATCGAAGTTAAGTAACAACAAGATAGATCACGCCACATTATAAGGAACTCTGAGAGCTACCGGCGCTTGAAATTAATAACAATTATGTCTCTAACCTATGTCAAGCTGACCGTCTGTCTGTCTGTCTGTCTGTCTGTCTGTCTGTCTGTCTGTCTGTCTGTCTGTCTGTCTGTCTGTCTGTCTGTCTGTCTGTCTTCTGTCTGTCTGTCTGTCTGTCTGTCTGTCTGTCTGTCTGTCTGTCTGTCTGTCTGTCTGTCTGTCTGTCTGTCTGTCTGTCTGTCTGTCTGTCTGTCTGTCTGTCTGTCTGTCTGTCTGTCTGTCTGTCTGTCTGTCTGTCTGTCTGTCTGTCTTGTCTGTCTGTCTGTCTGTCTGTCTGTCTGTCTGTCTGTCTGTCTGTCTGTCTGTCTGTCTGTCTGTCTGTCTGTCTGTCTGTCTGTCTGTCTGTCTGTCTGTCTGTCTGTCTGTCTGTGTCTGTCTGTCTGTCTGTCTGTCTGTCTGTCTGTCTGTCTGTCTGTCTGTCTGTCTGTCCGTCCGTCCGTCCGTCCGTCCGTCCGTCCGTCCGTCTCCGTCCGTCCGTCCGTCCGTCCGTCCGTCCGTCCGTCCGTCCGTCCGTCCGTCCGTCCGTCCGTCCGTCCGTCCGTCCGTCCGTCCGTCTGTCCGTCTGTCCGTCTGTTTGTCTGTCTGTCTGTCTGTCTGTCTGTCTGTCTGTCTGTCTGTCCGTCTGTCCGTCTGTCTGTCCTTCTCTCGATTTGAAAACAAATATATTGACAACATAACCGCTCAGCATAAAAACGTTTTTCTACCTTGATCGGATGCGTTTGTGTCTTTGAGAGGTTCATTTGCTGGGTCCGTTTCAAGACTAACATCAAATGTTTTAATCTACGTCAAGAAAATCTACATCAAGATGAAAAGTATCATTAATTATAAACATATTCATAACAAAATGTATTAACCTTATGGAAATAATAGTGATTAAAGCTATTATAACACCCCGTTATGTAATAAAATTGCATAATGTAATAATTATTACAAAACGGGTTGAGATTTATTACATTTTGCTTTTTTCGATGCAAACTCGTTATGTAATAAAGTTGCAATACGTAATAAGTTTTGAGAAACAAGTTCATTGTTTTTTTCAAAGCGATTTTTTATAGACAAACCCGATTTGTAGTAACATTCATAATTGTGACATGGCGATATTTTCACACCACAATAGGTAACATCTTCCAAGCAGAAACAGGCTTATAAACAGAAGCCAAACGTTATGAAAATCTTTGTTCGAGCAATTGTTAAGCTAGGAAACCTTGCAAATGACTAAACCTACTGGAAACAGTCAAGTTAAGAATTTGACGAAGCCGAAATGGGCTTTTCAGCAAATTACAAGAACTATTTAAAATTTCGGCTTTAGCGTTGAAATGGTCAGAAACTAATTGCAAATGGCAACATGTACCAAAAAAGGCAAACAGTGATTCTTGAAAGCCAACTTGGGCATATCAGCATTTTGTGAAAATATCAGGAAACTTAATTGTTCGCGATAAATGTTTCAGATAAGCCACATATATATGGCTGAAGCTTTCGAAACGATACACGTAAAGATATTTTTGGCTGGATAAGGCTTATCAACGATATTGATATAGACTATAATATATTTTTTCTTTCGTAAGTCAAACACGAAGCGATTGAATTCGATCAAAATATGACAAGAACCGTTGATGAACAGCAAGGAGCAATAAGACTAATTGGCTGTTCTAGTAATTTGATAGTTAGGTTGAGCACAGTTATCAATGCTATGATTATACCAAACATAGCAAATATCGTACTAAGACTGTCCGATGACGAACTGAAATGACGACTTCAAAATTGGTAACGCTAAAGTTTTATTTAAAATGCAATTCTCTAAGTAAATCCGTTTTCCTACAGCGTTGCATTATGTAATAATTATTACAAAACGGGCTGAGCTTTATTACATTTAGCGTTTTTCGATGCGAACCCGAATGACCCAATGTACCGAAAAAGATTAAACAAAGTAAAACAGAAAGCCGAAGTGTGCTTAACAGCAACAAAGGCGATTTTATTTATCTGTTCTAGCGCTTATATGGTGAGAAATTTTCACAAATAACAGCTGTTTTTATTATATTTTGCGTTTTTCAAGACCAACCCGTTACGTAATAATCTTGCACTACGTCATAATTATCACGAATCATTTTTTAGTGACTCTGTCTATGCAAACCCGGAATGTAATGAAATTCATATTTATTTAATGGTTATTTTTCACAAATAAGAAGGCTCTAAGTCAAACCATTTTAAAAATGATGTCAGAAAAGTTATGAAATTGGGACCTAAGATGATGACTCTTTACACATGTGTGAAGTGTCATACCAGTCCATAGTGTAGTTTATGAGATACAGTGACGTATTCAGACTTAACCATGGTTATTCTAAGTCATAAAGGCAGTAATGAAACCTGGTCAGGGACCTTAGAATATAACCCTAAACTCATGTGTGAAGTGTTAGCACATTCCGTACAGTGGTTTTCCGAGATACAAACTTGCAAGTGAAAAAATTGACCAAAAGTACAAAAGACCGCTTAATTTGCTTAAATTTAAAACAAGAAATATGAAACTTGCTCAGGAACCTAAGATTATGACCCTGAACATATGTGTGAAGTATCAACATATTCCATACAGTAGTTCATGAGTTCTATACAAACTTGCACGTAAAAACTTAACAAAGGTGTGACGCCGAGCGCGACGCCGAGCGCGACGCCGACGCACAGGTGAGTAGTAAAGATATCATTAATTTTCGAATAGTCGAGCTAAAAAGTGATAATCAAATTGACTTTTCATTTTGAAATAACAACCGTTTCGTTCACTAAACAATGGTTCGTGTCTACTCTTTCAAGGTTTTGATCAAAAGCGAACAATTTTTAAACTTATTTTGCCCCTTTAAACTTAATAGCGTTTGCATGTATTTATCGGTATTTGACAGTTATGTATTCTTATCAAATTTACGGATTGGCATCGGATAATGCAAAGTGTAATAAAACGCCACCCATGTTGTAACAATTTTAACATACTTCAGCAGTATAAGAGAACGGCTTCACTCAAAGAATTGCACTTTGGTGCCCTGCCATTTGCGAAGTTTTTCTCACCATATTAGCGCTATAAAGATATATGCAGTCGTATTTGGTATTTGCTGATAAGCCCACTTCGGCTTTCTTAACTACTTGGTTTAACTTTTTTCGAGACAAAGAGTCATTTGGATGTTATCCTCGCTTGAAAATAGCTCAAACAAAGATATTTGTAACATCTGCCTTTTGCTCATAAGCCTCTTTTGGCTTGGAAGAAGTTACCTTTTATGTGGAAATGTCACCACGTTACCAATATGAGTATTATTTTATACGGGTTTGCATCCAAAAATTAACTTTGTAGAATATCAATCTACTTCGTACATTTTATTACATGATGCAAGTTTATACCATATCGGGTTCGCATTGAAAAACGCAAAATGTAAGAAACTCAACCCGTTTTGTGATAATTATTACATAGTGGAACGTTACTAAAAACAGCTTTACTTAAAAAAATGCACTTTTGTGCGTGCTGCCATTTGCGAAGTTTTTCTTACCTTATTAGCCCCAAAACAGACATATTCATAAAGGCGTTTTTGAAATATGCCCATAAGCCCATTTTGTCTTTCTTAGTTTCTTATTTTAACATGTTTTCGGTACATTCAGTCATTTGAAACAGTATCCGCGCTTGAAAATTGCGGACAATCAAGTTTTCTAATATTTTCACAAAATCCTGATATGCCAATGTTGGCTTTCAAACATCTGTGTTAGCCCTTTTTCTGCACTCTTTGCCATTTGCGTGGGTATCTGACCATTTAAACGCTAAAATCGACATTTAAAGTAGTTCTGGTAATTTGCTGTTAAGCCCATTTCGGATTTCTTAGTTACTTAACTTGACTGTTTCGAGTTAGTTAAAACATTTGGCATAGTTTCCTTACTTGACAATTGCTCAATCAAAGATTTTAGAAAGTGTGGCTTCTGCTTATAAGCCTATTTTGGCTTTTTACCTTTTGTGTGGAAATATCACCATGCAACCATTATGAATTTTACTTCATATCGGGTTTGTATAGAAAAACTCACTTAGAAACATCAACCCGTTTCATAATAATTATTACATATTGCAGGCTTATCCAGGCTATATTTCATTACCCTTTACGAATCCGTCTCGAAAGTCGGTATATCCAAGAGAAGGAAAAATACCTTTATTTATTGTCAGATACATTAGGTCTGACCTATCTGAGACCATGTTTCGACTTTATCTTAAAAAGAACTGATTGTGGCGGTTGTTTACATTTTTCAACATAAGACGTATCGTTTATATGCAAACGTTTTACTAAATCGGTGTTCCCAAAGAAAACGTTTAATGTAGTACATGTATTATGTTCTGTGTTGCTAATTTCTAAGCTCATTTTCATAACCTTTGCGAATCCATTTGATGGATTCAAAGTACAAGTTCGGTTATCAAGTTTGCACATTATGACTGTAAAATAGATGTTAATATAAATGGCCATGTGCAAAGAGTTCTGTTTTATCCTTCCTTATATAGTACCTACGATAAATCAAATATAGCACGCTGTGACATTTTATTCCTTTCTATGCTTGCTAAAAGTACGATATACGAGCTACTTTTCTATTTTCCATTGTTTTTTATCCAGTCTGTCAATTACCTAGATAAACAATGTATCGTATCAGAAAGGGACCCACACAATAAGCATTGTTTGGAATGGGTCGGACGATACCCCTCCCCTCAAATGAGAGAAGACAAACTCAGATAAAAGGATTAAACGGTGCAACTTGATTTATGGCAAGGTTAGGGGGCAAGCTCATATTTTAACAGAGTTTATAATTATCCTTATCTTAGATTGATGGAGAGGGATTGACTTTTCGTCCTTTTTCGAAATCACAGCGTTTAGACCCCCTAGTTTAGACCATTTACGTATGAAAAAATAAACCAGATGACAATTAAAGATACATTATCAACAATAACTATTTATTTGAAGATATTCGAAAAAACGCCATCGGTCAGCTCCCAAATAAATGCCACTGCCGTTGGACTTTAACTCTTAGAATATTGGGTATTTTTGTCGTCTGCTTTCCAAAACCTTGAATATCTGTTTAATTTTGATGAGGAAGGATATTCAGAGTAGTAAACAGGTACGATCACAGGCCAGCCGCCAATTCATTTGGCGGCTGGCCTGGATCTAACCTGTTTGCATAAGCATGAGTCGGTTCCAGCAATAAAAGGGTTAAGCTCTATGTTTAGTTATTCCACATGGAGAATTGTAAACTTCATAAGAAAACATGCACATGTAAAATATTTGTAGTAGATCCTCACTATATGGACGTCTTTCCACAGATTTTCTTTTTAGAATTTATAGATATTAATATTCTTTACTAATATATCGTTATGCGTAATTGCATTCTTTTTGCGTGGTTATCTTGTTTTGAATAACTCCTTTGCTGTAACGAACATTAAATGGTCATAACAACGATTTAAGTGCTTTATCATTATTTATAGCGTTGAGTACATGGCGAATTCGATATCTTGTTTATTGTACCATTCATCAAATATTCAAGTGTGTCTGTCAAAATATATCGATTCTTTTTTAAGGAACTTTGTATGAAGTGTGGTAGACAAATCTCATTTGTTGTTCTTTCCTCTTGCTCACAAGAATGCGTATGGTCACACATTGCCAATTGCGGAAGACAGTACTGTTTAATAGGGTAAAACTACAAGAGAGAACAATTCACCAATTACCCACAGACAGTTTATTGCTGCAGGGAATGCTGAGATATAAACAAGTCCCATGTACTCCTTCTAACATAAGATCAAATTCATATAGTGGTACAGAACCATCTACCTTTGGCAGTGATGCCAATACATGACTTTCTACTTTTGACATTGATACCAAAGCAGAACCATCTACTATTGATATAGAGCCCTATACAAAACAATATACTTTTGACATTGAAACAAGTACAGAACCATCTACTATAGACAGTGATGCCGATACAGGGCTATCTTCATTTGACATTGATACAAATACAGAACCATCTACTTTTGACATTGATACCAATGCAAAACCATTTAGCTTTAAATTGTAAATTTAGGAAATCCCAAAAATATACGTACAATATACTCTACCACATTCTATCTCGTTTCTTTTTTTTTATCTCACAGCGGAATAATTGGTAAAGAAAAACGAGTCGACCATGAAGGCGTGTGCTTATCCCTATTACGATGACGAGATCGTAAAATGAACAGTGTAGACCTCAACAGCGTATGAAAACAGTCTAAATATTTTCATAACTTCTCTACCTTCTTCTTAACTTGAGAAAAAAAAACGTCCTTGCGTACACGGGTTATGAATTCATGTCTTATTAAAAACCAAAGATTGTTTTTTATACCTATTGCTGTTAGGCCTATTCGACAACCAACGCTTTACCTTTTTCTGCATCGCCTAAGGGCATAGATTCAAAGTTTTAAAATGACACGTTGTGCGTGCGCGAAATGAGCACCTGGTTAGAGAATTGCCGTGAAAAACATCAGAAATTTAATCATTCATCTAACAACATCAACCTTCAATGTTCAAAATGAAATTAGTCTTCGTTTTGATTGGGTTCCTGTGTTTTACGAAATTCACCCGACATTTCTCGGCTTACCCTTATCATATAAACATGTTACCGTTTCAGTTACTCTATGGAATGTAATCTAAGTATCTTTATTTATATTGACAATTATTCTAGACCTTACACAATTAAATGCAATGAGCGCTTTATGTTTTTAATATGAAAGCATTTCTGAAAAAAAAAGATCGATCATTGATTACGGAAGTACGCCAAAAGTAAAGTAGTCTGTTTTGATTAGATATTCTTTCAGCCAATCATCGTTAAGAGATATGTCTGTTGAATTTATGGGATTTCGACATTGCTCTAAGTATTGCATATGTAACACTTAAGCGCACTTACTCTTCTATTTACAATCGATTGTGATAAGCAAAACTCGAAACAACTCCTTGTCAATATGGGTAGTAAACACTTCTTTCGTATAATATTAGTTAATCGAATTTATTAGTTCTCTTACCATTCTACATATTTTCTTAAATAAACTATCTTACGCTTTGGAATGTTTCTTGAAAGCAGTCCCCGTTTGAAGTTTGAAGATTGAAATTCTCAAAGTGTAGTAGATTTCCTCTGTTGATAACGAAACAACAGCTTAAAAACAATAATATAATGTGAAAGTAATGTTTGGACAGTCACATCTGCAACTGTGGTATTGTTTTATTACCAAAGGCATGATGATTTAAAACTTTCTTGATAAAAAAAAACTAGACCCATTTACATTTCATTCCTTTTCCTTACTATCATATCTAAGCTAGTTTTTTCACATGTAACTCTCTGTTTGTTTCTCGAAGGTACCTTAGTCAACGTTTCGACTAGCAAAGAGTGTTTTGTAATGATCAAACCGATGAGGAAGGCTTTAGATATACAAGACGTATCATTGCAAAAGTTCTCTAGCAATCTTAACTGGGACAATTTATCAAAATATGTTTGTTTAAACTTATTTATTTTCCATCGCTTGTGAAACAAGTTCTTGCAACTTAGATTAATCACTCTCGGTTATACTTCCTAGATACATAATTAGTAATCGCGCCGAATATGGATAATTGAAAGTTCGCAAGGCAGATCCCACTTTACATGGGATTAGAACCCACGACCCTCGTGTCCAGAAGCCGACGCTCTACCCCTGAACCACCGTCCTCCACAAAATATCAAAATATAGAATGTAGTGTTGAGAACAGATCTAGGAACGAATTTTTATCTAACACGACTACTTTTTTTTCCTTTTGGGGGTTTAATTTTCATGCTTATTTCATACGAAATCTGAACGTTAACTTTTAGTGCACTTTACATGTATCATGTAAGGTAAGCCTAAGTTTATTCTGATATATGAGTCAATTTAGGAAAAAAATGTGTTTGGAGAAATCGTAGTTTATTACTCCCTTTTTCCGAAAACGTGATATGTCTCGAGCAGTTTTGCGATGACGTCAAAAATGACGTCAAAAAGTGGTTGCCATTTTTCTAAGATTTGGAAGATTCAATTTCATTGAGAACGGGAGATATATACTCTTTATAAATGAACTAGATCTACAGAACACGGATTATTGCATTCGCACATGTACATTATCGATTTTTAACAGTGAGACACGCAACAATACATATCGGTTTACCTCTAAACAAGTTGCAAGTATGCGAATTGAGGGCCCGAAGAAATGTCAAGTCACGGTACATACCTAGTGTTGGGAATCAGAGCGAAAGAAAATAATCCATTAATCAGTACCAAAAGTCACAACAACTACTCTCAACAATATATTAGCTAAGGTTTATTCTCAAATTTTAATGAACAGTCTAACTAAATGGAATGAAAAATATAACATTATATGTAAAAATCAATATGTTATCGAAAGGGATAAAGTACAGAGGACTGTATTTTCATCTTGCATTCTGTTATAGCAAAAGTGGTACATTCGGGGAAAAGATTATATACAGCTTTCATAGATTATGAAAAATGTTATAATAAAATAAATACATGTAGATCGTTACTATGGAAGCGACTAATATCTGAAGGTGTAAGCACTATAATGACTAATGCTATAAAAGCAATGTATAATAAAGTAAAATCGTCATGTTGAACTTAACAGATTTTACATCCAGTCGATATCAAGAATGGCTTGAAACAGGGAGACTCGAGTCATCTCTTTTTTTTTGTAATGTTTGTTAACGATGTTTTAGAACACATTAATTCTGATTTAACAGATATCTTTACTATTGAGGAATTGCGGTTGTTTTTTATATTATTTGATGATGACCAGGCTTTATTTGCCTCGTCACCAGAGACTTTGCAGCTAATGCTGAACGACGTTGAGGTTTATTGTAATCAAAGAGATTAATGTTGATAAGATAATGATATTTGAACGAAGTAGACTCCCAACTGTACATACAGTTTTACTTTATAATAAACAATTAGAAGTTGTCTCTTCTTTTAAATATCTGGGTGTTCATCACTTTAAGAATGAAAATTGGTCAAGAACACAGCAAGAAATTGCTGAAAGTGCAAATAGGGCATTGTATAACCTTTTTTATATTTTTAGCAGATTCGATTTTAACATTAAACAAAAATGTAAATTGTTTGATTCTTTAGTACTACCAGTCGCTAATTATTCATCAGAAATATGGGCTTATCATAAATAAAGTTAAACAGAAGTTGAAGCGATCCACATCAAATTTTGCAGAAACATTTTGTGTGTCAAAGGCTCGACAAATCTCGTAGCTTTATATGAAGAATTAGGTAGAGTACCATTACATATAAATAGAAATTGTAACATGGTCAGATATTGGATAAAGCTTTTACAACTGTTAGATAACATTTTAATTAAAAAGGTTTAAAACATAATGAAACATGATGCAAATAATGGTATCAATTATAATGGTCTTAACTGGGCATATCATTTGAAAATATTGTTAGAATCCCTAGGTTTCAGTAACATATTGATGCTGCAGAGTATTGAAATGGTAAATTATAGATGCATCAAACAAAGAATTTATGACCAATATTATCAAAGTTGGTACTCAAACATAAATAACTCAGAAAAATCAGTGTCTTACTGTATGTATAAACAACAATTAACAAACAACAAACAAACAAATATACTGTATACCGTTTACTGTTTTGTTACAGCATGAAGGCCTAAACCTGTTACTTCTACTTTCACACGTATGATGGTTCCTGTACTGCTGTAGGATTATAAAATATTGCAGTACATGCACTGCATGTTGAGATTATTCTCTTTCGATGGCTTCATCCTATCAAATATTTTAAACCCAAAATCTTTGACTGAGTTTTTCTAGGGTTGCGTGGAAGTTTCTCCATCTAGTAAAAGTTGATAAAACAACAACAAAATTGAAAACTACAAAAAAATTAATGTTTCTAAATATAATGTCTTTTGAATGAAAAGAGCTAAATTATGCAGAAACAGATAAACCAAGCCAATCAAAAAGCGTTTAAATCATTTAAGAAATATTCAAGAACGACAACTTTGTCAACACTAATTCTGATTAATCATGATTAAGGAATGATGAATGACTAACCAACTAAATAGAAAATAAGAAAATGCATATTGCCCTTTACTCGGAAACACACTAGGCATACTCTTAGACCCATGAGCATCCGTCTTATCAAATGAATAAGGCAATAGAAATTCTAGCCCATATATATATTTTGAAATGTAATTCACTTTCATAGTCTGTATCAATACAATGGAATTACCATCTCTCTTGTTTAGAAACAAGCAGATGGCAGTATGTAAGGGAGAGGAATCGCGAATATAAATGGTAACCTTAAAGAGGATGCATAGTGGCTGAGATAAGGTTAGAACCTACTAATGGTAAATATGCAAGGATAAACTTAGCGATGGCTATTTTATGGATGTAGTCCACACAATATACATGTTTGGAACAAAAATTAAATAACAATTTGCTGTTGCACTAAGGCGGTTACTCTCGTGACATTGGGCAGACGAGTTGCCAACATAATGTTTGCCTTTCAAAATGAACAGTAATCTGTGCCCAATAAAGAGTTGCAGATATCAATCACGTATTCTCCCAAAGATAATGTAGTGTAAAGCAAACATAATAAAGGTACGTAAGTTCGCGTGGTAATGAACATATTCAATATAAACATGAAGCATTCGAAATACATTAAAAGCACTGTTTAACAGTTATCGATATGAAACAAAAATACAGGTTATCACGATCACTTGTCTAACTTGGTTTTCTTATATCGAATGAGAATTGTAAACGGCTACGACACGTATCGGCAACTTATTCACTTCCGCCTCTATTAAGGCAGGTTATGTCTTATGTACACCAATCACTCCCGGCAAGGTGACCATTAAAGGTGGAACACAGCAGGAAGGATACGGTCGGATAATAGTTTGTTTTCATGTTTTGTTCAAGTTATTTCTTATATTTCTTATAATTAACAGTCGGTTATAAGTAGGATTCTTAATCAGAATTTGAAACGTTGCGACAAAAAAGTTGCCATTAAATATGATAATTTAACTATATGAAATACTTGTTCAAATGGCAAAATATCTTTACTTAAGTTCAGCAACATATCTATAGGTTGCACGACATTTTAAGGTACATGTACTTCAACACCTTCCTGCATTTGAATATAAAAACAGTCCGTCCGACCGTCCGTCCGTCCGTCCGTCCGTCCGTCCGTCCGTCTGTCTGTCTGTTTTTGTATATGCTTAGTTAAAACTAGAAATTCTTATACAATACAATACAATACAATACAATACAATACAATACAAAACAATACAATACAATTTTATTTCAGTAAAAAGGCTTCCGGCCCACAATACATATACATATTACAAAATACAAATCAAAATCAGATATGCCCTACACTATCATCAATAAATTATGTGCTGTTATGTTTTAAGGATAAAAGGAAATCAAGTAGAAATGTGCTCTCGTAATTTTTATGCAAAGAAAGCTAGGGTTTTCAATGTTGTTTCGTCATTACATTTAAAAACATTGTAAAATTTATCTAAGTTTGGACGAACTTTATACCAATTATATAAATAGATATGACGCATGTCTCCAAACTTTTCACATATAAAAAATGCCTTGAGATGACTTGAGCATTTAAAACGAGCTAAGGCACGTTTATAATAAGGTTTGATGTCAGAATTAATATATCGTTCTACATTCAAAAGTGATTTGAAATTTCTATAAAAGTCACATTTTGTTGAGTTACTTATGTCACTATGCCACGTTTGTAAAGAACAGTCCGTTAATCTCTGTTTAAAAAGTTTACAAAATTGGTTTGAGTCCCCTATTTCTTGTGAAATCCAAATAAAACCAAAACCTTGTGAAAAAGAAATGCTCATACTTTTATGACCCAATTATTTCTACCAACTGAATCATGTGTTTTAAGCATGTAATAACATTGTTTTGGGTATCTGTAGTTTTCCATTTCAATAAGTCTTACCCAATATCTTACAAATTTCATATGGTAATTAACTGCAATAGGGAAATTTTTGCATTCACCTAAAGCCATTGAGTCGTTTTACAAAGTATGGATGGAGTCAATTTCGAATCAACTTTGACATGTGCTTGGACATTAGCATACATTGATACTAGGATGCGAAATAAATTACCCTGTATCCCTTTTTGTTAAGACATGTAAACAGTTTAGTATGGTTAAGTGTGTCAAAAGCTTTTTGAAAATCAACATATAAAACATAAAATCGCCCTCCTTTACGTGATAAATATTTTTGTATCATACTTTGTAAACAAAAAGAATTGTCAATCGCTGGATAACCTGCTCTAAAACCAGATTGACACTCATCCAATATATTAAATTCTTCTGGCCAACGTCTACGACGATCATTATAATGGACGAAAATATCTTATATAACACATCTAATAAGGAAATCCCTCTATAATTATTTGGGTCTGCTTTTGAAACAGATTTAAATATTGGTATAATAACAGAATCACACCATGAATCTGGGAATACCCCTGTATTTAGAATCTTATCAAATAACAACACGAGAAGAGGGCTGATTTCATATATGGTAGACTTATAGAATTCTGCACAAACACCATCCTTCCCATGTGCTTTTCCTAGCTTTAATTTATTTATACCTTTTTGGACCTCATCTAACGATATCTCATTATTAAGCAATGAGTCCATGTCTTCATTAAAAAACGAAGGATCATCCCTTATGTTTAATATTGAACTTTCTCCCACATTACATAATAAAGATTCAAATCAGCCATGTTCTCGCTGTTATAGTGTTAGGAGTATATGGGATTGAATTTAATCGCGATGAGCCTTTAAGAATAAACTAGAAGAATTTTGGATTAAGTCTTGCCTCAACTAAAGAAAGCCTCTTTTTAGCCTGATAGAGATTCTTCTTCTTACGGCAAATCGCCTTGAATTCATTCCTGCAAATTTTATAATCAATGAAATTGGAATTGTTGTTTGTACTACGACGACGTCAAGTTTTAAATACTTAGTATGTTTAACAGTCTCACACCGCGAGTTCCACCACTCTGGTTGTACAAAATCTAAGCATCTATTTGCACAATTACTATGTTTAACCTTCATATTTAATGATGATGATTTATATATATTCAAAATAAGGTTAACTGCATTATTCACGTCACTGTTAATACAAGAAACAACTTCATTATACATTAACTCCAGCTTATTGTTGAAATTGAAGGTAAACACATCCTTCTTGCTATTATTCCATTTAAAATGTTCGGACACATCAAGAGGGCAATCATTTTGTGATAAGACAGTATCATCATAAGGCGCTTTTAAATTAAAGTTCAAAGTTGCTAAAATAGGAAAATGGTCCGAGTTGTCTTTCTCTTCAACATTAAAATTTGAGATGAAGGGAAATAACTCTGATGAAACAATGTGATAATCAACCAAACTACGACCGTCATTGGAAAAACAAGTAAAATGACCCGCCGTGTCCTCAGATAAACGTCCATTTACAATATGTACACTCTAAGTATAGCAAAGATCAACAAGTGTTTTACCAAACGAGTTAAGAATGTTATCACATGAATTGCGTGGTAAATGGACGTCATCCTCAATATGTCGGTTGTGGTGTTAAACACAAAGTCAAGTGAGTCGTTTGGTATAGAATCAAACAAATCACTTTTCCTTGCGTTTAAATCACCTGCTATATAAAATACACATTCCGGATAGTCATTACGCAAAGTCGATAAATTATTCTCAAGCAACAGTATGCCGTTTGGTTCGTCTTTCCCCCTGTAAATTGGCGATCCTTCAGGTGAAATATAAGTTACATACAGAATAATATCATTATTCTTATCATACAAACTAATAGCAATATACAGTACTATACAATCTGTAAAGTCAACATAAAATAATTGTTTAACAACATCAGATAATATTAACTGCTCTTCAACAAAAACACTTATTCCTGCACTGTTTCTAAAACAGGAGTTGCTTTAAGATCTAACACTGTCAAAATGGTTTTACCCATGCAGAAAAGTGTCAAATTGGCCCTTAAAATGGCTCCATATTTCCAACAACCTTATTATGTCATGTTTAAATAAATAGTTTTAATGTATCATTGTTATACTTCAATAAACCAGCAATATTCCATGATAGAATGTTAAACGTAATGTTTTTTACAGGCGCTGTTATCACGTAGGCCTCGACCGCACCGCTAGTCCGACCCACAGGCTCACATCGGTACCTCCTAATGGGATGTTGTCATTTTCCTGCATCGGTTGTTGGTTTTCTGTGCGTTTGGCGGTCCTAACCGTTGGGCGGTGGCTATTTTCATTATAATGGTTTCTACCACGATTACTATTGCTTACTCTAGCGAAACCGGCACTGTATATTTCTTTGTTTATACCGTCATATCTGAAGATCACGTTTTCAATCACTTGTCGAATTGCATGGATGCGTATAAACCCTTCTTTCTAGCCTCAACCAGTCGTTTACCAAGTTCTCGTCTGCATATTTTAACACGTTCTGTGAAATCTTCCTGCACATAGTGTGGTGTATTTCTAAGGCGCTGTCTTGCCAATTTGAAAATTTGGTCTCGGTCTTTGAACTTGGAGTATTTAACTACAATTTGGCACTTGTCCGGATTGTTAGATCGCACTCTGTGGGCTCTCTCGACATTTTCAAGGCCAGGCAAATTCATTTCGTTAGAGATGAAGGATCTCACCCTTTCTTCTGTTTGGCTCCACGGTTCATCCGATTTACCTTCGATTCCACTAAACCTTAGGTTATTTCGCCTTAAGAGGCCTTCAAGAATGTCGAACTTGGAGTGGAGATGGTCAAGATGTTCTCTCATTTCGGCATTTTCCCTCCTCAGGGCTTCTTGTTCTTGTTGTAGATTATTCACAGAATTATAGATATTGTCGATCTTACTGTGTATCGACGAAATATCCTCCTTTAGTTCGGTTTTCATATTCTGTAAAAACGTCATTATGTCACTGTCTGAACCGTCCATCTTTTTACCTTTTTTTATGTTGTTGGGTTTCTCGAAATGATTGGAGTCTGGGCGTCGTTTGTTTCTCGAAATGCGCACTAGAAGTGGTAGTCGGGGTTTGTTTGTCATTTGCTTGTAGGGATAGTCCGTCGAAGGAAAGGTTTGTTTGTCGGTTTGCACGTAAAGCGCGCATCGATGTTTCGGGTCCGGGATTGGATTCTATATCCCCGCATGTCAACAAAATGGCTGACAGACAAAGTAAAAGTCTAAAGCTGCAATTGTAGTTTCCCAGGCCAATCCGTGATATATTCAACGTTCGTACAATGTTACCTTCATTGATTGGCATTGAGAAGGTCCCAATTCTAGCTCTATACGTTGTTTTATCGACTCCCATTATTTAATTTCTTCGTGAGTTGTATCCGCGCTAAAAATCATGTCCGCCATTAGCAAGGGCACATCACTATTATATGTATTATGCTTGAAAAACTTCTGATATTTCTTTCAAGGCACAACGATACGGAACCATCAAGATGAAGCAATTGGTCTTTCTTACCTGTGTCATGGTAGCACTGTACGTATCATATGTTGAATTGTCTTTATTAATTTAGACAAATGTATTACTGTAAACAATACTAGTCTTTCATTAGTCACATATCAGCGAGTCAGTAAAAGGGATATAGAGACGAACATGACAACCTTGTGATACTTTTCGGAATCTAGCAAGAACCGTTTCGTGACAAATGTTGGAAGTTGTTGCGCCTTAATTAGTAAGAACATGATAACATCTGCCACAGTTAAGCACCATCAAAGGTATAATAGCCAGTACTAACTAAACAATATCATACCTCCCAGAAATAAAGAAAAATATAGGATTTTTTCATTATGACATCTATGCACAACAGTGACCAGGTCGACTAATGACCTACTTAAGACGTTCTCAAACGGTCAAGTTATCTCCCTAGAAGTGTTAACCTTTAAACATGAACGACTCACTGATAGAGAGAGTCTGCCGAAATGATAAAAGGAATCAGGACAATTAGGACGGTTATATATTTGCTTATAATACAAGCCATCGGTCTTATTCCGAAAGTGTTCACAATTACCAAATGGGATACCGAAATGCTTTATTCCGTTGTCTATGTATAAAATAGACAAATGACGTCATCATTTTGCAATCGTATTCATACATGCAAATACACATTTAATTAGTTTACCTTTTACAGGACATCTGTTTGTTACCACAAAGAGAGCACTCGTACCGCATGCGGAAGGTTGGGCTTGCGTCGATGTACTAGGTAAATATTCAAACATTTCCAACGTATTTTCGATAAGACAATTATCTTAATAAATCTTAAACTTAAGTTCTTTTTGTCAATCACGTTTACTAGTTTAGTTTGTTTGTTAATAAACGAATCTGGTCCACAAAATAACAAATACACAATCTAACCAAAGTGTCTCATACAGTTAACACAGTTAACAACTTCATCATTATTTGTGTACTGTGTACTGTGAATATCAAAATAAACTAAATAACAGCAACCCTATCTTAAAGATTAAATGGAACTCATTTCAATGCTTATATTGTTATACATTCGATTTGAGTGCGTTCATCACATAGCATTGTTGTAGACTTGGAAAATTGCTCACTATAAGTATTCAATCACCAAAACACAGTTTTACTATACAATGACATACAATGAGATACAATTTTTCTCATTTGGGTATACTAAGCAATAAATTTAGTAAGTCTTCGAACATGATAAAACCTGTAGATCGTAAACTGAGGGGTGCATTTTTCGGTCTTATCAAAGACGGGTTATATAAAAACAGCCTAAATCCTCTCACCAGTTAAAAGATATATAGATCTATTGTACTTCCAAAAGCTCTTGTTGGATGTGAAACGTTACAACCTCTCTCCAACCATGACACACTCATTCTGGAAAGATCCCATAGACTTTGTTTAAAACAAATTCAGGGTCTCCAATTAAGATCAAGAACAGATATCGTTCTTGGTCTTATATCGGCGTCACCTATTGAGGCTGAAATAGATAAAAGAAAACTTACTCTTTTTGGTCAGCTGTGCCGGTTTGAGAGGGATTGTGCCTCAAAGAAATTATTTTTATTAAGGCTTTGTTCATTTTATGCTGGCAGTGCCGGCACATCGCAGCTCGGATTTTTACCCGATGTTGTTAGATTATTATTTAAATACTATTTAAGTCAGGTAATACAAGACTATATGACCAATGGGGGTTTTCAAAGTAAAATCATTTGGAAACGATCTATTAATGAAAATGTTTCGATGTATTTTACTCATGCATGGGAAGTTAGAACAACTTTTCATCAATATGTTATATATGAACAAATCCAACAAGAATTTTCTTTCAGTCCATTTTGGAACTATGCTAAAAGAAATCCAAATTTGCTTAGAGCTTGTTTTTATACAGCGCAGCTTATTTCAAATTTCTCATATACAAAGTTTAATTGTTCACGATGTGGTGAAACTGAGATACAAATATCCAGTAGAGAACATATTCTGGTAAAATGTAGTAAAGTATTCGACTGCACATATTCATTCAAACAAAAGGTTATCGTTCATTTCGGTCGAACTATTCATGATAGGTTACAGTCTCTAAATGATATTGAATTTGTGAAGGCATTATTTGGGTTGAACCAATATTTTAATTTTTAATTGGGTCATGATTATGATAAATTTTACATTTTAGTTGCAAATTACTTACATTTAATCTGGTATCGATACAAGACTTGCATTTAAAATGAGCTTATTTGTAGGTCAATGACACTTCTATCATTAGGTACATAATATTTATTGTATTGTGTTTAGTTATATGTATGCATTCATAATTTTACTGTATACAATAACTGTAACAGTTTATGCCTGATTTTGGCTTAAGTAGGACATTAAACTTGATTCAAGTAGCTAGGCATAATGCTTTATGACAAAACATGCTATATAATACATGTTGTTCTTACAAAACTGAATAATTGTTGTGAAGGAATTCAGATTGTGCCGAAGACTATCATTTGATGGAGGACGGGACTCGACCTTTTAAAGGAGGTATTTTACTCCTTTGAGGTCAAGGGGTGGGGCCCTCTTTAATGAAGGTACTTTACTTCATTGGAGGTTAATCCCAGTGGTGGTAGTACTTGATACAATTATGAGAGGGGTTGAATTGGGTCCATCTAATGATAGTTTCGGCTGAAAACTGTATATTTATTTGCGTGTGATTACGCGCATGGATTAAATTGTATGTGTGTATATGTTTGTGTATGTGCGTGTATGTTTGCTGTGAGAAATCTTTTTTTTCTCCTTTCATCCTTGTTCATCTTCATCTTTCATCTATGTTTATTTCATAATCTCATTTTTATCTTTCGTAATCTTTTGTAATATTTTGTAATCTTTTGTAATATTTTGTAATCTTTTGTAATATTTTGTTATCTTTTTTTAATCCTCATTTTTGGAGAAAATACAGATTTAATGATGTCAGCTAACTGAAGTAGGACATATCATGGTTGCAGTTGCAGTATAATGATAACACACTAACTAAGCAATGGTAATTGTAGGTAAAACATATGTATAACTTTTTCAAAACAAGCTAGGAAACAAGACTTACCAATCTTAAACACTAAGAGATAAAAAATGGCCCAGAAAATCAACTTTTTACTTTTACATCTTTTTTAAGCAAAACAGTTGATATGAATTTCGTTATTTTTCTAACAATAACCGTGTTGGTATTAGTCAGCAGTCTG
Source organism: Cerastoderma edule (assembly GCA_947846245.1). Taxonomy (NCBI): domain Eukaryota; kingdom Metazoa; phylum Mollusca; class Bivalvia; order Cardiida; family Cardiidae; genus Cerastoderma; species Cerastoderma edule. The sequence goes on from OX401404.1 coordinate 33,564,320, forward strand.
TTTAAATGTCCAATGTTATTTTCTCTATTGTACCGAGAATTTTAGAGTGTATCTTTCTGTCCTATAAAGGGTTCAGTGAAAAATTGCATGGTATTCATCTTTTAGGTATAGATAACCATGGTTAATAAATCAATATAAAGTTTGAGAGTTTTTATTTACATAATTCCATAAGGCTTATAAGCCCATTAGGTATATTGTTAACATAATCCAATGAACATAAATACGACGAGAATGAAACACACGAAATTAAATATTGCCAACATGACGATCTACAATGAGAATAAGAATGTAAATATTACAAGAATATTAAACACATACAACATAGACAAAAAAACGTCTATAGATGTTCCTACAAACACATTTATATGAAATGTAGACAGTGGAAAAAAATCAACAAATACAAACATTGACAAACAAACGCCTATGGATGTTCATACCGCTCTCTCAGAGCGCGAAGCGCTCGGAGAGCGGATAACGGTAACATACGTACGAGTAACAAGTTATGTTAACACCGGTTATACCATTAGCAAAAAAACAGGTGGCTTCCGGTTTACCTAAAGGAGAAAACTCGGGTTTGCTTCGGGTGTTTCCGGCTTTACGGAATAGACTGGTTCTATCTAAATTTATTTTCAAGCATTACCTGTATCTACCAATATATCTACCAATAGTGAACCATTCCTTGTAAAGAGAAAACTCGGGTTTGCTTCGGGTGTTTCCGGCTTTATGGAATGGACTGGTTTTACATAAATTCATTGCCGCTCATTGAGTTTATTTCCCCCAATCATGAATGAACCATAAACCATTCTATCGAAAAACAAAACACGAACAACAGGATCGGCGCCACCGCTTCAAACTTTAAATTGGACACAGTGTCCAACTCCTTGAAAGGACAACGTATCGCCGGTTGTAGGTAAGAGAACTTTTTGTACTCTTTCATTTCGTTATAAAACAGTATAGCTAAATAGACCACTTTCACCAAAATTCGTCGTAGAAAAATCGAGAAGGCGAGCCCTCGTCACGCCTCGCCGAAGATGCTTCCTCTAAACAAACATCCATCTGAAAAAAACTTCTCCCTTTTCAGTAGAACTACAGCATTCATTTTTTAGTATTACAGTACATGTTCCCTTCAGTACTAGGCTAAAAAGTGTGTGTTGCCCACAACACTCCACGGTGAAATAAGTGTTCACCTTCTACCGATTCGGTGATTACACCCTGCAGTTTGGCATAATCTAATGTTTATGTAGACGGTCTATGTCATTTTCGCGGTGTGTAAGGAAAGCATTAGGTACACATCGTGTTGTATATGGAATACACTTTCATGCTGACCAATAAAGCAACGATGTCAACTCGCCAGTTGCTGACATAGATTATTTGTTATTGTTGGAGCTTTTAAATTGAGTACAAGGTACCTTTTTGACAATTTAAAAGCGTTATGGGCCGATAGTTTAAATAACAATGACAGCGTGAATTTCCTTTTCAAAAAATGAAATACCCTGTAAAGTATTTGGTTATATATGTCACCTTATTCGTTTGACAGTATTTTAGTTTACTTGATTCAAGTGATACTATTATTTCCAAACATTGAATTATTCTTGCAATTGATAATTTTGGCCCAAAGGTTTGATCCTTAAGTTGATTCTTCTTTATTTCACAGATTGCATGATGGTTTGGAATATGACAATTTCAAACAAGATTCAAAAGAAAAGATGATGCAGACCTGCATAAACATTGACTCTGTTTTATAATACAAGTAAGTACATAGTCTTTCTCATGCCCCTTTGAACTTTACAAACATAAGCCTCATAACCATAGAAGATAACTTTTGAAAGCAATAAATGTTGATGAATTTGTTGTTGCTCAAAATGTGTAATTGACTTTTTCTTTTCTTCTTTCTTTTTTCGAAAACCTTCATGAGAATGAAACCAAAATAAGTCAAAACAGGTTGAAATATAGATTTTTATCAACAATCAGTTCTTTTTCTTCCTGTCAGATAACTGCTTCAATCGACTATCATAGGGATAGAATTATTTCCAAAATGTTACCAATTAAGAATAATCAGTCAGTTAAAGTGTAGCCAGAATTTACGGCGGCATAGAGGTGACAGGTATGCAATTTTTTTTTCTGATTTGGTAAGTCGAAATAACGAGAAAATTAAGTCGTTATTTCAACTTATTAACTCGAAAATAACGAGAAAGTTAAGTCATTATTTCGACTTACTAACTCGAAATAACCAGATAATAAAGTCATTTTTTGACTAACTAAGTTGAAATAAGGAGATAATTAAGTCATTATTTCGACAGACTTACTCAAAATAATGAGATAATTAAGTTTTTATTTCGACTTACTAACACGAAATAACGAGATAGTTAAGTCATTATTTCGACTTACCAACTTGAAATAACGAGATAATTAAGTCGTTATTTCGACTTACTAACTCGCAATAATGAGATAGTTAACTCATTATTACAAGTTAGTTGACCAATCAGATCCATTCAATAATGTGGTTAACATTGCGTCACACTGTACGTCATTTCACATGAATTTGCTGAATACAACGAATCATCTGATTGGTCAACAAACTTGTTATATCGAATTAACTATCTCGTTATTTCGAGTTAGTGAGTCGAAATAACTACTTAATTATCTCGCTATTTTGAAGTTCGTAAGTCTGAATAATGACTTTACTATCTCGTTATTTCGACTTACTAACTCAAAATAACGACTTAATTATGTCATTATTTTGAGAGAGTAAGTCAAAATTACGACTTAACTATCTCGTTATTTCGACTTACTAACTCGAAATAACGACTTAGTTATCTCGTTCTTTTGAGTTAGTAAGTTGAAATAATGACTTAATTATCTCGTTATTTAGACTTACTAACTCAGAAAAAACAAACATAAAATCGCATACATGTCACCTCTATGCCACCATAAGTACTGCCAAAAGATTGATACTTTTTATTTTTCTCTTTCAACAGCCAAAACAGATGACTCACTGGTAGAGTAAGGAAGAGATAACAACATCAAAATATGCTGGAGGATCACACGGACTCGGTACAATAAAAAACAGATGAAGATTTACATGAACGCCCGAATACCATTAAATCTATAGATATGTTTGACTCATGAACTGTTTTAAAACTTAGTTTTCTCCTCAAAAGACTATTTCAAGGATAGTGTTTAGTGTTATTTGGTACTGATAACATCAAATGACAATAATATAGAAAAACTCTGATGGACTATGGAATATTCTATTATGATAACAATGTCACATATGTCTTATGGTACTCATTTTCTTTTCTCTTTTTCAAGAAGCCTTCAAAAATTCAGATTAATGAGACAAAAAGCATGCCCATGCTCTATTTAGACAGCTTAGTAAGCCTACAGCAGACCAGTGGAAGACAGAAACTTGAGACATTACTTGAATTTCTTTTCTTACAAGTGCTTGTGTATGATATTTTTCAATGAAACAAAGATCAGAGTTGAATTTAAATTGTATGCATACATCAATGTAAAGTTATTACTTTTCCTTCAGTTTCCATGGTAAACCCCTTAACTTTCAACATAATTTTTTAACCAATTATGGCAAAGGGAAATTGGCTCAGAGAGCACATTTGCCTTGTCACAATGCTTCTTTTCATTGGTTAAAGAAAATTTTAATTATATCTGCTATTGCTTTAAATTTGAAACAATATTTTGGAAAAATTGGATAAAAGTCTTAAGGATGTATGTCATAGAATATTTGTTGATTATTTTTTTTGGAAAATCTAAAGGTGATCATACATATTTCTGCCATATTCTTCCAACTTTCAGGAGTTTTTTTTAAACTATGAAGACAAGGGAACTGATGGCATCAAGAATGAAAATAATGTCCCAAGATCAAGCAGTGATTTCATTAGATAAAATTATCTATCAATGTGTTAGAGCAAAGAATTTGAATACATGAACAAATACTGTCTGCTGATTTTCACTTATGTCTTTTAACTACATTTTATTAATAGTTTATTGCATATCATTTATTGCATATTTTGTTTTTTAAGTTCTTTGATATATAAACACATAAAAAAGCAGTGTTTTATGTGTAAAAAAAGGTAAATAAAATATTAATCAAAATTTATAGAATCTTTTACTTTTATTTTAAAGTTCAACAAAAAACCAATTGGCTACAACAAAGCTATTTGTTGTTTTTGAATGATCTTTTGGAGATCTGCAAAGCAATTTATGTGGTATTTCCTTATCTCAATTGAACAGTAATGAAAAATTCAAGCAAAGACCTGATTGGCTTTCTATATGATTTAGTTAGTCCCTAAGAATGTACAAGCAGATGAGTATGTTGTTTGAAATTGTCTGATACTATTAACCAAAATGATCCTTCTTCATCACCAAATGACGTGTTGTTTGTTCTCATGATGATTTAAAGCAGTACCTACAACACATGATTTTATGAAGAAAATTCTATGATTTCATGCAGAGACAGACTTGTGATTCAAATATTGTAGTTTGGTAGTTCTGACATTGCATGAGCAGTTTGTCCTTACATGATGAATGTCTCATTATTGATGAAAGGCCCTCAAACACAGCCCAAGCAAGTAAACTTATACCCATATAGAACATCTACCATCAAACAAGCTCTCTAAGAGTCTGCAAGAATACTTATACTTTTACTGAGACCTACCTAAATGTGACAAAGATGACAGCTTTGTGACAAAATGAGTATTTGCTCCCCAAAGTAAGCCAATTCTTATATTTCCACAAAAGTTGTACTCTGAATTGATATTGAACCGTTTATTCAGTATGCAAGTGTTTTTCACAAAACCCATGCCATTGAGTTGAGAGAGCGGTCTAGAGGCAATGCCTTAGTTCATATTACAAACTCATGTATATAAACCATGTACAAATAGTAGATATGGTGGGAGTAAGGTTTGATAGTTTGTACTTAATACATGCGTCTTGAATGATAAACAAAAACCTATAATTTCGATAAGAAAATACAATAATAAGAAAACAAAAACACATTGAAACATCAACCATACATGATTCTATTTCTCTTTTCAAAAGCATGGAAAATAAATAAACCCAAATTGTTGATGGCTTTAGCACTTTTTAAAGTTATTAATGTAATAAACATGTGCATATTAGGACGATTGAAATAAAACTTATTGATATATCTATTTCTAAGTTCAGCATATATAACAAATTCTAAAATGAAATCATACTCGTCCTCTCAAATATTACATGTAACACATATTCTATTTTCACGAGGAATTTTATTTGGTTTATGCCAACGACCAGCTACAACCTGTAACCTATGAGAAGACACTCGTAATCTGGTCATAGCAGTACAGTGCTTTGCACAATTGAAAATACTAAGATATTCCTGATATTGAAAAATACATATCTTAGAATAAAATAGAGCTCTAGAAGAGTTATTAATACGGCCATTCCAATTCTGAATGAATTGATCGTCCAATCTTTTTCTAACGATAGATAAAAATACTTTGTAATCTCCAATAGTTTGAGAGATCCATGGTTCATAAAGTCTAAGTGAACATAAAAGATTGCTTACTAGCAATGTCCAGTTAATCTTACTTTGAGAAGTTTGAAAATCCTCTACTGATTGAATATAACAACATTTAGGGTATTTGGATGTCGGCATTTGTAAAAGCTTTACCCATATAATATCTTATTAATTTGTGATGAGTTTCATCCCAATTCTCCGTAGATAAAATCATTCTGTGTTGTTTTCTTAACATTTAATAGTTTCATGCAGAATTGAGTATGGACTCTTTCAATACAATCAGCTTTGGTAAAGCGCCAAACTTGACTGGAGTAGTTTAAAATTGGTGTCATCAGTTTATCAAATAGATCAAGCCTATGTTTGATTGATAATCATGTAAATTTATATAAATATCTGTTCATTACAAAAATGGCTTTTAATGCTTGGCCGGATAATGTATGCTTGGCATTATTAAATGATCCGCCTGAGGAAAATACAATACCTAAATACACAAATCGATTCACTATTTCCAAAGCGTTCTCGTCATAGTTAAACCGTAAACCATTCGGTGAATAACCTCCCTTTTTGAATACCATCACTTTAGTCTTTAACGTATCAACCTTTAATCTACACGTATAATAATAGTCACGTAAAAGATCAAGATGAGTCTGTAATTTCTCAGGTGAATCAGCTAAAAAAACCAATATCGTCAGCATACATTATCAGGAAAACATTTAAAATACCTATATCGATACATCTAACACCTTTATTAATACATGATTGTTCGATATCATTAATGAACATAGAAAAAAGATAAACGTTCCCCTTGTCTTACTCCTAACGTACATGTAAAATCATCACTTAACTGGTTAAAATAGTTTACCCTTGTCTTCACTTCCGAATATAAGGATTTAATGATATGTAAAATTCTACCCTTTAGTTCAAGTTTTACTAGTTTATGCCATAAATTGTCTCTAACAACATAATCAAAAGCCTTTGTAAAATGAACAAACGCACAATATAACATTTTCCCAGAATTAAGCATATGTGTTATAATGTTGTGAAGAACGTAAAGACCGTCAACTGTTCCTAATCCAGATCTAAAACCCATCTGAGAGTCAACATATGTACATTATACTCCTCTGCCCATAATGTTAATCGATTATTTAACTTAATAAGGTAATACCACGTTAATTCTCTACTTAACTTTCGCTTCCTTTTTTATCCATAGGAATAAATACTGTATCCTTCAAACCATGATTTTGGAAAGTAACCTATATCAAATATTTCATTAAAAAGTACATGCAAAACAGGCAATAATACAGTTATACCACGAACAAAAAAAAATGATATAAAGATCAGGACCAGAAGACCTATTACTCTTTAAATGTTTTATGGCCTAAGCAATTTCATCCTCCGATATCTTGACATTCAATTCCTCGAAAAAAATTGACAATTCTTCATGTTCATAGTTTTCATTAAATTATAAGACATCATCATCTGTTACAAAATAAGGATCACTCGGGTTATTAACAGCTCTAAAATACTGTTCAAACTCAATAATATTAATATTGCTTGGTTTGATTTTCGTACCATTCTTTTAAAGATTCCAATACAGTTTAGCATTTTTATATTGGGGAATAATTAAGTTTTCTGTGATCTTTTCATCATGACAATATCTGTTTTTTCTTAAAAGTGATTTATATTTATTCCTAGCTGTTCTAAATTTCAATCTATTCTCACGGTGTATGACATCTAATTGACAATCATGCGTTTCTCGTGAATTTCCTATACGTTTGCTCATCTTGTCTGCCGCTGAAAAAATATAGAACTTAAGCCATTGAGACAGACATCAACTTCACTATCACAGACAGACATATATATTTTTTTTCTGTAACTGATTTAAATCATTTACCGACTGGGTAGAATTAACCTTGTTCAAATAATCAAATTTATTTGAATGATCCCATATGAATTTGTAAGGCACATTTGACTAGAAACCTACAAACTAATTACTATCTAATGTTTCATCAACGGAGTTCTGCTCATAAGTTTTAAAAGAAAAATCAATTAAACAGTGATCAGATAAAATATTTGGATCACCAACTTCAAAAGTATCAATATGCTGTAAAAGAAAAGGTGAGGCTAGTACATAGTCAATGACAATACTCTCTCTATTGTTCACAAAAATATATTTTCCAATTCCGCTATCTTTACCGAATCAACCGTTAACAATACGTTAACCTGTTGTTTACACAGATCTAAAAGTAAATTCCCATTTGAGTTAACATGTCCTTTATCCTGAGAATATCGTTCATAAACAAAATCGGGAAAGTACTCATTGGGTAAATGGGGAGAATAAAATCGGGAAAGAAAACAATTATCATCCATAACATAGTCAGGTTTTACAAATGTGCGACTGTTAAAATCACCACAACATAAGAAACAACATTCATTGTCATAGTTAGAAAAATAATTCAAAATGCGATCAAAAGTACTGGATTTCATCATCGAAATTCTACTACTGTTTTCTAGTAAGATATAACACAAAATGATCACTAAGTCTTTGTCTAAACCAACCTTATAAAAAGGTACTTTGATATATAACAAATCGTCCTCGCTCTAAAAAAACAATAGTGTCATCACACGAAAACTCATTTCGAACATAAATTGCCATTCCACCCGAGTTACATTTTGAATTCGCTTTTAATACTTTTCGATTTAGGACAAAACAAGTAAATCCCTCTATATCAACATCCGAAAAATCATCAGTCCATGTTTCTGTAAAACAGACAACATGATGCTTATTAAAAATATCTATCAATTTAAAACTATTTAACTTATTTACACGTCTGCTCACAAGACCCTGTATAACGCAAAACCTTCTTCTGTATAGACTATGTTTGAGCATGATTTTCTTGTGCGTTTCTATTTATAGTTTCGGGTGAAACTGGATTGTCCACTTGAGTTCTATGTATTAGAAATATCTGATCTTCGCCCTGTGCTCCGTGATTCACTGAGTCTGTTCTTATTATACGGGGCTGAAGTAACCACCCGTTTCTTTGAGCGGCTAGTGGATCTTGAAACATGCGCGACGCCTTTGCTTGGTTAATCGACCACAGACTCTGCATTATGACTCTCGTCATTTTGTGGAACTGGAATTGGTGACTGAAGATATATTGACTAACCTCTGGTTGTTCTGGATCATCACATTGGTGATTTACTACACTAGACTCATTGTTGTGTAACTTTGTTTGAACGTTTATGCAAATAAGGGACCTAATGTATTGTTTGAGAGAACATGCTGGTATATATATACTAGACAACACAACCGCTCAGTGTACGACAGTGTTTTTCACTGATCGGATGTGTTTGTGTCTTTGAGAGGTTCATTTACTCGGTTCGTTACATTGGTGGCAGCGGTGGGATTAAGACTTCTGCTTCTATCGGAGTTGCCTTCCTCACGTGTTTTCCAAGGGACAAGACTCGGGACGAGTCTTCTCGGAAGTGGAAGTTATGTAACGTTCGTTGAACGTTTATGCAAATTAGGGTCCTAATGCATTGTTTGAGAGAACATGCTGGTATATATATATATAGACAATACAACCGCTTATTGTACGACAGTGTTTTTCACTGATCGGATGTGTTTGTCTCTTTGAGAGCTTCATTTGCTCGGTTCGTTACAGTTGTTTTCGGGCACATTATTCACACAACTTAACACATGGGAGATACTATTAGAAAGATTGATATCTGCCTGCGGCGGGTTTCCGATCTGGCCGTTTTGAACTGATTGGCGAGTTTCTATCTGCTGGGAGTTACTTGGTCGGTTGACTAAATCTAACGGCATAGTATCTTCCATCGGGATGTTAACGTTCTGGTTGACTAGCGGTGGTGGTTGGGTGGTCTCATAACAGGGCGACAAATCAAGCGAGGCCTGGGACATGTGCATAGTAGTGCTCTCCACGTTAACGGTCCTGGTTGTCTTGGATGAACGATTACTGGTCACCAGTTGGCGGGTATATCAAGTTCTGTTTTCTCTTTCAATAACTTATTGTGATACACATCAATGAAAAAAAAAAACCAATAAAACATATTGCCATTAAGGCTCTTTTCACAAAAGAACATTGCACATCTTTGGAGCGCTACAGAGTTGAAAGCCTTTTGCAATGTTACATGTAAAACATAAAAATGTTGCCTAGGTGAGGAAAAGTAGGTTTGTAGCATGCAGTGTAGTTAAATAAATTTGAAGATTATTTTCCTAAGTCAAGTTATATCGTTAATAATTGCGATCAACCCCTACGGTCCTATTGTATTGTTTATTGCATACAAATGACCCTGATCGAGCAGTCGATATGTATCACAATAAGTTAAGTATGCGTGGTCCAGGAATAAACATATTTTCATTCGTATACATAAATCTTTATTAGAGTCTCTTCGTGGAAATGACAGACATTATATACATTAAAATGTTAAAAAGAGACAATTAAACCATGCTTTTTAAATTAAAAGAGACTTTTTGTCAGCATTTAGAACACCAAATAAGCAATGTTTGAACACTTTAAATGGTAACTACTATTTTTTCCCTAAAAACTTGAGTAAAACACTGAATTACGTAATATCAGCAGAACGTGTCCCTATATGAAAATATATAAGGAAAATAATGATTGTCTCACATCTTCGAGACAATCTGATTTACAAAGACTTTAAAATTACACTTTTAAGAAACATAAAAAAAGAAATTACAATATTAGATAATTCACAGTTATACAATAAAACAGCACACACTAAAAGTTTAAGACCATAAAAGCACACAACTGCATCGGCAAAGTCTATTACATTTCTTTACTATAGAGTTTGTTATTTCTGATTTTTAAAATGTTTCTAAAGGTTTTTTCTAATGTTCTAATCATAGAATGGTGGGTGAATAAAACAATATGCATTTCATCATCATTGGGTGATCTTTAGTCATTGTTAACCTCAATCGCTTTGCAAAATAATAGCCAACTTTCTCCCAAATATACTGCGCATTTCAGCAATACATGCGACTCAGACTCAACGAAACTTGGACAGAATGGCAAGTTCTTTCCGCTTCCGCCAAGTTTTCATAGCGCCTTGTTTCCAACCTTCATGGAGCTACACCGCATCTAAATTTTGCTAGTGCTGACCTGTGGGGAAAATGAAGGTTAATTGTACAATAGTGTACACCTTGATATGTATATTTAAAGCAATTGTAGGTTCGTAACTGATTTCGCCGTTCACCATTTCTACCGTCATTTTGTTTATGCCATTTTTCCAATCAGTCATATGTCTATCTAGAACAGCAATAGAGATATCTGTAGAAACAGTTTGCGGCAGAAAGGCAGTTCCTTGTATGCTTCAAGTCCAAGCGAATCTAATTTCGCTTTTATATTAAATGTTTCCAAAGATCGTACATTACAAAGATCATTACCTTTACGAATTGCCCACTTAGAAAAATGGCCATTTAATTGATTAATTTTTTTATTGACTGTGACTTTATTTAGTATATATGTTTTTGTAAAATTATTTTCCTCTTTATTTAGGGAAATATATAGTCAACTTTTCCTATGTATGTTTTTGGCTTATACCCTCCGAAATAGAGGATTTGAGAAGGCGCTGTGATATGAAAATATACTCGTGATGAGCAAAGATTCATTCTACAAATATTCTTATTTTTATATAAGAACCCGTTAATTTATTTGTTCATGCCTATTTACATTGAATATATGTTAAAAAAAATCACAGGATTGGGTTAAACCTCAATAAAATGTATGTATTTTACACTCAAATTATTATGTTTCCATATAATAAACAATCTGCTGCTATGAAAGCCATTTATTAATCTTGGATCTAAATTCTATTGATTTACAGGAACAGTTCAGGAGAGTCGTGACTTAGAAACATTGACGAATAATCAAATTTCTTTTATAGATGTTTATAGAATGTTATCTCATTAAATAGACATAGCCTCTGTGTCCAGACTACTCTGTGCTGTTTTACAAATGAAAACTATAGCTGTATTAACTTTTTATCTTTAAAATCCTTACCGAATTGTTACTGTCTATACATGTGTTAAAATATATGTATTATTTTTTTTATGGCTATAAGTATGCTTTGTGCTATTTTATGCTGAATAAAATTGAATTGAATTAAATTGGCAATTGAAAGTTGTTTGACCGTGACATCAGCATCTCCTCCTAGATGTAATTGAAAAGAAGTACATTTCAAGTACTCGTCCACTTTCACTTGTACAGTAAATAGCAGAACAAGTATTTGGCAGAGTTTCTGTGTTTTAATAGCCATGCGGGCTTGATCTAACAACTTTTATATCAGAGAAAAGCTAAGAACAACAGCATAGCAATGACAATGGCAAAGGTTTCATGTTAACATTAAGTTTATTAAATAGATTATTTGATGGAGATTTGTAGAGGGGTTATCGCAACGTCGAGATAAGAATATGTCGTAAAATGCGCTTTTTTCATGGAATAAAGGAATTAAAGTACATGTTCATTAATAACATGTCAAAATTCATTTTGAAAGAAAAAGGTTTTTCATGGAATAATTTCTAATGAAATCGAACGAGAATCAAAAAGGTTTTACGGTATGGCCATGTTTGCCGGGTTTTAAGATGTCATTTTCCAGAGTTCAACCAACTAGTGTCATATTTAACTCGCCATATCTCAAGAAATAAAATGAATTGAATAACTTCTCTATATCATTATAAACTTTTGGATTTCACCTTTGACCTAAAACTAATCATTAAGAAAATCGAGCGAGAAATAAATGTTTGTTTTGTATTTAGTATGGCCGATAACTCTCCGGATTGCCAGGAATTTCACTGTGCCTTTTGGCTGAATTCTTAACATGGGGTTTCCATTTGCTTATCTTTTACATGCAGTTTCCACTGGTCAATCCTGTTAATACTTTAGTTTTAATTAGCTGCATGTTAAACCCATAGTTTAAATGACTTTAAACCATGCACAAAGGTTATAGTACATACAGGGTTTAAGAGAAAACTGTAGTTTAAGTTATCAAACCCATAGTTTAAAAGTACTCATACGCAATTTGCACAATAATTTCTATTAAACAGATGGGTTTAAGAGTTAAACCCATGGTTTAAAGTAATTGTTGTGCAAACGGTGTTTCATACAATTTCACCTGACGTTGATGACCTCGGTTATTATAATGTAAAACTACGTTGGGTTTCCTGCTATATGTTTGGGACTGTCCGTCAATTATTTGCACGAGAACACAGGCAGTTAGTACGATCTACGATCCATTGGCGATTATTGATTTACAATGATTTTCCATTCCAATCTAATCTATTCTTGCAGAAAGGTCAGCGTCAGAAAATATTGTAGCGTTACTTGCTCTCGTTTCAACCCCCTTAGCTTCTAGGTGTATGTGCATAAAAATGAGCGAATAGAGTAAATTCGACTTTTCTTGATTCCGTAACACGCGACTCTGGGTACAAGAATTCCGATTTTGCTAAGGGGTCGGATTGAGAAGAAGGGTTGAAACCAAATGAATCAAGGATATACCATACATGGTTTCGATAAGCATATCAAGATTCGTAGTATACATTTTATGATATTGGTCGTGATCATCGCGTAAAATTGTCATGACTAATAACTTCAAGATATTTTTTCAACACAGATACTTCACTAGGGCACATTGTTGTGATGGATGGGTCGGGTCAACTAGTTCCGGCTGTCCCACACGTAAGTAATAAACTGGCTAATATGAACGTTTGTGAGAATATCCCTATTAATCTATCCAATACATTATACTTTGATGATCGGTCTTTATTGAAAGTTTTCAAACAATACCTGAAGACAAGGCATGGTATGAGCAAAATACGAGCATGAACGTGTTTTACCAATTTTTATTATTTGGTCGAAATTGATACTCTGAAACTATACCCATTCTTTACCAATTAGTTTTAAAAGTAAAGTTTAAATGCTTCCTTAAAGGTTCAACATAGGTGTGAAATTCATAAAATATGCATCCTGTTGTCAAAACCAATAACATGAATTTGTTCATAGGTTTCAAATTTGATATAATTATAGACTGTCCTTTAGGTATTACACCAATATTTGAATGGACAAGTTTTTTATGTTAATTGGTGGTTTTGGCAATATGCTTACCTTGACAATATGCTTACCTTGAGTTGATGATTATATGTTTTAATTCAATTTATGGTTCTTGACTCAACCTGGTAACAACTTAATTAGGCCCCGAGTCAACTCGTCCTAAATGTGCCTTTTGTAATGATTTTAACAGCTACAAAGATTGCTATACACATATCAACTAGCATGTGCAAATATGCTATTCACAGTTTTCATATAGACACATTCTGTGAAAGAATGCTAAATATAAGATAAACTCTCATCAAAAGTCTTTCTTTGATTTCTTTCTTATTTTTACGCTTAGACCTTTTTCGCTTCATTTTCATTATATCTATTTTCAACAATGTAAAAAGCATGTTGCACAATTCTAAAATATCTTGAAACAACATTATATTTGTATGTTCGAATACATATAACTTGCTTTTAAAGGGGGTTTACTTGTCTTTTAGAATTACAAAATAATAAAGGTTTACACCCTCCCACTCCACCATTATGTTTACTTCATTAATTAGAAGTTGAGTTCGCTATCTTTGTTGTGTAAGTTCTGGTATATTGACGATGTGGCTAAGGCATGGACTCCTCCCTTTGTCACTATATTATTATATTTTGAAAGAGAATAATAGCACAAATAAGTAATTAGTGACACATTTTTATAAAAATTGTTAAATCCGTCACTAGATTGTTAAATTCTCAGCTTAAGCAAATTTTTAGAAGCATAAAAGCTTTGTAGTTGTTATCTAAAAATCCTTCCTACTACTTTTCTTTTGTCTGAATGGCCATATACAACTGCTTGCTTTAATTGAAAGTGATGTCATACTAAGAAATTACTGGCCGGGTCAATTATGAAAATCTATCGATTTCTGTCAACTTCATTCTATGATATCCCTTCTGTGTATTGAATTGGCTCTCTGATAGTACATTGATCGATTTTCTGTTGACAGGACTAAAGATATAAGCATTATTATAGCTTTTTCGTCTTGACAATGCATAGGCTAAAGAGAATGGACCGTTCCGGGACATTTTAATTAATCGACAGCGCCTTCTTACTGTTGCTAAGCTTCACAGGCTACTTCAAATATGGCGTTGTCACTCTACGATACGGCTAAATGATCGCTTGGATTTATTCCTTACGACATCCATGTTCGATATAAATCTATCATGAAAACATTGCCGATCGGATACTTATTGTTGCTTTATACTGCTTGTATAAAAAAAAACTTCTTTGATGTATAAAATTAGAGTCAGGGCGAGATGCTAAATAATGCTGCTAGTGAGTGACAACTCATAATACAATTTCACACTGGACAACGGCGTAATAGATAGTCCTGAATTGCATTAAAAAAGGCAACATTTCATTTACTATCTGAATATTCCTCTTTAAATGTAGGTGCTCAACTTGACAATGTTGTTGTAGCTAAACTGTAGATGACAGAAGAAGCTCACTTTATGTACGAGTTGACCAGCTTCCTTTTTTTATGCAGCAATATGGAATACAAGACAAATAATATACAGTTTGTAGTAAACAGCCTGGTCGTGGAGGGATATTTCTAACTTGTTTAGTACCTGAACTTGATAAAAAAAAGTTGAAGCTTTATGTGGCATTGATAACTTAAATCACCCTATACTTGTCAAAAAAGAAACATTATCTTCAAACTCCTAGTGTATTTTGAAACAATTGTTTGTCTCACAGTAGCAAAAGGATCATGAAACACAATAATTCATTTTATAACATCCAAATTTACTGTGTAAGTTTTGTCTGATTAGCTTCATCGTAAAGCACTGTATGCAGAATTTGAAACTCATTCTATATATAAATTGCCGCAATCCTATGGAATAGTTGTACTCTTTTACAGTGCTGATTGTTATGAAACTGTTTCTATCAGGGAAACACTATACTTGCTACACAAACATTCAGAAATAAAAGAAAAAATTGCAATAACCCTATTCTAAATGATATGTCTTTTGGTCCCAATACATCAATTAAAATGACATACATCTTGATTTCCTAATAAATGTCATCATACTGTATATAATTAGGTGCTTAAACACAGTTAAACCCTGTATTATTCTATACACAACGACTCACTCAACAACCACAAAACAAACCCAACAACAACGTTTGTGTTCTATGCAGAATATGTAGCAAGCTTTCTAATTGATGCAATAAATTGAATACATGCACCGATAATGTGAGCATTTTAAGTATTATTCTTAGGTGTAAAAAAGCGTCGACAAACTATTGTGAAGCTGGGATTAATTTATTGCATATCTACTCTAGAACAAAACACTTTCCCTTCGAGCATATCACTTTGTTGACTTGATGTTATTTAAATTGAGCTGCTATTTACGGCAAAAACTCTTCAGTTATAGGTTTTTGGTTGAGAAAAGGGTCAGAGCGTATAGTCTGTATCTATTCTGTATAACTGCTATCTTCATGACACGCATCTTGTGCAAAACTACGTGCCATTTATTCCCTTTAAACTACTTTTTCAATCCATCGCTAAAGAACCGCCTGTGAAGCATAGCAACAGACTATGATGCAATGAATGTAAAGCTTTATTCTGATTGGTTAAAAAATCGGAATTAGGAATGGTCTATAGCAAGGTCAATTTTGAAATTATTACCGATCTTGTCAACAGCATTAATCCTTTAATGTGGAATAATTGTGATGAACTGTGCTAAGAAAAGGGAAATAGCTCTGTCCTATAGTGGCTGTTAGAAGCACGGCGATATTTGTAAACATATTTGTTACTGTAATATACATATGTTTTGCTATTCTACGAATTCAATATAGATCTAATAAAATTGAATAGAATAGAAAGCAAAATGAATACTATATAAGAGGGTCATGAAAAACATAACCTTCAAGGGGGAGACCTGAGTGCTTTCTTGCTTAAGGTCTACTACGTTGCTTCCATATGTTTTCTTTTGAATCTTTTTCAATATTCCATTTCTTTGGAACTATATCATTTAAAATATGCAAATCAAATATTGTTAAAATATGTGTTATGTAAAAGAATGATACATTGAAGTATGTCAATGCTGATATTTGCCTCTGAAGTCGCTTACACAGATTCATTTGAATATGCACTAATGGTACCTACTCTGAACGGGTGTGTTTGATATCTCCTTGGTTTACCTGTGAGGAAACAGAAAGGATCTGATTTAAAAGCTGATCAACACATCATTAAAGAAAAGATCATGTCGCCAGAAATCAAAACTGTATCCATTCATTGGTTTATGAATTGCGAACAATAGTAACTTATACACACTTTCTTTATTTATGACAGGTTAATGGACATATTGCACAACATAACCTACTTACAATGAAGCAATTGAGTATGGTTTATATATTACATGTATGAGGCGTGTTCTGTGTGTCTGATGTTCACAATTAAAGAAATAAAATTCTTTGGCATTTTATAGTCACTTTTAAATTCTAAATTATCAACTTCTCGAATTCGATCACGTATCGATTAAGATAGTACCACCAGCTATTTAGCAACTGTTTAGCATATGAAAGATTTTGTCAATAGTTAGTTACCAACCGGAAGTAAGGGATCGATAATATGCTACTTGATATGTTATTAATAGTTTATACCTACAGTGATTATCATTACTTCTTAATGTAATAACCACCGAGTACTGTCTAACGTTTACACGCATGGTCTTAGTTGGAAAAAAGATCACAACGTTACGTTACGTTGCATGGGCGTTATTGCTAGGATGAACGAACATTAACATGCCGCAAATTCGGACTAGGCTTAGATTGCAGATAGTAAAATTTCTAAACAGTTTAGACCATATACTACAATGCGTGATTTCCAATTCTTCTCACATGTCGAAATTTCTAATCCAACTTGAAGGCTTTCCATTGTTTAAACAGCAATACAAACTGCTTTTATCTTTGGCGATTTTGGCGATTGTTTTGTGCCATTTAGTCAGTACCAGAGTTAGACACTTTTCTCTCACTTTTTATCATTGTATTTACATATATGGCATTAGTATTCTTAACGGAGCAATTGATTACTCACACGATACACTTACCAGTGTTATCTGCCTTACAGTCAAAAGACGTACGATGCATCATGGTTTTATTTAATGAAGAATTCTCATAAATGTTTGCAGGTCCCCCTGTGTGAATTAGGTCATTCCGTCGCATTAACAATTAATTAATTTATACCTAAAGAGTTGCTTAAAACAACCTGTGTATTGGTCGCATGGCCGGATGTGAAATACAGCCTAAAATGCTTAACTTGTTCTTATGAAGGTATTTTTTCCAGCCATATGTGGAGGCAGAACAGATCCAAGTGCTTGTAACGTACATAGGGGTAATATCAAGGTGAGCGCATCCGGTCCTGAATATACATCTGGTGAAGGAACCTGTGCTTCTCCTAACCGATGTATAAACTGTAACCCGGGGTTTTATGCAGACGGCGGTTATTGTCGAGGTAGGGTAATGTGAACTTTATCTTTCTCATTTACATGATTGCGATGTAGATTGAATTGTACATTTGTATAGGAATATCCTGGAAGGGCCGAATTCCTGTGATATAGGATTTTAACTCTTTAAAAAAAAAGAATAAATACAAATGCAGCACTTGCTTTTTATGCCTTACGTAATACAGCAATATTTTACCTTTGTTTCCAAGCTATTTTTTAATACAAAAATTCTAATGTGAGAGAGAAAGGGTAGTTTGAACAAACCCTGGTTAAACCTAGTCGCTGTTTGAAAAAGTGACCTAATTTCGGTGACGTCATTCAAGGGAATCTACCCATACAAATTTTCAAGGAAAACTACCCAAACAAACACAATAAGGCAAAGGAATTTAATACTGATAGTTTTTTTTTTCGGGAAGTTTTACACTTTTTATTTCTTTTAACTTGCACTGTAAAACACACACATGCATATCAAACTTATTTCCAATTCATATGCACATTTATGCTTTTAAAAAGTCTTAGGTTTTTCTTCTCTATAACAATATTGAAGACAGAAAATTCCCTCTTCCTTCCAAGAACGATTAAATACGGAACAGAACACCATATAGCATCAATGGTTGCAAACATTTTCCTTAATTGATTTGTAGAAGTAGTGTAAAAGATGGCAAAATATCAGGCTAAGTTTTGCTTGTCATTTGAAAAAATGTGGAAAAAATTGTGTAAGGGATAGGACTTAAAATTGTTTAAAAATCTTTGGATGGCCT
>OX401404.1:33583667-33609668 GCA_947846245.1 Cerastoderma edule
GAGATGTGACTCATATAATTGCATGCTGAAAGGTACATTTTTCTTTACATAGATGGAAGGTGCTTCTTCTTTTCATGTTTTGAAAATTGACCATCATATGCAAATTAAATGCTATTATATTATCATATGTGTGGTATGTTGGGTTAATTGCTTTTTCCTGAATAAACTATAATTCATATCTATATTTATTCGCCTACCTTCAGGTTCAGAAATGTGTAATTGTGTTCTTCAATGACTCTGAGTTAGGATCGTTGTGTGGAATACCGACTCTCAGTACTACGACCAACTTCCTGTTGCACGTCTGGAATAGCGATAGGTTCGTTCCCCACAGTGAGGATATCCTGTTTACCTGGACTGCATACGCTGAGGTCAAAAGCGTGGTATTTCCTCCAGCGGTTGGACAACTTTGCAAATATGGAGACCCCTTTAGAGGTGGTGATATTTCGATAGTACGCTACGAAGCTGCTATCGGGAGTGAACCAGGGTTATCTGACATTCAACCTTTCGAAGAGGTAGGTTATTCTTGTTTGGCAACAAAATGTGCTTATAAACATATTAATACATTTTGATTTGTGTTTGGAAATTCGGTACGATTGGTCATTATACAACACATCTAGTTTCGCTATCCAAATTACATAAATACTTTATCATAATTGCATGTTTTTTTTATCATGAATCCAAGTGTATGGAACGCTTGATGAGGGCTAAAATAGCAATTGAATGCGTCATTATAATTTGGAACAACAGCAGACGACAATTGTCATGTTATTTATCTGACATTTAATACAATTTTAAAGATGCTTGTTCACAGAAGACAAAATTTGAAAGTCAAAGTGAAATGTCGCTGAAACAATAGATTTTTTGTGTTGTTATTTGATATGCAATTAAAGTAGCTGTTGAAAGCATTATTAATCCAGTAAGCATCAATTTATCTAAATATGTAAAGTTTGTATGCAGTAGAATTCAAGAGCGAAGTAATGCTTTTGGATTAAAATTCATGTTTATTCACTGTGTAAACACTTCAAAGAATTAGAAACAATCTAATTTTGTTTTAAATGACTATTCTTTGGTGCGTTTCATATAACAGACCATATGTTGTGCACTTTAAAAGAAACACATTCTTTACTTCCAAAATTCTACATATCTGTTAACAAGCATTTTCAAGGTATTATCCAATGTTGGTTTTAACTGTTTACCACCTGCAAACAACATCATTATACTTTAAGCTGACAACTTTAGAAAAGCTCAGTTCTGCTGTTGTGATACATGTGAATAGATTGAAAAAGCATTGTGGCAAAAGGTCCTTTTGCCTCAATACTTTTTGAAAGTCAACTGCTTCAACACACAAAAAATGTGGCGTTAGGTGATAATGTGTTAAAATTCGTAAGACCTTTTAGATGCATTTATCATTTTAGGTATACTCGCCGTGCACTCCGTGTACAGACACATGCTCTAGATACAGTTGTGATGAAGAATGTGATGAAAAGGAATTGTCGCAGCTTGTGTTCACGCTTCAGAATCTAAACCTGCAGTCCCTTAGAGAAATCGGGAATGTTTCTGAACTCATAACCAATTATGTAACAGGTAACTGTCACATTTGCTTATTGGTGTAATCTGTATTGTCTTCTTGAATGAAATAACACATTGCCTTGAGCAACTTTCTTAAACGTGCATATTTAAAACTTCAATCTTGCTTTTAGCATCACTAACCTACTCTGATTAATGAAGAGATTGTTGAACAAATTATAAATGCCAATTATATCTTATGTTGAGTTCCAGAACCAACCAATATAAATGAATATCATTGTGACAAATGGAGAATTAGAAAAATAATGTTTGACTTAGAGAACGCCTGCTTGATACACGTTTTAGATTGTCTATATCAATCCAAAGAGCTAGGAGTTAACAGTATTAAACGGACTAATTTGTTGCTTTGTTCTTTATTCATTTGTCAGATGAATCTTGCAAACACAGTGAATCTTATTGTTACTTCACATTGGTAATACATGGAATGTACATGCAGTCTACAATATATCGAGGGTTCAACACAAACATGAAGCACTTACTATAGTCTTGCGTTGAACCCTCGATATGTCAAAAGTTTAACTTTATGAATTATTTGTTCGATGATTTCAGTTAAAGCGGTCCTTGGGTCTGGAAATAGTGCAGTCTCATCAACTGACGGGTTTTATGTTGATATTACCCCACCCACCTTTGATGAACTTGTATTGATGTATATTGACATGGATCAAGGAGACTATACGCCAGTGGAATATCAAGGTTCAAATAGCACAATCAAAGCAATATGGCTCTGTAATGATAACGAAAGTGAGATACAGGTAAACATCAAATTGTTTCTTTGTTTTCTTTCATACATCAATATGGACTTTGTCAGAACTGGAGCTCCTTGTTGGTAGTTTGTAATTGATTAAGGTGAGTTTACCTCGGGGTTCAAACCATTTCAACAGAATCTTACATGTATTTAGTCATATCCCGGTGGTCAGTAAAGCTTTCCATGCTCCTGGAAATTTGTTAACAGTATTGCATCCAACCTTTTAAAGCCACTGACCCAATTTTCCACATGATTACTTCAAGGGTTGAACCGGTTCGATGCAATACTTATGGTAAGTGCTTCTTAAACATACTATGGTTTTGCATTGAACCATTGACTGGTGAGAGATATCTACTCATGATCAATTTACGTTGCTCTGAAATCAATTTGTGAATCCTACACTATTCCTTTTCTCATTTATGATTTATTTAGCATCGTATCACTTCATTTGCTTACATTTATTGGTTCTATATATAGTATTTCTTTTCCAAAATATCTAGGGCTTATATTTGAAGACTTCCAGAGACCCTGACGATACAACTGAAATGTAATTTTAACCCTTTCCCAAACAACAAATTTTCAGCTGACCCAATTTGAAAGAGTTTGCAGACGACATTTCAAAAAGTGATGAAATTGGAAAATAATCTTCTGATACAGCAGAAATCATTTTGGGAAAAGGAGAAATTGCTTATCACGAGAAAATTGACCTTTTCACACAATGTTTTCTAAAACCGTCCGCAACAAAGTGGTCAAATGTCGTTATTGTTTGGGAAAGGGTTAAAACTCAGTATCATGACTCGCCTTCATGATATTCACAACTAATTCATAATCATTCAAATGTACCAAATGTCTCTCTAGCTGGCTTAGATATTGATTTAGACAAGGTCCAATATCCATTTTTTTTATATGTTACACTGTTTATCTTTTTTTCCCCTCCAGGAATATAAGTGGGCTATCGGCTCAAAAATCGGTACGGAGGACATTCAACCCTTTACATCTACCGGGAAAAGTCCAAGTGGTCAGAACGACATGCTTGAAGGGGTTCTTGAAAATGAGGCTCACTATTACATCAGTGTCATGTGTACGAATGAGGCGGGGCTAACTACTCGATATGAAGATAGTAAAGGTTTGTGGTCCCGGACAACTAGATGTTGAATAGCATCCTTTCTATATCAAGGAGAATCAGTTTACCAAATTAGATTAATGCTGGTCGAAATATTCATTTCATCTTGGATATAAACGAAAAGAACCTTATTGGCCATGATTGATTTGTCTATAACAATATATCAGGTGCCCTGAACTTGAGCCTTGATTCTGCTTATTTTCTTTCCGAGGTTAAATGATGTCAATATGATTTGATTAGTTCTGTTCTCACCACTGTTCAGTAAGAAAGATAATGGAGGCATCAGCCGCTTTTATGTGTACATTTCTTATGCCAGCAGTGATGAATAATTCACATTCTGCCGCTTTATGACATATATGATTGAAAGCGAAATAAAATCGTGATCCAACTCACCAATCAACTACCAGATAGTTATGATCAGTTATCTAATACGATAGCCATCGGCTGGACAAAAAGTCCTAACATAATGGACAAGAATTGCATAGATGTAAGGTTATGCTATGTGTATGCATTGGTTCTGTTGAAAGGCATATAGTATTAAACTTGAGTAAACTCTTAGATAACTTACATGACTCTTTTGTTTCCTTTCTATAAGAATACATTCCTATTGTTTCCAATACTTTTAATGATAATATTAAACAATCACTTACATGTTATTCTCACCTGTCTTCTTCCAAGTTGTAAAAACACAATAACAATGTTTTAAAGCCGAGAAAGGTGTTTGATGCAAAATGAATCACTTTCCGACATATAATTCAGAGCTATCCTTAATATATTGAATTTATTAAAATATGCATCTAAAAATAACATCTTTACCCCCACCAATTTTGCAGAATGATTTAGGACACCTTTATATGTAATTATCCAAAATCCTGTAAGCCGTTGCATTTTGATGTGATACGAAATTGTTTAGAGTTGCCAGACATAGAATGTTATAGTTATAAATGTATACTTATTTTACTTTAAAACAAAAGTGCCAATAAATGGTTGCTGGATGTGACATGAATGTAATTAAATACTATGTAGTATCAGGTTACTTAAAAATAGGTATGTTGTTGTAGGTGTTGTTGTGTTGTTGGAAGGGCCAGATCCTGATTCTGGTGGGGGACATATTGAGGGGGCAGATTCGTTTGACTACCCTATAAGACCACCGGATGCTATGAAGACGAGTGATCCTACTTCAGTAGGAGCCACGTGGGAGGTGTCTGAAGATCCTAGTGTTCAGCGATATGGTAGGTACACATGTATGGTAAATACGGACACAAGTTGATAGAATAGAATGCGATTTAAAACGAACATCAAATATACAGAAGATATTGCCTACATGATCAGTTTAAGACTTGTTTGTATGTACAGAAGAGGAAGAAATATGAGAGAGAGACAGAGAGAGAGAGAGAGGTAGACATTATTTTGTAAATATATTGTTTAAAATGACGTTGTACTGTATTTTTATAAGTCAATTGAAATTATTCTGATTCTGTTTCTGATTTATAAAGTTTGGGGGGGGGGACATATTTGCCATATATGGGATAGGTTTACCAATTAGTAAGTTAAGTTAACCCTTTACCAAAAGCCAAATTTCCGACTGTTTCAAATTGAAGGAGTTTGCAGATGACATTTCTAAAAGTGATGAAATTGGAAAAACTAATGTTTTGATGGGACATGAAACATTGTGGGAAATGGGAAAAAATGCTTGTTATGAGCATTTTCTTCTTTTCTTACAATTTCTTCCGGGGTCGTCTGTAACAAAGTTGTTAAGTGTCCTTATTGTTTGGTAATGGGTTTAAACATCAGCTATTCAATTGAAGAGTCTTCATGAAAAATTACCATTCCGGCGGTAGTCTGTTGGGATTTTTATGGAATAAGGATTTTTCAAGAAGGTATAATAACAGTGTGCCAATAGCGAACTGGACATAATCAAGCAGTGAATACATAGGCCACAATTAAACTTCAAAAGGACTGGCAAGATAGGTTTTCATAACCTAGGGAATCAGTACATGACAACTTGTGAGCTACATTTAAGCAATTAATGTGTATGCCACCATCAGACTTCTTAAGGGTGGGCTAGATATATATTGAAAGGTTTTCATTACTTGGGGAATCATTTGGTGACAATTAATTAAGGAGTTACTTATCACTTAGTCTATAACAACATGTTAAGTGTTCATGTTGAACTTTGCCAATAAAAGCTGTATATTAAAACAGTCTAGTTTTCCATAACATTTCCTTTGAGTATATAACCGATATGGTTACAGGACCCGTACCGTGCATGCTGTTTTAAATATGAAACAAAATGCAGCAGACACATTGATAGATATTTACCAACCAAAACTAAAAGGTAAACAATCCACGGCCTCACCAACTCGCCTTTATCAACAATGAAAAACTTACATATTGCATTTTTTTTTCTTCTTTTCTTCTTTTCGTTTTTGTATTGAAAAGTGAAAGAAACGACTGAATTTTCATGTTTAAGATAAATGCATTTTTTCAACAGATTTCTGCTTGGGCAGTTCGAATGACATACCAAACGATATTTTGGACTATGTCTGGGTTGGTTACAATAAGTCCGGCGAAGTAAAAATTGAAGATGGCCGCCTTATGTACAATGGAGAGAAGATGTACGACTTAAACGAGCTGAGAACCGACGATACAGCCAGTTCTACAGGTGGAACCTTTAACATGGAGCCTGGCCGTGTAATCTTTGTGACAATACGTATGTGTAACAAGGCTGAACGATGTACCCATAAACATATTGGTACTGTAACCATAGTGACTGGTTCCACGTTTTCTGGCGTTTCTGACGGGACCGGAAGCTTCACCCTGTCAACTTCTGGTAAAGGCGATAGACGAAGGCGGGAAGTTGGTGAAAGGCAAGCACGGGCTGTGGCTACATCTGTAGACGTAACAACTCCTCCAGGTATGGTGAAACGTAAAAATCTTTAACCCGTTCCCAAATGCCAAATTCGACTGTCCCAAATTGAAAGAGTTTGCAGACGACAATTCAAATTATGATGAAATTGAAAAATAATCTTTTGATAGTGCAGAAAACATTTCGGGAAAAGGAGGAATTGCTCGTTAAGAGCAATTTGTCCTTTTCCCACAATGTTTTCCAGAGTATAATATCATTTTGACATAATTCAGCAGCACACATGAAACACATTTGTTTAATTAGAGAATAAGTTATTCAATGACAAAATGTGGATCTTGATCTAGCTATAGCATCTAGCTATAGCATCTAATTCCCTTACAACCGTTTTTTCCTTGCAAAGACGATTTGTTATATACTTAAAACAAAAGTCTCCAGAAAGCATTGACATCGCCATGCTATTTGGTGATATGTATCCTAACTCTTTGGATGCTGTGCAGTTTCCAAAGATTTATTTTTTGTGTCACATGCTTTCCAAAACCTTAGATACTTGCTTTATTCTGAAGAGGAATGATTCTCAGAGATGCTGGGTTGTGCTCTAACCTGTTTGCATAAACATGGAAGTTGGTTCCACCACTTTAAGGCTTGATGTCAACCACAGGCATAATGATTTGATTGATACAGCATTTGATCTAGACATGAAATGATCTAATGATGTTATGTGTTTTATGGGTATTCACTTCAAAAAAATATTATGAAACATTGTCTCATCAGAAATTGATCTTTGACTCATTTCTTTAAAAGCTGGAAGCTGGCTAGTACTGTTCATGCCAAGAATCGTGGTGTAATACTCTGGATCAAATAGCGAGGGAAACAAGTTAGAGCAAATTTGTGTGTCGGGTAGAGGTATATACAATATATCATGATGTATATTCTAGGTCTGCCAGAAGGTGAAACAGTTCTGGTTGTGTCCCTTACTGACGAAGAGCTTGCAACTGAATACACTTCGAGTGCATCGTTAAACTTTAAACCTTATGTTGTGAACCCAAACACGACCTTTGATAAAGTTGAAAGGATACTGTTCGGAAGGTAAGAAGGCATTCATTGACTTGTGTTCATGTTCGTACATCAGGATTTTATTTGATTACCACCATTATAAAGATATATGTTCTTATCTTTAGCTCACCTGAGCACAAAGTGCTCAAGGTGAGCTTTTGTAATCACCCAATGTCTGTCGTCCGTCGTCCGTCGTGCGCTGTCAATAATTTCTTTAAACATCTTCTCCTCCCAAACCATTGGGCCAATCTTAACCAAACTTCTTCACATGAATATCCGTTGGGTGATGCCCTTCAGAGATTGTTCAAAACAATTAATTCCATGCAGAACTTTGGTTGCCGTGGCAGGAAAAAAGGGAATTTCTGCAATCTTTAAAAAATCTTCTTGTCTAAAACCACTTGTCAGAATTTAAAATTATTTCACAGGAATGTTCTTTAGGGGGCTCTTTTTAAAAGTTGTTCAGAGAATTTTGATATCTTGAAAAACATGGCCACCAGGCTGTGTTGAACTTTGAACGCGTTTTTGTTTTCACTATATACATGTATGCTAAAATCTAACTTTACAAACATCTTTTCTTGCCAAACTTTTGGGCCAATTTCAATGAGATATCATATGAAGCATCCCTAGTTATAGGATATAAAGATTTGTCAAAAAAAAAACAGTCATGTAATCAGTATGGCTGCCATGCCCATATTTGATAAAAAACATGAAAAAAAAAACTTCTTGTCACAAACCACTGGTCAGATTTCAAAAATAATTTCACATGAATGTTCTTTAGGGGCCCTTCTATAAAGATTGTCAAAAAGAAATAGGTATGTTGAAAAACATGGCCGCCAGGATATGTTGACCTCTCAGTGTGTTTTTGTTTTCACTATATACATGTATTGTAAAATGTATAACTTAATAAACATATTTTATAAAAACATGAATGTTTATATCTCGAAAAACATGGCCACCAGGGTGTGTTGAAATTTGAACCTGTTTGCATTTGCACTATATACTTGTATTGTAGAATTTTTAACAAAAAACATCAATATCAATTTGGATGTCCAAATATGCCAAAAAGATAACAGCAAAATGGCAACAATAGATCATACTGGACAATAGTACGGGTTGATCTTTGTACATACACAATCTGTAAAAGTAAAATATTCAGTTTCCGCATTGTAAGCTTTATGTACCATTTTAATGTCCCACATCAAGCATACAGTGTCAAACTTGTAAAGTTGGAATGAAAAATGGGTCAATGCATAGAGGCACAAGAAACTCTGTGTAAAAGTTAAAAGCAATGTTTCTAACTATTCTATAAATAGGTGGTAATCTCAGGTGAGCGGTTCTAGGGCCATTATGGCCCTCTTGTTTAAAATATTGGACTTCAACATACATGTACATTTTTTTAATGACAAGTGATATATTCTCTAAGTACCATCATGTCAGTTTAATGCCTACGCATGTTGAATCATAATTCCAATTTTTCATGACATAACACAAACATATCATATAATTGTTTTGAATTAAGAAATGTACTTATGCGGCATGAACAATGCATGTTTTCTAATATGTATAAAACGTGGTCTATAAGAAGCTCTGAATATACAGATAAATAATCAATAATATTTTCATGTCAGGGTTTCACGAAACATCTCAACTTGAGTACGTCCTCAAATATTCCCTCAAATTCCGTTTCACGAACGTTTTCCTCAAGTAAAATCTGAGATTTTTCCTCAGATATTTGAGGGAGGTAGGTACCTACCTCAAATCGATCCTCAACTACGTAATGTCAGTTTGATTGTTCGCAATCTTCGGGTTTGTGCGGTCTCTACACTATTTATATAGGAAAATTCCGGCTTTCCAAGTTAAAGATAGTTAAAGATAGAAAATACACTTCGGAAGACCAATGAAGAAGAACAACAAAATTACAAGCACATAAATGATAGCATTTCGAGTCGAAACCGATCGGAATCGAACTGCAACTTGGATACTCGTCGCACTTTGTTTTGGTTGCATTTTTCTTTGAAGTTGTGAACGCCACAGAGATAGTTTTAATTTCTGTTTCTGGAATTTATGTCAAAAGCATAATGTTAAGTCAAAGTGGGTATTAGATTGATTTAAGGTTTCTTTCAGCAAGAAAGTAATGCCGTTAACAACGATTTTTGATGCAAACTTCTTAAAATTTATCAATCGTATCTACTCGGGAATCCCCGTAACAAGTCGGAAGATATACCTCGTAGGCAGTACATGAATACACCAGAAATCCTGAGGTAATTCGCCTTATTTCCGGCGGATAACGCAAAATGCACACAGGCACTAAATATGTATTCAAATACACACGAATTGGTTATATATCACAATTGAATGGTTTTTTTTACCCTTTTCATTAAAGATTACCATATCAACACATCTTAGTTTCATATTTTGTCAATCGGCTCTTTTCGGCAATGCCGGAGATTTCCGAGTAGATACGATTGCAAACGGACATGCTCTTCGTTGCTGACCTACTTTCAAAAATGGCTCCCCTCATTCGGAACACCTCGGCCATTTCTTAAAATAACCTTGGAGGCAATGGGGAGCCATTTTTGAAAGTAGGTCAACAACGAAGGGCATGTGCGTTTGCAATCGTATCTACTCGGAATACCCCGGCACAAGCCGGGGATTGCCGAGTAGATACGATTGACAAAATATGAATCAAAGATGTGTTGATATGATCATCTTTAATGAAAAGGGTAAAAACAAACATTCAATTGTGATATATAACCAATTTGTGTGTATTTAGATACATATTTAGTGCCTGTGTGCATTTTGCGTTAGCCGCCGGAAATAAGGCGAATTACCCCAGGATTTCTGGTGTATTCATGTACTGCCTACGAGGTATATCTACCGACTTGTTACGGGGATTGCCGAGTAGATACGATTGGGCTCCCCTATTACCTCCGAGGTTATTTTAAGAAATGGCCGAGGTGTTCCGAATGAGAATTTATTTGAAGTGGTCTCCCTTTAAAATTGCGCAATTTTAAATATAAAATATTAATCAATAATCTAAATTTATGCAGTTAAAGCAATATGTCACATTAGCGCAGTGGTCATGTGTGTCGACACTTCTCTGCGAAGGCGATCTTTTTGCATTCATTTCATCAAGTGAGTTTACTTACATCCGAATAGGGTTATTTATAGAAACATACAACCAATACACTGTTCTATGTTCATTCGTGTATGCATATTTAAAGTGCATACATTTTATAGCCGGGTGCTTTATTAGAACTTTTTAAACCAAAACAGGGCCATGACAAAGAATTGAACGGATCGAGTTTTTGAGAAAACAATATCATTGTCAGTAAAAAATAATTAATTATGATATACTGGCAATTCTCATTCACTTATCTTAAAA
The DNA here is from genome assembly GCA_947846245.1 of Cerastoderma edule. Classification (NCBI taxonomy): domain Eukaryota; kingdom Metazoa; phylum Mollusca; class Bivalvia; order Cardiida; family Cardiidae; genus Cerastoderma; species Cerastoderma edule. The sequence goes on from OX401404.1 coordinate 33,594,430, forward strand.
TCAACAATCATAAAACAATACACATCGGTAATATTGGTAAGAGATTTCAAAACAAAGGAGTTTGTCCTCATCCATCATAAAAAATTGCTAGTTTGGGCCGCTTAAGCACCGTAAAATCCTACTCAGCTGAGGAGCCTCTAATTGAGGTTGAGATTTTACGTGAAACGCACAAGTTGAGAAATCTCAGCTGAGTAAAAATCTGAGGTTGAGGACGTACTCAAGTTGAGATGTTTCGTGAAACCCAGGCCTGTGGATTTTGCCGGTGGTAAATATTTAATCAGTTTTGGAACTACAGTGCAGCAAAACATTCCTTGTTCATGAATACATATGCATAACATATTATCGTATCATCTAAAACAGGATCGTCGAGTTTGAGACTTCGTTTACAGTAGTTACAGTCGGTCAGTTTGAAATGACTGGACCCATGACTATAACGTATACCCAGGTGAACACCAACCCACTGTCAGGCGGCAACACCCACATATTAGTGCACTGGAACACAGGTATGTCATTCACTAAAACAACCGATTCCCTAGTATGATGAAATGTATGTGTGAATAATTGGCATAAACATGCTTGATCCCTCGAACAAGAAATATTGTGTGAATGATTTACATAAACAGGTATTCTTGAGTACACTGGAACACATGTCTGTCTTTTAATAGCACACCCAATTCCCTAGAATATGTTATATGTATGCATGATTGACATAAACAGTAATTCCTTAGTACAATGGAACACATTGTCATTTACTAAAACATCCAATTCTTGAGTACATGGTATATAATTATGTGCAAATGATTGGCATAAAAAGTCATTACTCAGTAGACTGGAATATAGATATATTATAAACTACAACACCATCTCCCTAGCACATGGAATATATGTGTGAATGGTTATCATTAACTGGTATTCTTTAGTATACTTGGCCCATCCATGGAATATATGTGTGAATGATTATCATTAACTGGTATTCTTTAGAACACTGGATCACAGGTTAATGATTTACTAGAACACCCATCGATGGAATAAATGTGTGAATGATGATCATTAACTGGTATTCTTTAGTATACTTGGCCCATCCATGGAATATATGTGTGAATGATTAGCATAAACTGGTATTCTTAAGAACATTGGATCACACGTAAATGATTTACTAGAAGACCCAAACACCCGTACATGGAATAAATGTGTGAATGATAAGCATTAACTGGTTTTCCTTAGTACATTGGATCACAGGTAATGATTTACTAGAAAACTCAAACAGCCATCCATGGAATAAATGTGTGAATGATAAGCATTAACTGGTATTTTGTAGTACATTGGATCACAGGTAAATGATTTACTAGAGCACCCAAACACCCATCCATGGAATAAATGTGTGAATGATTGTCATAAACTGGTATTCTTTAGTATACTTGACCCATCCATGGAATATATGTGTGAATGATTAGCATAAACTGGTACTCTTTAGAACACTGGATCACAGGTAAATCATTTACTAACACCCAAACACCCATTCATGGAATATATGTGTGAATGATTAGCATAAACTGGTATTCTTTAGTACATTGGATCACAGGTAAATTATTTACTAGAGCACCCAAACACCCATCCATGGAATATATGTGTGAATGATTAGCATAAACTGGTATTCTTTAGTACATTGGATCACAGGTAAATGATTTACTAGAACACCCATCGATGGAATAAATGTGTGAATGATTAGCATAAACTGGTATTCTTTAGTATACTTGACTCATCCATGGAATATACGTGTGAATGGTTATCATTAACTGGTATTCTTTAGTATACTTGACCCATCCATGGAATATATGTGTGAATGATTAGCATAAACTGGTACTCTTTAGTACATTGGATCACAGGTAAATGATTTACTAGAACACCCATCCATGGAATATACGTGTGAATGATTAGCATTAACTGGTATTCTTTAGTATACTTGACCCATACATGAAATATATGTGTGAACGATTAGCGTAAACTGGTATTCTTTAGTACAATGGATCACAGGTAAATGATCTACTAGGAGACCCAAACACCAATCCATGGAATGTATGAGACAATGATTGGGGTTATAGCTTAACAACACTTTACGATAAAATCAACGTATTACAAATTGTGTTTCGTGTATTAAGAGGTAAAGGACATCGATGTACAATAGAATTTTGATTTGATTATATATATAGGCCTTTCTGAGAACAAGCAGCTTTCAAAATTTTCCTGGCATATAGAAATCATTCAAACTGTTCAGGGACATATACGTTTACATGTAGACTATTAGATATTTACTATGTATCATGTTCATTGCAAATAGCAACCAGATATTCATACTTTATGATTAGCATTAATTTTACGAATTGGCTTAAAATGCCTCAGTTGTTAAGACTCCAGGGGAATTGTTGGTCATTTACTATACATGTGCGTGTGTGTGTGTGTGGGGGTCAAGGAGCACGATTAAACTGATAAGCCCAAGAGTTATCACAAACAGATCCTAAATACATAAAACGTTTTTGAACAATCCTTTCTAGTGATAGTTGTAATATTTTGTTTAACATTGATTTAAACCTGCGATCCTAATGCTGGATACATTTGCATAGTGTTTCAAAATTGGTTTGATGGTATTTTGTTATTTTTTAAAGTTGATGAAGAATGGAAGATGACAGATTTAACATGCCAGTTTGAGAACAACTTGGTGACACAGAACGAGATAAACCAGACAACAACCGTTAAGGTAATATTGGCGAAATAGAGCACATGCAATCTCTATTTATTCTCTTTTCAATTAAATCTGTCCACAATTTAGATACACGAAAAAGGAGACCAATGTTTCCTTTTTTATGCAAAGAAAGTAAATGTAATTTATTGAAGATGTCGATCATTGTTTAAACATGTTTAATTTCCTTTTCATAGCATATATATTACATCTACTGTAAAACATTTCAGGCAAGGTTTTAACGCTTTTTTCGGTAAATATATAAATAAGTTGATTTAAAAGCACTGATAAAATAAGGAAAACGTTCGTTTCATTTAAAAGTTAACTATGTATTACCTGGTATAATGTTTGGCTACTATTCGGTGTGTCCTTAAATGTAATTTTGCGCAAAGCCTGGCTTATCAGTTGCAAAATAACAAGATGCCAGCAGTAAACCCTCATAAACTAGTATGTTTCCTTATTATTTGATGTAAATAGATTAAACTATATGGATATCTACACCTTTCTGTATTTAAAGGTTTGTAACACGAGAAAATATGGGACAGACAGTGAATTGTATTTCCAAGAAGAGACACATTTTGCAGTCGTTCTTGCAAAAGCAGACATTACAAACAATGCTCCCTCATTTGTCTCGCCGTCGAGTTTGTCATTTAACGAAGATCAAGGTATGCTGGTTTGCATTCTAGACTCTTCGGTATTATAATGATTTGACTAAAGATGTGTTGTTATTGAGGTGGTTCAAGACAAAAGACTCTTTAGTAAGCATATGCAATCAGTATAAAAAACAAAGCACTTAACATCAAAACCACAAATAATCAAAAATTGTTTTGATTGCATTTAATATGTAAAAGAAAAACTGAATCTATAGATTGTTAGAAAAGGTTTCCATTTTAAGCCATTCCTTTTCAGTAAAAGTATTCTCAACTCATATTGAACTATTTGATACAGTAACTATATTTTTCTGATTTGGGATGACGTTTATTTGCATCTTTTTGAATTTCAACTATTGACACAAATTCGATATTAACTATTTACAACAATTGTAACAGTAACATAAATATGTATGTAGATCCACTAATCTTTGTTTGTAGATGGCGGATACATATATCAACTTTCTGCCAACGACACCGAAGGAGATGGAATAGGATTTTTACTGACTAACCATGATTATGGAGCAATTGTTGATAGCCTTACTCTGGCCCAAAATGGCAGGTTAGTTCCCAGTATTTAAGTTCATTACAGCTCCATGGCTACAAAGAATGACTATCTCTATGTTAAAAACAAGAGACAATACATGTTATGGAATTAGTCGTTCGCGAGTATGCATTTACTAGAGATTTCATTTGAATAACGTCAAAACATTTTTGATGGAAAATTCCTTGACCTTTAGAATGCAGTGTAATTTCTTAAAACAATATTTTTGTGTCGCCTGCTTTCAAAAATCTTTATTTTAAGGGGTAAAGTTACTCAGAGTAGCAAACATGTTAGATCACAAGCTAGCTGCCGATTTACTTGGCGGCTGGCCTCGATCTAACCTGTATGCATAAGCATGAAGTCAGTTCCAGCGCTTTAAGGGTTAACTATAAATAGCATCCAAATGAAGATGTTTCATGGAAATACTCGTATTAATTGGCTTTTGGTCATAAACCATATGATAGGTCAACATTTAAAAAAGGTTTAACGGTATGATGAAAAAGGCTTCGAGTTTTCCTCTTTTGAGCCAAGTATTGAAATATTATTCAAGAACATGTTTTCCTTTGTTTACTGTACTTGCATCTATGTACTGATGTATTTCGGCATTACTTTACACATGTTGACTGTGTGCCGCACTCTTGATAAATGTTAAGTTCATAAGTGAAAAAACTTTAAAATATTTTCACATATTTATACTTTCAAATGCTTTTTCTTTTAGTTTAACTTTTGAGTTGTGTGCCCACTGCTTTGGTACATTTACCCTGGAAGTACAAATTTATGACATTCCACAATCAGCTCAAGTCACCGGCAACTCTACAACGGTAACGATCGATATAGCTATATCCCCAGTGAACGACCAACCGGTTATATTCCTTGTGGACGAAAGCAAAAATAGTTTGCTCCAAACTGATGTCACCGAAGAAGTTAAGGTAAGATGTAATTGTATTTGAGTTATGACATGTATATATGAATTGGGTTGGATGAGGATGCTAAGTCTCTTATATGATGGTATAAATTGAAATCTTTCCTTACAAGTAAATGAGTGATTTTTTCGTTCTAGATTTGGCTAGAATGTAGAAGCTAGTTCTCGTAGAATGAAGTTGATATAAGGTAAACTTTCTCATTTAAAAGTAAATGTGTGAATTTTCTTTGTATGTTTTTTGTCATCCAATTCTATGAAGATTGTTTTTTTTTTATCTAATTCAGTAGCTGATGCTGAAGATGTTTCCGGCCTAGACAATTTTCAAAATTTCATAAGGGAATTCCGTTCAAACATGTTTATTCAACATGCATATAACCAGTATTTGACAAAATCATGCAATTCTATGTTTGATAGATATTCCGTAACAACAAGGTAGGTGAGACTGTTTCGTTCACTGCGATAGTCGGAGCACATGATTACGATACTGGAGATAGCCTTCAAGTGCTGCATTTCGTCACGTCGCAGTTAGGTACCTATACGGTGGAGGAAGTCCAGGCCACATACAACTCTCTTGTCAACTGTAACGACTCATGGGTAGGTTATTTTTTACATAACATTTGATTTAGACTTATTTGTTGTTGTTTATGGTTTGTTACCAAAGTTAAGGCATCTCCGGATAAGGGTACGTTTCCTATTCCTTCACTTCAGTTTTTTTTTTTCCGGATATTTCTTCTTCTAGTAGTATGACTTGTCCTAAAGTGCGCTTTGCATGTTTTAGTCCCCAAAGGATATTTTAACAGGACTTTCAAGTATAAATCATGGTAGATAAGGTGAAAAATGGTCAACTTTGAATAAGACATCAAACATATTTGAGAATTGTGATTTGCCTTATTAGAAATCAAGAATAAGCAACCTTGACACTTGTCTTTTTAATAATCCTGACATTTTTATCGGTTTCCATTGCTAGAAGTGGGAAATAATTTGAAACAAAAACAGTTCTGGACTTTGTAGACTTCTTGCTTTTATACTTTGTACTAAAGGATTTTTAGTAATTCTATGCTAGGGTTGCATTAAACTTTGTATCAAATCATCGCATCATATAACCTTCCCGATTCTTTTCACAGTGCCTTGGAAAGGCAGCAGTTATGGCCCCATCTGCCATGCAATGGACGTTTTCTAGAATAAGTTACACAAAGAGTTCCAACTATACTGGCACAGACACGATCAAAGTTGCAGTGCGAGATAATGCTGGAACATTGTCTGATGTAATCACAGTGTCGGTGTATAACCTCGACTTCCCATGCTTAAATGGAGGAATATGTTCAGGTATGTAAGATATTATTTACAAGTGAACTATGTGGGGAATATGAGCGATAGATAGACTATTTGTTGGCTGGATGGTATGATGTTTAACGCTTTAGTTATGGCAACGTTCATGGGATTCACCAGTAGAAGGATATAATGTGCCTTTTTAAAAACCATAACCACGACACCAGTTGCCCTTGTGTGGATTGAACAAGGGATCCCCAAATCCAAATTACAAGTTATCCATCTTAATCACTTGGCCTTACAGGAGCTTTAAAAACTATAGCATTTTAACATAAATTCTCCTCTTTGATAACACAATATCAGTGGTAAAGTTTCTTTGCCGATTAATGAGTAGCGTATGATAAGAGACAATGCTTTTTATTGTTCAGTGAAAAAGGACTTTTGTCTCGATAATCTTTTCATCTTTTGTCTAGTTTTGACAAAGTTTTTTGACATTTATTATTCATTGATTGCCTTATCTTTACATTGACAAATATAAATCCATATCATATTGCTTGATTAAGTGATCCAAACCTCTTAGAAGTAATAATGCAAATGAGGTTATTCTTCACTTTTGAAATTATTTCAATTAAATAGGGTGTAAGCAAGGAGAGTAAAAACAGACTATTTTCTTGCCTAGTTCCCACGAATGTGTTAGTTCGCACAGTGAGGCGGATGAATAATGAATAATGAGTAATAAGGGTTTAGGTCAAGTTTATGGTAGATAAACTGGCAGGCCTCAAAATGTGGTATGTAAATTCAATGGTCTAATGATACTTTGTATCCTAAGCCCAAAAACACGATGGTAGTGCCAACAACCCAGTGTCCATGTGTATTCCATTACATCAAAATGTCAGATACAATCCATTTGATGTCACTACGCATATAAAAACAATTATCCAAAATCACATGGTTTGTTGTCCTTGACATTCCTACATTCTCCACTGTGGCCTTATGGCGTCCACCTCGGAACAGGGAGGTCAAAAGTTTGAGCCCCTCAGGAGGGGTTTGTCTGAAAAACTTTTGGCCGAAATAGCCGGTTCAGGAGCCACAAGCTTGATAAATTAAGTGTTACCTACTTATATCTACTTGGCCGCTGACATAGTGATAAACATTGGAAGGTACTTGGTAAAATCAGTGCAAAGTGTCTCATAAGCCAATCAGGCTTACCCTTTCACTAGGGGTGACACTATAATAAACAAAACATTATTTCTACAGCAAACACGATCGTTCCATGTGACAACGAGGCTCGCCTCACAGACTTCGATGACAACTACAGTTGTTCATGTCCAGTTGGTTGGGTTGGTCAATACTGCGGGGAAGATGTCGATGAATGCCAGACCATGATATCCCCCTGTAGCACGCCTATGATTTGTAAGAATACAGCGGGAAGTTACGACTGCGAGATCGCCTTGTATTTCATCATTCCTCTCATGCTAGGATTGCTTCTCCTAGGTGTCGTTGTGACTGTGTTTGTGTGTCGTTACAAGATATTGAGGTAAGTTGGTAGACCTTATGTCAAGACCTTGGTAGCTTACATGTATCTGTACATATTAACACTTAGAATGCTTGGTGATTTTTTAAAAAATATGTTTTTGTGTTGTCTGCTTTCCAAAACTGCTGAATTTTGACGAGGAAAGATATTCAAAGTAGCGCACAGGTTTGATCACAGACCAGCTTCTAATTTCACTTGGCAGCTGGCCTGGATTAAACCTATTTGTATTAGCATGAAGTCGGTTCAAGCACTTTAACTTATAATATATGCTTGTTTTTCATGAGGAAAGATACCTCGAGCAGCAAACAGGTTATATCACAGGCCAGCCACCAATTTATTTGGCAGGTGGCCTGGAACAAACCTGATTTTATAAGCATAAAGACAGTTTCAGCGCTATAAAGGTTAAATGGATACAAATGGCAGATTACTGATGATATTTGATTAAGTATGTGGAGTATTGTCCCTAAGTTACAGTTTTTATTTCTCAGTTTTTATTGTGAAAAATAAAGATACTGATATTTTCTGAAACGGAACACCAAAAGTCTTAAGATAGTATTTCAGCTTAGATGTAAAGTATTCTAGAGCTACAGAGATATTTTATTTTTTCTCATGGAAATGAATTTTAGCCTACCTACAGTTATAACTTGTTAATTGACTTCAGCTTTAGGCATGAAACTGTGTAGTATCTTTTAAACAATGTGTCCTTCGATACCTTTTGCTCCAAATTTTATTGGCCATTATCTACAAAAATTTTGTTCTGTCTTTTTTCAGATCAGTAAAGAAAGGAGATGTAAGTACATGCGCATCAAATATACTTTATGCTTATCATAACAGCACATAATAGATAAATATATATCATAAATAAAAGGCTGTATATCTGCCATATAAAAACCTGTTGATAACATACATGCGTTCCTTCAACATACCTATCTTGGCATTGTAATGTTAAGATCATAGAAGGGATTGCTATAAGACATACCCAAAGCTGGATGGTTTCGTTTCAACTGACCTTTTTTAATCAGGATACGTTTTTCCCGTGTGATGGTTTGAGATGCTATGGATTATGCAGACAATGTACATAGTTTTCCTTGTATATAAACCGAATTCCTGGATAATTATGACCCCTAAAGAGCATTATCTCCCATTCTCAATTAGTTATATAAGGGGTCAGAATTCACCTAAATTAGCACAAAACAACTGATCAACAGAGAAACCTTAATACCAAAGGGTTAAGACTTCATTCATTCCTATTTCTAACAGACAAACTCCAACTTTGGATCCCAGCTCATAACAAAAACTTGTTTTATATCACATTATTGCGGCATAGTCAACAGGAAATGTAATAAAAAGCAAAGATGATTAAAAAAATATGATCTATGGTAAAAGCTTCGATCCTGAAGAGTGTGTGTGTATAGACTCGCCATGTCATTTAGATGTTCAGGAAAAAAATATTAAACACATGTTCAATGCCAAAATAAGATGAATTGTTTCAAAACCAGTTTTATTACGTGTTCAGGTGACATAGTCAACAGGAAACGTAATAAAATCGAAAATGTTATAAATTACAATGAAATGATCTGATCAGTAAAACATGTAAATTAACTAACCCAACAGGTTAAATACTTATAACAAACAGTGTATACTTGCTTAATATCAAATATAATATTTATTACATTTCCGGTTGTTACCGGGCTAATTTGTCATTAAGCGTGTCACATTTGTCATTCAAAACCTTATAAAAAGTTTATCCTTTAGAATGCTGGGTAATTTTCTAAATATAAATTTTGTGATGACTGCTTTCCAAAACCTTGTATATCTATAATTGTGTTGCGTAAGATACTCAGAGTAGCAAATAGGTTAATTGGCGGCTGGCCTAGATCTAACCTATTTGCATAAGCATGAAGTCGGTTCCAGCACTATGAGAGTCAAGAACAACAGTAATCAAACATATGAGATATTTTAGAGCTACTTAAGTCCATTCATTTATCAAATTTGAACTTATTTGGTTCTGTGTGACCTCAATACGCATGTTCAGTATATGTGTGACTTTAGTGTGTATCATATTCAGTATCCTGTGCTGATGGTGCGAATTAGATTTCGTAACAATTATATCTTGTAACATAATTTTATTAAGTAACAACAACTTAAAATGTTTTATTTCAGTTATGTGGTGCACATCTTTCTGTTTCTATCTGATCTTCGTTTATTTCTTGGTATATTTTTTTACAAATATATATACGTTAATTTGACAGATATGTGCATGGATTGATAAATAGAAAGAAACTGAAAGGAAAGGTGAAACAGGTTAGGGATATTAGTTTAACTACAAACTGTGCAAGGCATCAATCTAAATAAAGTTTGGGTTCAAGGTTCGTCAAAAATGATATCCAACACTAACAAGCAATCTGAGTATATTCTACAAGACTCAAGTCCCTTGTTTTTTTCCAATTATTTAAGGCAAGCCCGACGTGGAACGGTTCCACGTTGGTCAGGGACCAGGACAGGAACAAAATGGATCAAGCTCGTCGAGATGCGGCGGCGTATGCAAGCCACTTGTCTCGATTCCAGCCAGAAACTTTGTATGCAGAGAATCCCGTACAACCAAATGAGGCGGCGTATGCAAACAAGTTGTCTTCGTTCCAGCCAGAAACACTGCATGCTAAACATCCTGTACAACCGCGAAGGCATTCATTGGTAAGATCATCCCATCACTTCATGCATAAACAGTCAATATTGTACCACCATTTACTACTTTATTAAAAGCTTTTCTAACTTGAGCTGATCGTTATTAAAAATGCAAGTCATGCAGAAAGCTCAAATGTGCAAACGTCTCTTGTTTGAGCTTTCTTCATTACTAGCATTTTGACCGGTCTTATAAATATCGTTCTTTGTGTTATGTATTTTTTCAATTTGGTTTTACTTAACCCTTTACTAAACCACAAATTTTCGACTGTCCCAAAAGAGTTTGCAAACCACATATCGAAATGTGATGACATTTGAAAAAATAATCCTCTGATAGGGCTGAAGACGATGTGGGAAATGGGATAATTGCTCGTCAAGGGCAATTTTTCTTTTTCCCACTATGTTTTTAGAGACGGTTGCAACAGACTGGTCAAATGTCGTTATTGTTTGGTAATGGGTTAAATGAAATTGACTGCACTATGGTCGGTAAAACATCTGTCCTTGTATGGAAGCTGTGGCTGGTTTGTTTTCTAAGCATAGAATCATTACATTGGAAGTGCAGATACTAGGGACTGGACGAAAATAAGCTTAATCTGTACTGATCATCGTCTTTATGCAGAACTCTTAATTTTGACAAAGTGCAAAGTCCTCAAAATATTTGAATGTAACATATGTCAAAGTAGAGGGGCTTGTCTCTTAAAGATTCGACATCAATTTGTATTAAGCAGCCAACCTGTCTTAAACAGCCAATTTACTCTATCCCATAGGCTGTCCTCTAAACACAAGGTTGACTGTACTCTTTTCCTCTTTATATGTAGGTTGACAAGGAAATATATCCCCAATAGTGCTTCTTGTTTTGTGGGTGTGTCATTTGGCAACACCATCAATGGCCCTATCCTTGTACATTTGAATCTCTCTGTAAATTGTTGATGTGGTTTCATAACCAATAAAAAAAATGCATGCAGGTCACTTGCAGAGGTGCTGTTAAGTAGTAGTAGGTATATTATGGTAATGCTATTCATATATATATGATTCCAATACTTTTGACACAGATTTAAATCTTATCTTATCAAAAGCAATTGATCTTGTTAAGTTGAAGTTGAAAGTAATGATAATATCATATAAAATTTCAACTCATTAGACACAGATTTAAATCCTATCTTATCAAAAGCAATCGGTCTTGTTAAGTTGTAGTTGACAGCTATGATAATATCATATAAAATTTCAACTCATTAGACACAGATTTAAATCTTATCTTATCAAAAGCAATTGATCTTGTTAAGTTGTAGTTGACAGCTATGATAATATCATATAAAATTTCAACTCATTAGACACAGATTTAAATCTTATCTTATCAAAAGCAATCGGTCTTGTTAAGTTGTAGTTGACAGCTATGATAATATCATATACAATTTCAACTCATTAGACACAGATTTAAATCTTATCTTATCAAAAGCAATTGATCTTGTTAAGTTGTAGTTGACAGCTATGATAATATCATATAAAATTTCAACTCATTAGATACAGATTTAAATCTTATCTTATCAAAAGCAATTGATCTTGTTAAGTTGTAGTTGACAGCTATGATAATATCATATAAAATTTCAACTCATTAGACACAGATTTAAATCTTATCTTATCAAAAGCAATCGGTCTTGTTAAGTTGTAGTTGACAGCTATGATAATATCATATAAAATTTCAACTCATTAGACACAGATTTAAATCTTATCTTATCAAAAGCAATTGATCTTGTTAAGTTGTAGTTGACAGCTATGGTAATATCATATAAAATTTCAACTCATTAGATACAGATTTAAATCTTATCTTATCAAAAGCAATTGATCTTGTTAAGTTGTAGTTGACAGCTATGATAATATCATATAAAATTTCAACTCATTAGACACAGATTTAAATCTTATCTTATCAAAAGCAATTGATCTTGTTAAGTTGTAGTTGACAGCTATGATAATATCATATAAAATTTCAACTCATTAGACACAGATTTAAATCTTATGAATATCACCTTCGCCAGTTTATTCCTCACCCTTTCCCACATCTTCCAGGTTGAAGTCCACCCAAAGCCTCTCCTAAACTAACGTTATGCATTCAATACTAAGACCAAATCGTCTATATATTGTATGGTTTCATTTAGTGTTGCCGTGTCTCAGAATCAGCTTAAAGACAACATGATTGCACGGGTCCTATAATAACTAATGAGGCATTGTCATTAAAGGAAAAATTGCCAAGATGTGGTTATCATTACATAGTTGTCAAATCTCGAGATATGTATAGACATTTGGTTTATGGTTTGCAAGTTGTTACGTGAGAATTGATTTATTGAGCTTCTTATTCATAATTCTTTAGAAAGAAGTTTGAAATGTGAAAGATGATATAATGTTAAGAGAGTCAATTTTGTTTTGGTTGTTGTACTCAATTAATATAGTTCCATAGAAAGAGGTTTAAAATGTCAAAGATGACATAATAATAAGAGAGTCAACTTTGCTTTGGTTGTTGTACTCAAAATACATTTAATCTATAAGCAAAGAGCCTTCTTAAACACCTATTCAACACCAACCCCAGTACATGTTTGTATAATCTAATCAATTTTGAAATTATTTGCAGAACGAAGATGGTGACGCGGGACAACAATTCGAAGATGACGCCCGATACTTCCAGTATCCCAAACCCGATCCCATGTATGCCGCCGATGACAAAGGAACAAGGGACGTGGTAAGCTATTTGTGATATATTCAAGTTAACCCTTAACCAAACGCCATAATTTCGACTGTTCAAAATTGAAAGAGTTTGCAGACGGCATTTCAAAATGTAATGAAAAGGAAATGATCATCTGATTGGGCAGAAAACCTTATGGGAAAAGGAAAAATTGCTCGTTAAGAGCAATTTCTGCTTTTCCCACAATGTTTTTCAGAATCGTCTGCAACAAAGTGGTTAAATGTCGTTATTGTTTGGTAATGGGTTAAGGTAAGATTTTATTTTTTCTGTAGCTCTTGGTTGATTTCACCGGGCATCCTTTCAAAGAGAAGAAAATGGCGGACAGGAAAAGACTAGAGCGTGGGCAAGACAACGCTGCGGGTCACGCAACGACGAGAGGAATAGTGCTCACCAAAAATGAAATGGATACCAGTTACTGTTAGATATGTCTACAGCCAACACTATGGACTTGACGTTCTTGGATTGTGTTTTTGTGTTGCCTTTGTTTTGTGAATTTATTTTCTGTAATCTTATCTTCTACTAAATACTTCTTGCTTTCTAAAGGAACTTAGATTTTCGATGCAAATGTGTTATTGATTTTGAATTAAAACGTTTTTTGCTTATGTGAAATGAAAATCACTTTAAGTTCATGCTCAAAGTTATCGGGTTTATACATTGCTGAAGTTTAGTTATTATTTTCAAACTTTAAATTGTTTTCTTTATCAAATGTTACCGAATTAATAACCACAGTCAATATTTTTTTTAAAGTTATGTTTGAATTGTAAGACTGATAGTTCAAAAGTGATGGTAAAGAGGGAATGGTTTTATTAAAAAGAACATCTATAGTTACAAGGACTACTCTATTTTGAGTAAGGAGACTGTTTAAAACTACGTAAAAAATATCATTGTGTATGCACATGTGTAGATATATGTCCATTAAATACAATACAATACAATAATTCTATTTGCAATGTTATACAAAATAATTTGCATTTTACAAAATAAGAGAATTGATTAAAAAAAGTAATGATTTTATGAATTGACAAGATATTAGTATTGAATAGGAAAGAATTCATTTGCAAGCTGATTTTGTAAAGAAAGTCGTTTCAAGTGTAAATTATGCTTGGGCTAAGCAATATTGCCAAGTAACTCATCATTGAAAACATCTCTGTGAGACGCTTCCAATGATGTTTCATATTGCTATTTTGTACTTTCATTTAAGACACGAGCCATGTTTGTCAGTTTTAACTTGCGCAAATATTTTCCTGAAATTGTTGAGTAAAACAGTACCATGCTGTCTGAGTTATCGAGCCAAATGTGACACGGCTTTCCTGAATTATACAGCATGGGGCAATAAAGCGAAAGAAACCCAAGAATTGTATTAAGGAAGAGGAAATGAAATAAATTACATTAACAAATGTACCAATTCTCCATAGAACTTACAAAACCTTTTAGACCAGATAGATAGTGATATGTCCGTTTTCCTAATGACACTTGATGAGAGTCATATGACGAGGTATGGCAGTTTGGTGTCTTGTTCTGTCAGGGTGGATATGGTGCTGGTCTAAATCAAATGCGCGAACAGATAAATATGCTTAAACCTTATAGTGAACCAGCTTTGTGTTTATGCAAAAAGGTTGGATCTAGGACAGCTGCCAAGTAAATTGGCCGCTGGCATGTGATCTAACCTGTTTGCTTCTCGGAGTATCTTTCCTAAAAGAAATCAAGAAAATTACCCAGCATTACAAGGGTTAATGATGAAAAGCAATAAAAGATTTTTAAAAAATGCATTACTGGTGTTGACAGCATGGATATGCACCATCTGCTTATTTTTGTGGCATGACTAGACGCTGAACTAAACATCTTCACATACTTAAATATATCAGCAGAAGAGGGTTTGAAAACTTTGAAAAGAATTAAAATCTCAAATTAAGCAATTTCTCTTTTTAATGCAATGTGTTCCTTCCTATGTCAAGAAGGAAATTGGCAAGGTTAACCCTTATAGTGATGGAACCGAATTCAAGCTTATGCAGACAGGTTAGGCAATCTACCAATTTAACACAAATACAATATTTCAATATGATATGTTATTAGAAACGTCTCAAAGAGACGTTTCCAATGATGTGTTAAATTGCAATTTTGCTCTGCCCAATATTGAAATAAAAAGAAATGTTTTGTTGAACTCACT